>VWZS01000747.1:442230-528443 GCA_013397075.1 Rhabdornis inornatus | reverse complement strand
GGAGTGTCCCGGCCCATCAGAACCTCCCTGTCCTCGCAGGCGTCTCCGCGGATGGACGGTGACCCGCCAGCCGGGCCCCAGGGCCCCGCAGCGCGGGGAGCGGAGCCGGGGGATGGCGGTGGGGCGGCCGGGGGGCTGCCCGCCCCCGGCACCCGCAGCGACCCCCCCGCGGGCCACGGGGCCAGGCCAGTGACGGTGTCGGTGGTCACCAACTCAGCCTTCGAGGGGGCCCCTCCACCCTACTCGCCCCCGGACCCCAAAAGCTTTCACGTCCTCTACCCGCCGTTCCCAGCCGGCTTTTCCCAGCAAGAGCCCGTCATGTACCCGCCGGGGCCGGGACCGCAGCCCTTCCCAGCCCCGGGCCTTCCACCCGGGTCCCTGCCCTACCCCACGGTACGTATCCCCCACCCCGATGTGCTCCTGCCCCGCTCTGCAGCGGGAGTCACCCCTTGTCACCCCTCCCGGGTTTGTGAGGTTCCGTGCAGTGCCCTCAGTGATGTGTGAGCAGCACGGCCCGTGAGGGGAGCACAGGCCGGGAGGGGAGCACAGGCCGGGAGGGGAGCACGGCTCGGGACGGGAGCACAGCCCGGGTCTCGCAGCTCTCACCATCCCCTGTTCCTCAGTATAACGCGCAGCCGGGCCCGGGGCCGCTGCCCGCCGCCCGCGGGCAGCAGTTGCCCAAGGACTACATGTTGGAGTCGGTGCTGGTGACCGTCTTCTGCTGCCTGCTCACCGGGGTCGTGGCCCTCGTCTACTCGTATGAGGTAAGGAAGGACTCCCCTGGCAGTCCCGAAGCCCCTCCTGGTGCTGCGGGTCCCCTCTAACCCCTCCCTTGTCCCCCTTCCCAGACCCGGGCTGCGCTCGCCCGCGGGGACGTGGCCCAGGCGTACGTGGCATCCAGAAAAGCCCATTCACTGGTCCTCGTCAGCATCCTCTTCGGGCTGTTCGCCTCCATCACCTGGATCATCTACATCCTGGTGTCCCTGTACCTGTGACAAGGACCCTGAGCCCTAGGGACGTGGCGTGTGCCAAGAACTTGTGGCTTGCCACCTTGGGGGGGAGGCATGGGCAGGTGAAGTTGCCACAGCCTTGGTGGAAACGGGTGACAGGAAGAGTTATTGGGGCTGCGGGGCAGCGTCCGACCCTCCTGGCGGGGCGAGGAGCTGCCCCGGAGCCTTCAGCCATGGCTCAGCCCTGCGAGCCCCAGGCAGGGCAGGAGGAGCCCGGAGCAGGGAGATGCCGGTGCTGGATCCAGCTCTGGGCAGGGAGCTGGGCGGGATCCATGGGCGGGATCAGGCTCTGCCGCAGGATGCTCAATCCCATTGTTGTGGGCTCTCACTTGGAGCTGCCAATGGGACTCTGGTGCAGAGGGAGCATCTTGTGGGATTGGGGGTGGAAATGGAGCAGAAGGAACAGGTGTGTGGGAAGCCGTCAGGGGTCATTAATAGTGTGAGAAGATACAAACCCATATCTGCAGTTCTACAATAATTCTGCACACACAAACATACACACACACACTGTATTGCCACCTTCTTGCTGCTTCCAGATTGAAATAAAACACAGCTGTAGCCAAAGCTTCCGTTTTCTCTGCACACCAAGGGCCTAGATCTCTGCTTGCCATGGCCTTTATCCATCACAAAATTCAGGGTAAGTTCTCCTGCAACAGCTGAAATTGGGGTTTTCCCAAGATCAGGTGGGCACCAGGGTTCCAGCCCATGCAGGACCCCAGGGAAGGGGAATCTCCACATGGCCCTGGGCCTGGGGGTGCCCCTGGCTGAGCTGTTTGTGGGGACACTGAGCTGTGGACAGTCCCCTCCTGCTGTGCCAGGCCCGTGGGACACAGCCCCCCATTCCAGCCCTGGCACAGGGGGCACGTGCTTGGTCAGTGTCTGGGCACTCTCCTCCTGAGCTGGCCCGTGACAATTATTTCCAGAGGAATTTTGAACCGTGTCCAGGACTGAAATAGCTCCGTGGAGCAGCTTGGCCACTGCAGGGGTTATTTATAGCCCTTGGCTGCCGGCATACAGCCACTGCACGGGCTGGGCACATGCTGGGGGCTGGGCAGCCAAAACCCCTGACACAGGGGACACTGGTGCCCAGAGAAGGTGACAGGAGCAGATTTCCCCTCCCAAGTGTATGGCTTGTATTGGGGCAAAGCCATCTTGGCAGATGGGAAGAAATTTATAGTGAAAAAATAAAGGGAAAAAGAGGGACAGGCAGAGGAAAACCACGGGGGGCACATGAGAAAACACGAGGCCACACCAGCGCCAGAGGTGGATTCGATTGTCACTTTAATCCACAGACTGTGCATGCACTGTAAACAGGATCATCAGGCAGGTTCGTTATTGGTGTTTTATTTGTCTTTAATATAAAAGTTACAGGTCTGAAATGTTCGCAGGAAGATGCTGCCATGGGGGTTAGTGGTAAATCTATAATACAACGGAACTGCTTGGGGGCAGGGGGCTGGTGACTGGGGGCATGGCTTCTCCCCACTCCCTGCCCCTCTGGAGAGGGGATTCAGACTCTTCCCTCTCCCCAAAAAGAAGTGATGGCCTTGAGGATGCTGCCTGCAAGATGGGAACACGCTCGTGGCCAGTCTTGCACGAGGATGTTGTGGGTTTCTGCTCCCCAGGGACTGCTCCTGGAGAACAGGGGGGGTCTCTGGTCAGCAAACCTGAAGTTGCTCCAGGCAAGGGAACCCTCCTCTAGGGTCCCTCCAGCCCTGTGAGCCAGGAGCTGTGGCTGGGACACTGCTCAGGTGCGGATGACAGCAGAGTAAGGGGTGAAGGGGGAGGAAAGATGGGGGGCCCCAACCCACTGGACGAGGTGCTGTGGCCACTCAGACCTCCCATCCCTGTGTCATGGGCTGAGCCTCAGGCTCCGAGGGGTTGGCAGAGGGCAGAGATTGAGACCTCCTTTGGTGCTAACTGGGCTCGTGGGTTCAAGTGCAGGGAAGAACCTGGAAATGGCTCCCACTGGTGAAGATCACAGAAACACAGAATATGCTGCTTGAGAGGGACCCATCAGGGTCACCGAGTCCAACTCCTGGCCCTGCACAGGACAACCCAAAAATCCCACCATGTGAGAGCACTGTCCAAACACTTCTTGACCTCAGACAGGCTTGGTGCTGTGACCACTGCCCTGGGGAGCCTGTTCACAGTGCCCCACCACCCCCTGGGGGAAGAACTTTTTCCTGATTTCCAACCTAAACCTCTCCTGACACAGCTCCAGCAGTTCCCTGGGTCCTGTCACTGGTCACAAGTGAAGAGATCTGCACCTGTCCCTCGTGAGGCTGCTGAAGACCACAGTGCCTCCCCTCAGTCTCCTCCAGTGCCCTCAGCTGCTTCTCACACGTCCCCTCCAGACCCTTCCCCATCCTTATGGCCTCCTTTGGACACCCTCTAATAGCTTAATACCCTTTTACATCGTGGTGCCCACATTTAGTGTTGTCAGCAAAGTTCCTTAGCATCCCTTCCAGTCCTGTGTCCAGATTGTTAATGAAGATGTTGAAGAGCACAGGGCCAAGGGTGGGGCCCTGTGGAACCCCAGTCACTGCCATTTTTGGGGTGTCCCATGTGCCCAAGCCATGAGCCACTTGCTCACCCCTCACCTAACATGGTCACTCAGCTGGATGATGACAAGCTGCCCCCTCCTGTCCCTCTGAACCCCCAGGGCTGTGACTCCAGAGCTACCACCACACACAGCCCTCCCAGCACAGCCTGGCCACTGCACCCAAGGGCTGCTCAGAGCCACCAGGGTGAAGCCTACACCACATCCTGGGTGTATTCATCGCCTTTTTCACCACCTCACTATGCTGGGCTTTTAAAAGATCTTATTTACAAAGAAAACATGGACATTACTTCCTGGGGAGCCTTTGGGGATTGCAAAGCCTTAGCTGGACAGAACACACAGCTCCAATACCCTCAGTGCCATGAAAATAAACCACTTTTGAAGTGTTCTGACTCAGACACCATGGTTCAGCACAGAAGATTCCTGCTCCTCCTGCTCTGGGGCTGCACACAACTGTGTTGGACCTGACACTGCCCTCCCCCAGAAGATGCCCTCGTGGGCAGGGGGTCTTCTCTGTGTGTGAGTCTCATGCCTGAGTCTTCAGGAAAATAACCAAGCTGGGTAAAACCCCGGGCTGTCACTCCCTCCTGAGAGTCAGGCAGAGCTGGCCAAGGCTTTGCAATCTGTTTGGAGAAGGAAAGGAGTGCAGCTCTGATTCACCCAGAAAAAACAGAGGCTTTAGCAGGCACAGAGCTGCTATTGAGAAATAAGTTAAGGATGCTCTGTGAAACTCCATGTCTGTATTCCTTGGGAGCTGCTGCCCTAAACCTGCAGGATTTTGTGAGAACCCTATAAAAACCTGTGACCACGTGACAGGGAGTTGAGGAGGGTCTTGCAAGGCTGCTGAAACCTGCAGGGCACACTCACATCCACCATCCAACTGCAAACCATTGGAGCAGGACAGGGAGGAGGGATGTGAAATGGCATGGCTGCAGCTGTGCTGGGTGGGACACAGAGGGGGACAGAGGGGCTGAATAAGGCACACTGAACAGATGGGGGTTAACACTGTGTGTGGGAAATGACACCCCTGCCTCGCCCTTCCATGCTGGGCTGTGCCAGCAGCATGGAACGACTGGGGACAGGGACCTGCTGGGGGTCCTGCCAAACACGGCTCTCAAAGCACAGCACTGAGGGTCCCAATGGGGACCCCTGGAGAAAAACATTTGGCAACAGAGAGAGGAGTGGGTGGGAGGACAGGGTGGCTCAGCTGGGCACAGGGCTCCTTCCTGGTTCCCACTTCCAACCCAGAAATGGCTCCTTCATGAGGCTCCTGCCCCTGCTCTGCAGCCAGTGCCCACCTGGCCGCCCTGAGCCTCCTTTATCCAGCACTTGGAACAACATTGTCACTGGTTGTGGATTTTATACAGACTGGTTTGCACTTTTTTTTTTCTCCTTATAAACCCATCGGTATTCAGACATGCATCAAAAAACCCCAGAGGGTTCTAAACACTAGGTATGTACAGTCTGTATCCTACAGCATTTCCTGTGCAAAAGCTAAGTACCATCGCTAAGAGACACGGGGTCACAGGCAGGTGACCCCCAGTACCTCGGCAGTCCATGGTTCCAGGTTCAGAGGGATTTACTGTTGCTTAAATAACGAGATCTGAGAGGAGGAGGGGGGTGTGATGGCTGGAGATGGCGGGTCCCTGCCCACATTTTCAGTGCCTCTTCCTACAACCGGTGCCTTCCTCCTGGGAAGAAGGCGCCAGAGACCTGGGGTGAGCCGAGACCCCTGTAAACACAAGCAGCTCTCTGAAAGCAGAGCTCCTCTGGCAGGCAGCAGAAACGCTTCCATCCTCACAAACACGTTGGGAAGGTGGCATTGCAGGGCAGACTCCAACCCTTGGCTTCCACGGCTGCTGCTGCCCGACGCCGCTCCAGAGATGAGTCCGTGGGTGCTGAGCTCCTGCTGCCCCTGCTCTGCGGATGGAAACAAGAGCCAGGGCACACCTGGATGCAAGGGGCCAGCAAACCAGCGACACGCTTGCATGGGACACTCCTTCCACACAGCTCTGTCCCCGGGGTTAAAGCTGGTTCATGGCACGGAGGGACGGGAGGAGGAGGAGGGCAAGTGCAGCGAGCACCGGCCGATCTCTGCCCTCGGCGGCTGCGCCGGCGCCTCCGCGCCCGGCATTGCCGCCCCCAGGGCTGGCTGCCAGCTGGGAGGGAGGGTGTGTGACACCCTGTGTGACAGGTACAAACATTGAACTCCAGTCTCATAGCTGCCCTCGGCGCCTCTGCGGAGCGATTCTCCTCGCACAACCCCTCCTCCTAGGTTTTCTCTTCCCGATCTGTTTTCCGCCTCGTGATGTTCCGAGGTTTGATTTTCAAGGACAGTTCCCACAGGGCCTCCTCAGCCAGGTGGTCGCTGAAGTCGTTGAAGAATGATACTATGTCGTCGTTCCTTTTGATGTCGTAATGTCTGGAAAAGCAGAGAGGAGCTGCAGTTAAACAAGGGCTACCTGGGGTCCTCTCCTGGCTTTGGGCCACCCTGTCCTGCTCTGAGGCCATCCAGCTCTGCGTGTGGGCAGTGCTCAGTGCTCATGACAGTGGTGTCACACCACAAAGGGGAAAAACCCATCGCTGAATTAAGGGGAAAAAGGAATTTATCATGCAGAAATCAGCAGTTAGATCTGCTGCTTCTGCTGCAAGACAGCACTGAAGAAAACCCTGAATATCCCAGAGAACACAGGAACCAGCAACGGCAAAACCTGAAGGCAAAACTTGTCTGCATCTCAAAACTAGTATCAGAAAAATGTCCTCACAATGTTTACCTAACCGAGAGAGGGAAGGAGACTGATTAGAGCCCTGTTGCTCCCAGCTCTCCTTCCATACCCCTTCTCCTTGCAGAGGGCCTTCCATGTCCAAGCCCCTGCCCCAATCCCCACCTCTGAGCCCCACTGCTGCACTTACACTTGCTGGAAGCACCTCATGCTGTCCAGGATGTTAAACTGCTGCCAGCGCTTGGAAAAGTTCACTTTGCTGTCAATGTAATCAGGGTTTCCCAGATGGACAAAGGTCAGGTCCTGCAGAATCAGGCCTCTGAAAGAGGGAAAGGGGCAGCAGGCCAAGGGATAGGCAAACAGACACAGAGGTTAGTCACACAGGCAGGGTGGCCAGCCAAAAGGCAGCCAAACAAAATCCAACAGCCTCCCACTGCCAACAGAATGGCAACCTTATCCAGAGGGAAACATTCCCCAGCAGCAAATCCAGAGGTGTTTAGATGCAAACACCCCCAGCTGGCCACCCTGCCCCAGACAAATTGCTCCAGATCCACATCCCACGGGCTGATGTGGCACAGTGCTGCCTTACCCCAGATGTTGGGCAAAAGGCAAGGGCTGAGCTCAGCAGCAGCAGCAGCTGAGAAATCCTTGAAGGAGCCATTTTAATGTGCAGAGGAAGGAAGTGGGCACTCACAGGTAGGGGATGCAGGGGGGCTCCACGTCAGCCAGGGCTGCTCGGTAGGCACGGAAGGACGAGGAGCTGTCGATCAGGGTGCAGTACTCAGCCAGGCCCTGCAGGACACAAATCCTCTGGTGACACCCCTGCTGCAAAGCCAGCCTCTTTGCCACCTCCCCCCAGAGAGTCACACAGAGCAGGGAGTTAATGCCATTCTGCAAACACCTCCAGCTGATTGACTCAGCCCGACCCTGGGGTGTTCATGTGGGACATTGCTGCCTTCAGCCTCGCCAAGCCTTGGGCTGCAGGAGCAGGAGGAGGAGGAGGAGGCTGTTCTCCCCTGTGACTGTGCTGGCACTCCTGCAGCTGTCAGAATGCCCAGTCACAATGAAAGCTTCCAGCACTGTGGCATTTTACCCACTAGGGAGAATTATCCACCATCCCTGCACCCTGGGACACTGCTGAGATGTAAAACCACTCAGCTGTTTCATACATAACCACACTTATCCTACCCCAAAGATCACAGGCCCCACTGCTCCTCACCTCTGAGGTTTGCTTCTGCCACTCCAGCCTTCGGATGGGGGCAGAATCCAGTGCAGAAAGAATGGCCAGATAGGAATTAAAATTATTCAGCTTTCGTAAGTGCTGTGAAGAGGAAGAATATTCCAGTTACTCGAGAGCTCTGAAAAGCCTTCTAGCATCACACAGCTCTACCAAGCAAAGGGCCCTGCTCCCCTGCTCCTTTAAGCAGCAGTGTGTGGGACTCACAGGAGAAAAACAATCTGGTACCTTCATAATCTTTATAAATTTAAGGAGCAGCCTCTCTCGGTCCTGGGCTTTCTCTTGTAGCATAATTATAGAACGAACCCTGGAAGAACAGACAGAATAAAAGATAAACCTACTTAAGCAGAGATTAGATTTCCTCGTTTCATTAACAAAACTGACCACTAATAGGGATGGACCAATACTAAAAAGCTCACAATATCTCCAACTTAAATGGAGCACTCTAACCCACAGCAAAGACAGGATAATTTCACAGAGTGCATTTATTTGCAAGGGGAATGTTTGTTTGAAGAGCTCAGTGATAGTAATAATTAATTCCTCTGGATTAGAAGGCCCTCCCTAACCCTCCTGATTTCATTTCTGCTGTGCTCTGGGGTCTTCGATGAGTGCTCTGCATCCACTTCCTGGCCAAAAAATATACATTATCCCATTTGTAACAAAGGAACCCAAGTCTATGAGGAATACTTGGAATATTTGCAAGGCACTGGAGGTTAGGCACAGTTCAGTGCCATGGCTGTTCTGAGCTCCTTACCAGTAGGACATGTTATTAAAGTGCTCTGTGAACTGTGTCAGGTTGGGACTCTTCTCTTCATTTTGTTCCTTTGCCCAAAGCAGAACTTCTGGGATCTGCCAAGGAAAGAGAGGAGAGGGGTGGGAAAATACTACACATTAAAATGGGATTTCTACCCCAAGATTCCCAGTTGCAGCCTTTGCTCACGGCCATTTGCTGGCACAAGATCAGCTGTGTCCCACAGCAGGTGTCTGGGAGAGCTGGCAGGGAATACCAGACATTGCAGAAGGTCCAAACTCTCCCACTGCCCTCAGCCCCCATCCTTATCTCTGTACCTCGATTTTATAGAAGAGTTCAGCATCCAGCAGGGTCAGCTGCTCAGCTATTTCATGACTGTGGAAATCATGCAGTGTCCCTGGCCTGTGGAAAACAACGAGGAAGTACAAAGGCTCAGAAAACATGACCTATTTTCTTATCTTTCTTGTATTTTGAACTGAGGAACTCTTGTGTTCCCAGGGAAGGGATGCCCTGGCTCTCAGAGGACCCAGATATGTTGTGTGCACCTTCCCTCACCTGGCTGCCACCCCTCTGGCCGCGAGAGGTTTGATGGAGTTGGCGTAGCTCAGCATTTTCTTCTGATCCACCTTATCCAGGATGTTCTTGCGCAGCACTCTGGCCAGGCTCAGCTCCCCACTGCACACCAGCCTGAACACCAGGTCCATCAGCAGCTTGAGGATTTCCTCTGTCAATTCCACCAGGCTGAGAGGAAGATGGAAAAGGCAGGGAAGGCATCAGAGCTAAGACATTGAGCTCTGGGGTTTGTATCTGTACTGAGTCTCAGTGCTCTTTCCTACAAGCAGAATTGGGTGACTGAAATTCCTCTTCTTCCCAGCTCTTCCTTTCCCAGAGATTCCCCTTTTACTTGTTACTTTAAAACCAGTGACCCAGTTAGGACACACAGGAGAAATCTATTCTTCCAACATGAGAGTTCAGCACTACATGTATCTCGCTGGTCAGGCTTGGGGATTTCAGCTGTCATTATAGATGGGCTCAAAAAAATACATCCTCCCTAAAAAACACATTTTCCCAGCTGCCAGAGTTCTGTGAGTTACTGACCCTGCATCCCAAAATGAAGAAGGCAACTCACCAGAGCTCATCCACCACTCGCACCAGCACGAAGAAGGTGTTCTTACTGACTCGCTTCTTGAACGTGTCCGGGAAGTGGCAAAACTTCTCATATGTTGGTTGCAAATTAAAGAATCAACTCAGTGTAACCAGACCAGCATCAGTGCAATTCCCAACTGTCTCAAGGCAGCTAATTCATAAAATCATTGAGTGATTTGGGGTGGAAGGGACCTTAATAATCATCCAATTCCACTCCCTACCATGGGCAGGGATACCTTCCACTGTCCCCAGTTGCTCAGAGCTCCATCCAGCCTTGCCTTGGACACTTCCAGGGATGGGGCAGCCACACTGGAACACCACATTGCTCTGATCTGATGGAAACTGGTGTTCCATTTCCAGGAGATAAGGGACACAGATATGGCTCTAAGATGGCATTAAACTGACACCAGCTGCTGGTAGCAGGGGGTGTGAGGAGGTACTTACACCTCACAGAATTGAGAGCAGGTGTACCCTGAAATTGTTCTCTCTAAGGTGGAAGTTAATGAGCAGCACTTCCCTACAGTGATCTCCCCCAAGGTCTGTGACATCTGGTCTCAACAGATCTCAGGTGTCACTTCCACCTTCCTGGCTGCCCAATCTGCTGCAAGGAGGAGAGTGACAGGGGCGACAGCACAGTCTGAAAAACCTTCTGCCAGGTGGCCAAAGGGACAGAGAACAAGGTTACCAGTAAGGCAGCACTGGCAGGGGCCTGCAGGGATCCCCCAGCCGGGATTGTCACCTGGGCTGAGCTGTGCTGTGCCCTTGGCTGCCAATCCCAGCTCTGCTGCAGATGGCACTGACGAGCTGTAGCAGGACATGGTGACACATGGTGACGTCAGGTCCCTCTGATGTGGGTGCACAGCACCAGAGCCACAAGGCCCCGGGATCCAGACCTGCCCTGCTGGTAGGGAATGGAGCCACGGGCAGGGAATGGCAGCAGGGTGCTCAGGGAGAGCCCTTCTCCATCCTCTGCAGGAATGCTCACCCTGCACACCAGGGCCCTGCCTCCTTACCAGTTACAAGCTCAGTTCAGGACAGGGAGGCCAAGAGCACAGCATCTTCAGGGCTCAGTTTATTGCAGTAAGAGAGAGAAAGTCTTGATGGTTTAATCATCTCTAATATTAACCTACACCTGCCCATGCAGGCAATGCCCATGGACCCTCTGGAAGGCAGAAGGTTCTTTGGTCCCCACTCTACAACCTAAGTGTCCCCAATAAAAGACCAGTTCCCCAGTGACATACAAAAAACCTGAATTGCTTCTCTAACCTGCCAGTACCCTCAGGAGACAACTCTCAGGTCCAGTATCCACTGTGACTGGACCTGTCCTGCAGCAATTCCCATTGGAGAGAGTGGAGGTGAAGGAATTCCTGCCTGGGACACCATCAGGGCCAGCACATCCCTGACCATGCTGCCAGCAGGCTTTTGACCAAAAAACTTGCCCCCAGCTCCCTCCACAATGACCATCCAACTCTTGTTTCCTGGCGGGAGTGAACTGCCACTCATAAAAGGATATCTGTACTGCAGCTTCTTGATGAGCTCTTCTGGGGTAATAAATGTCCTGTATGTAGTCAGAAAGGCTTCACAGTACAGCACCAGATCTAGGCAAAAAAGCAAGAAAACCTCAGAAAACCCTGCCTTCAGAAAAAGAAGCTTCTTTGTAAGGTTGAATCCAGATGTACAGAGGAGGACATGGACACATTTTGGCACGAGTCAACTTCCCAGCCATGCTGTGCTGTTGGTCCTTACCAGCAGATGGACCCTTTGGCACAAGAGCAGCAGTGACACTGCCCTGTCCCCACCGGCCTGGCCCTGGCTCCCACTTGCAGCACTGGGGCTTGTGCCTCATAAAAGGATCAGTGAAAAACACCTGCTTGTGGGACAGGAGCTATCAATCATGTGTCAAGGAAAAACGTAGTTTAGACCTTGGGGATGCTTTATAAAGATCTGATGGCAAGAGGTGATGCCTGCTCTGTCTTTGGTGCTCAGGCAGGTCACTCTGCCCTCCCAATGAGGAACACACACGTTTCAACACATGCTGTGGTGCTGCAGACGCTCTGCCCTTGCTGAGTTCCAGGAAATCCATCCCAGAACAGTGTAAATAGAAGATTATTTCCAGCCAAAAGAAAAGCAAATTGCATTGCAAAAACTGATGCTGCCCCGTCAGAGAGATGTGGTGTACACAGTCAGCCTGTGCTAATTCATCTGCAGGACAAGGTGCTGTAGGGCCTGGAATTGCAAAAGCTTTGGGCATTATCATGGGCACAGAGGATGGAATTTGAAGCACGAATTGCAAACAGGAATGCAGATGTCAGGTCAAGACTGCAGCACACTTGCAGTCCCAATGCCTGGTCGCTGTGGACAGCAGTGCCAAAATGGGAGCAGCAGGCATTAATCCCAGCACAGAGCAGGGTGTGCAGAGGATGGCACCCTGCCCCTGCCAGGAGCTCTGCACCAAGGGCACACAGGGAGGAAAAGCTCCTCTTGTGCCTGCCCAGGCTGGGCTGTACATGCAGAGCTGGTTCCAGTCAGCACAGGCATCAGTAACACCCAGCCACTGCTGGGAGGTGGGAAGGAGTAGGGCACAGAGGGAGAGCTGTGCCTCTCTACCTGCTGTGTTTCTCTTGGCAGGAACCTCACCTTCCTCCTCTCTTACATCTCTTACATCAGGGACTGCTGCTGCCTCGGGGTTACAGACAACAGAGGCTGGGTGGTCACATCAGGGCTGAGCCCCAGGCTTTGTCCAGCTCTAATCCTGCACTCACAGCAAGTACGTGTGGCTGTGAGCACTTAACTGACCATGGATTTTATTCCTGATGACCACAGGTCTCTCTTTATTCCTTATGCCATTTAGCTTTTTCAGAAAACTCAAATGGACAAGAAGCATCATGCAACAGGGCGTGGAGTTACATTTATTCTGGGTTCCCATCTGCCCAAAAGGCAACGTGAGGTAATACAGCTGGTCTGCTCTGGCACTTGAAGCTGCCAAGAAATTCGTCTTTAAAGGAAAGCCTCTTAACTCTACCCCTCAGTGCCGTTTGGCTGATTGATTTACAAGCCCTGAATTCTTCTCATTGTAAGCTTAATTCATTAACCCTCTCAGTCACCCCAGCAGTGGGTCAGCATAGCACAAATTCCTCTGCTCCATTCAGCCCCGTGGCTTGGCAGTGCCTGTGAGGCCGAGCTCAGGCACTGGAACTGCCCGAGCTCCCTCCACCCAGCTCTCCACAGCTGCACCACTGGGCACATAAAATCCTGCTCCAGCTTCTCCCAGCTCTGAAAGGTTCTCCACAGCTCTCACTCCACTGCTTGCAGAACCCTCAGAGCCCCTGTCCATGAACTGGAGATCCTCAGATCTCACAGCACTCACCCCTGTATCAAGCAGCTGTCTTTCAACAGGAATAGGGAAGTTCTTTGTTGTCTCTGTTCCAGAGAACAGAGCAGAGTTTCTCTATCCCACCTTCAGCATGTTTATAATGGGTACTTCCACCATCTCATTTAGACTATTTTCTTTAATACACATTTTCAGCCCTGGCACAATCAACTGCCTGCTCCTCTCTGGTGTGTTCCTGACTTTGGTCCTTTCTGCCTGGATCTGATGCCCAATGCAGACTGGGAAACACAGCTGTCAGGGGAAGGATTTTCCTGCTAGCTGAATGGTGCTGGTAAGTAATTGCAAACATCTTATGCTACAGTAAAACCCTTGTCATTTAAAAACGTACATGAAAGGTATTTCCCCTTTGACTATCAACCTCTAAACTACCAGTGCTGAGTGATTCAGAGGGTTAGTGTTTTGCCTCCCAGGAGATAAGGAGATCAATCCTGGTTAAGGCCATCAGCACAAATGTGTTTGGCAGGTTCAAATCACTCTCTGGAAACACTGCAAAGGCTGTTTTTGCCACAGGTCTTGGAAAGGAGCTGCTTCGTATGTGTGGTGATGGGATTTGGAGAGATGAAGAGGGGTTTAACAAATCTAGAGCTAAGGGTTGCTAATGTCCCTTCTCCTCCCCCACATCCCTTCTTTTGTACCTGGAGTCCCTCTCTCAACTGGTCTGGGTGGCTGCCAGGACACAAGTGGTACAGAGTGGGACAGGAGGAGGCACAGTAAATTGAAAATATGGGGTGTCAGCAGAGCAGCACCTGAACAGCCTCTCAGTGGCCACAGGTACTGCATTAGATCCAAACCAACATCCCTTTTTTTCCTACTTTGATGCAACAACCATTCCAGTAACTCCTACATCACCACTGCTCTGAAATTCAAAGGACAAGGAGCACCACTGGAAACAGGATCCATGCACAACAGGCTGGTCACACCTGCTGTCACAGAAGGCAGCTCAGCAGGTACAGGGACACAACACAGCACTGTCACTGGTGTGCCTCATCTTCCAGATCCAGGCAGGGGCTGGGAGGAGTTAATCCCATCCCTGCTGCTAAATGGAACCACCAGGGGCTTATCCAGCTTACCTCCTTCTCCCACCAATCAACACAACCCCCCAGGCTCAGAGATCCCTGCAGACTCTCCCCCAGCCCAGCTGTCTGTGGCCATGGGGCAGAGGACAGGCAGCCAGGCTGTGCCAGGCTGTGCCCCCAGCCCTGCCCTGCTGCCCCTTGTACCTTTCCTGTCGGTCTCCGTGGCGTGCACCAGCAGAATGTCTCCAGATCCACCACGAACATCTGGCCCATCATCCCCCTGCAATGGGAACACAGCCACGTTAGGCACAGCCCAAGCCCCCTTAGGCCTGGTTTAACAAGGCTGAGGTTCCAGCTCAGCAGCAACTGGCAGTGCATGCAATGTTCCTGGCACTGCTCACAGCACAAGCTGGGACATGGACTTCAGTGCTGTGATAATCCTGGAATTTGAATAGAGCATTTGGTATCCCAGATGAGGAGCTGGGCTGATCCTTACTCAGGGTCCCTGACTCCTTAAGGCCAGGTTGTGAAGCTCAGTGAGGGCTGAACCTTCTGCCCACAGGAGAATGAGCAGAAATGCCACAAATACTCCCAGGAGACCATTAAGAGGGCAGCAGCACTGTGTGAACTGTCTCAAAGTGCAGGATCACGTAGCACAGTGGCTGTGGGGTGGGAGGTCATGCATTCAACTTGCATGTTCCTGGAACATCAAAACCTAGGGAGTTAATTCCCTAATCTGGAGCCATTTGGCCGGAGGTCACCTGAAACGATCCCATAACTGGCAGAAGAAAACAGCCCTGCTAATTGCTTGACCCCTGCCTTACCACTCTCTCAAACACATCTTTCTTCTAGCTACTGCATTTCACAACTCAAAATATGCAAAACTGATCCACCACTCAGCCAGCAGTTCCCACACTGCAGGAAGCAGCCCACAGTGACAGTTCTACACTGCTTCAAACATGTAGATCATAAAGAAAATAAAGAAAAAAGACACTAAGACACAGATCTGCTAGTCTCAAATGTTCAGAAATCACTGATTTTTAAATGTTTTTTAAAG
This sequence comes from Rhabdornis inornatus, assembly GCA_013397075.1. Classification (NCBI taxonomy): domain Eukaryota; kingdom Metazoa; phylum Chordata; class Aves; order Passeriformes; family Rhabdornithidae; genus Rhabdornis; species Rhabdornis inornatus. The sequence continues at coordinate 513,552 of VWZS01000747.1, read as the reverse complement.
GAAACAATCTGTTAGAGGAGACTGGAGTTGTGTCTGGCTTCCCTTAGGAATGTCTTTATCATTTCAACATGCAAAACAGTGAAACAATAATGGATTACAGCCATGGAGCAGCTCTAAGATGTGAATTTTTCAGGTGACCCTCTGGCAAGACTCACGAAATACTACTTAGAGAACAAGTAAAAGCTTCTCACTCTCTCCTGCACATCTCAGCTGACCAAAGAACACTCCTTAAAGTGCCAGTAAATGATCCATTCTCTCTGTTTTTCAGCCAAGCCCCCTGACAGTCTGAAAGCTTCAAAAGCTGCATGTCAAAGACAGCGTGGCTCAAGAGCACAGTGAGCAAAGCTGGCTGGGAGTGCACCCAAGGCTGGACACAAAGCTATTTCTCAAACACAGGAACAGTTCCTTTGGCTGCTTTTCCACACCAGTAACATCATGTTCTGCTCATTCACCTGCTGGACCTGCCCTCAGAGAGAAAGGCCAGCACCAGCACCCACACCTGGATTCACTGTGCACAGGCTCTCAGGTGATTCATTTCAGACTGTCAGAGGCTGAAGAGGTGGGAAGGGGCAGACTGGGAAAAGGGCACAGGATGTGCTGGTTTTTAGGGAGACATCTCACCTTTTGTTAAACCCTCACTCACTCACTCAGCATCTCACACTTGAATAGCAGCCTTCACACACACCCCACTTCTGCTGCAACCTAGTTTTGCCTATCAAATAAAAGGTGATGCCTTGTTTGTGCACACAGAGGATTAGATTTCAACTCAGAGTAAACCAAAGAGTATGAAAATAAACCCTGAGAGCACCTACCTCTTGCTTCAGTGTTAATCTAGACATGATTTCACTGTGGTCAATAAGGGACAGCTCATCTACCTCTTCCTCCAGCTGTGATGACTCCAAAGTATCTGGTGACTGTGGCTGCCTGTGGAAAAAAATGGGAAATAACCTTCATCAAATGACAGTAAGTACACAGACACTCTGGAGGTAAATCTTTTGCAAACAAGCCCGGATGTCTGGCTCTAACTCTGTTGCTTTGTGCATCTCTTGAAAAAGAGAAAGATAAACCTTTAGGACCTGAACAGTTGTCTGTCTGCAATTCTGGCAGACAGGATTTTACTAAAAGTACACACTTCCATGTCTCCTTAATCCACCAAATTTTTAGTGCACACAAATCTAAGCCCCTCCTCAAGCGTATAGAGACTGAGCACACTCTACACATACACATCTTAGTTCATGACCCATTGTGCTGAGACAAGGGGAGATGACAGGCTCTTGTTCTGCAGGAAAATAGAGCAGAAAATCATCACCATTTTTTTTTTGTGTGTACATCCCCCTCTAGAATTCCTATCCCCAAAGGCTGGTACTCTCGTGGCAGGACATGTCCTCTCTGTGCCTGTATTTCTAAAAAAAAAAATAAAGTACTTATGTTCCTCATAGCTTTCCCCAGGCACAGGCCAAAATCCTGTGCACCAGTCAGTATTTTGGGCAGATAGTGAGCTTTGCAGAGCACTCTTGTGTTGTCTCCTTCACTGCAGGGATTAAAACTCTCAAACCAACTGCAGGAAAATGGGGGAGGGAAGTTGACTGTCACGCACAAATCAACGCTGTTCTCTGTTTTTGCTTTAGAAATGCAATTGCAGAGCAATCTCGAGCAGCAGGGAAGCACTCACTCCACTCCTCCTGAAGCCCATCTGTTACAGCTTGCACCTCTTCATTTACATAGGCAAATGACAGCTAAGAGCATTAGAAGGGATATAAATCCTCCTGCTCCAGGGCCTCAGCCAGCCTCTAACTAGCAGGGTTAGGAAGAAATTTCCCTCTGGAAGATTATTCCAAACAGCAATACAGACTCTTTTCACATGTTTCCCTGGAAGCAGGAGGGAGCAGCCAGTGTCAGTGGCAGCACTGCCACTGAGATGGAGTGAGGATGGCTAACACAGGCTGCATTAACCCCCATGGGCTCCCTCAGTTCATCTTGCCAGGATTCTTCTTGTTCAGTAGGATCCCACCACACACTGGCTTAGCAAAAAAAGTAGGCTAAGAAGTTTAGACAACACGTTGGAGGTTTAGGGCAGACCAGGCAGCCCCAAGGACGGCTTGGCAGAGGGGATGTTGGGGCTTTGCACCCTTCAAACCTGGAAGGGGGACACCAGGGGGTCAAGGCTCACCTTTCAGCACCATCTTTGCCCTCCTTCCCCATGGCACTGCTGTTCAAAGTGTCTTTGGAGTGGCCGTCCTTGACAGGGGGAGATTCCTGCCAAGAGAAAGGAGTTTTTCATCATTACACGGGGTCCTTGAGCCCAGCCAGCCTTGCATTTACAGTCTGCCTGCCTCTAAATGGCCCTTTACTGTAAATTCCTACAGAGCGGTTAAAGATTGATGCAAGTTAATTCCAAGTGCCAGGAAAACACAGAAGTTAATCAGACAGGAAATTTGGGACCATCTCTGGAGACTAGTGTAATTAGTACTGTTTGCTTTTAACATTGTGAAATGATGCTGAAAGTTACAACACAACTCAGCTGTTGTCTTGGATTTTAACCCACTCATGACCTTTTATTTTTCCTCCAGCCCTTCCTGTTGAAATACACTTTGCCTCCTGCTTTAATCCAAACAGACACCATCAGCTCTAAGCTCTCCAGTTGCAGTGCCCCTCCTGACCACAGCCCCCCTGCCTCAGGGGGTGGATGCTCACTGCTTCCTACCTCCCTTCTTTCCCATCACAAGAGGTTTTGCAATGATGCAACGTTTCCACTCCACGACTCAGGGCTGTGGAAATGAGGCTAATGCAAAAAAGCAGAACCAGCTGAATCCGCAGCATGGAACAGCAGGTAGAGAGCTCAGAGCAAAGATACAGCATTTCAAATTAGCCATTTATTAAGGAGACAAATAGCCATGAATAGCAAATGGGAATATTAATCCAACAGTGTCAGAATTCAGAATTATTTAACATCATGCAGAGTGAAGCTTGGAAATGCAACCTAGTGAGCAGACAGGACTGAAACCGCCTCCATGCTATCCACTCAGCACAAACACCCTGCTGAGCCTGGGTTTCTTGGTGTCTGCAGGATTTTTCCAGACTATCTGCAAAGCCCTCTGCTTCAAAGTTGAGAACCCACTCACAGCTGCCCAAAAGGATGGGCCTGGCCAGATGTGTCTCCTGAGAGGAAGTGATGGGAGCACTATCTCTTGGCGTATTTAACTCCACCATGGATAAAGGTCTTGGAGACATTCTGCAGGAGATATGCCCTCTAAGAGGAAGGCAGGCAAAAGGATCACCACGGACTTCTGCCAGTTTCCTATGACGCAAGAGGAAGATGGGACCTCCCTGGAATGGAAAATGCCCTGGCTCCTCTAGGAAATATCTAAGATACAAGGCTTGAGTAAGGAAGAAACTGCGTGTGAGTACAATGCTAAATCAATCATTTATTTTACAACCAAACAGCAAAGGAAAAAGTAAGTATTTAGTGCAGAAGGCTCTCTGTATTAAAATAGGGAAGGCAAAGCAGTTACACGAAAAGATGTGGCCCCAGGATGGCACAGGGTGCAGCTCTCTGGAAGGGAACTTGACGCAAGCAGCTCCAAACAGCCAGCGAAGCGCAAAGGAAACAGCACGGCTGGAGAAGCCATCCCTGACTCCTGCCAGGGCTCAGCGTGACCCCAAAAGCACCTCCTGCCTCTGTACCTGCACCAAGAGGGCCCCCAAACCTGCAGCCAGGAGTGGGCAAGCAGAGGGGCGGCTGAGGAAGCAGGATGGGCAGGGAGCTCCAGGCTGTGCCAAGCGCGTGAGCCCCGGCGTGAGCTCGGCATGCACCAGGCAGCCCCTCCCGGGCTCTGCGGGCTCTTACTTACTCCTTCAGAGCGAGGGAGTTCCCCGTTGCTCTGGCCAGAGGAATACAGATTGACATATTCACCCTCACCAGCCTCCTCACTGGCGTTTTCACTCTGAGGGAGACAGGATGAAAGGAAATCCGTGATGGTGCTCCCCACCAGCGCTTCATGGCAGAGAGAACCTGGGAGCAGAAGTGCCCTCGGCAGCTGCTGTCACCTCCCTCTGTCCCTGTGGCCAACAGCGGCCACTGAGGCTGCACCATCCTGAGGGTCATTATTCCTGGCTTTGGAGGACTATCCTGAAGGCCCTGGGCAGCAGCAGGCACTGCTTTGCAAGAGCTGTGGACTCCAGGTGAGGCTGCCAAGGTGCAGCAGGTGGATTTCAAGGTGCTGGAAGCGGAATGTTCAGGGCTGGACACAGCTCCTGTCCTACCCAGGGCAGTCCTGCTGAGTGCAGACCAGCCCTGCAGCCCCACAGGCATCAAAGATATCCCCCAAACTAGGCTACAAGCATGGACCAGACCCATCACACCAGAATAAACCAGACTCGAGGCCTTCTAGGATACAGCAAGGACCCAGTGCAAGGAAGATGCAAAGCAAGGTCACATCCAAAGCGTGAAAAGCTGCACATTCACTCTGTAATCAGTGACCCTCTTCCAAACTTGGCAGAGAGGCAGCACTAGCATGCCCTGTGCTGACAGCTCTAATCCCATCAACTCTCAGCTTCGCAGCAGACGAAAGAGGAGCTGTCTTGAAAATGAGGTGTTCAAAAAAGTATCTGTAATGGACAGACCTGCTCAGTGATGTGCAAAGTGATGTGGGACCTCAGACTAGCAGAGTGGGAACAGTGCTAGCCTAACTTCACCAACCTGCCACCAAGCACAGAGCTGGGGCTGATGGGAACTGGGAAGAGCAGAACCTGCAGAGAACAATAGGTTTTATGCACAGGAGAGACAGAGCTGGACTGCACCCACTGCTCCTGGTGACTTAGGAGGGAGCAGGTGGCAACTGCAGGATTTGAAATGCTGCTAGGAGCCTGCATTTAGTAACTACCAACCTCACAAAACACTCCTTTACCTCCCTCAGCTTGGTCTTACAATTGCAGGAAGCTACAGCCAATTCTCCCCTTCGCCAGCATTTGACATTTTGTGTTTCCTACCTATGTCTAACATTTTCTAAAACCTACTGGAGGTTGTCCCTTTTTTTCTAGCCATTTTTTAATGAAATTTCCTCTATGCAATTCACACACATTTGAAAACCAGACTAGACCACAATTTAGCATATATTAACACAAGAGACATTTTCTTTAAAAGAAAAAACCCCAACAAATAAAGGCAGCCTTGCATTAAGGTGCGTTATCATCTCTTTGGATAGTCTCACCGAAGGCGTCTGGAGAGAATCAGTGAAAGAGGTTTCAGAAGGAAGGCAGACAGGAGCATTCCCGTTAAAGCTGCTCTCCTGAGAAGAGGAGTTTGGCACATCCACAGTGCTGGGGGACTGGCTGGCTGCAGCGGGCACCGCTAGGTCGGGGCTCTGGGATGCGTGGACGGGCGGAAAAGGCGGGGTGGAGCAGGAGGAGGAGGTAGAAGAGAGGAAAGGAGGTATGGAGACTTGGTTGTGAGGCACAAAGTCCTGGGAGTAGGACCTAAACACAGATTTGTACTGCAGGATGCAGAGACACAACACAAAAACAAGGAAGATGGGGAAAAGGAAAGAGACAGACAAAAGAAAAAGTAATTAGATTGGCAGCAGCGTAGCAGTGACAGCACAAGGCATTTCTAACACAGGCAGCACTGTTTTACCATCCACGTTAGAGCAGGAATTGCTACCTGGGGTACATCAGCCAGGCTTTTCCTGGAGAGGTGTGTTCTTGCACCAACAACAGCCTGGCTGCTCATCTCACAGAGGGAAAATGAGCAGCAAGGTGTGACCTGCAGGTATCCTGCCTTTGCTAGGCAGAGGAAAACCTGGATATCTCAGAATTGCTAATGCAGTGACCCTGAAAATCACCTGAGTGGAGGAAAGGATGTGAAGGCACACACAAAGCACAACTCTGAGCATGCTGGAAGTATCTACTCAGAGAAAACTACTTCAAGTGCTTATTGCTTTTCTGGGATTTTCCACAGGATCCAAATTTAAGATGCCTTTTGCTCCAGCCCTGTAATTTAACAGCTACTGTGTCAAGTCTGTTCCAGAACACACAGCTCCCAGGGAGGAGTGGTTGGATACTGCCTTCAAAGTTACACTGAAGGATAAAGGAGATTATGCTGCTACTCCTTCCCATTCGTGAAAAACAGGGAGCAAAAATGGTAATTGCCCTCCGGAGTGATGAATTCCTTATCAAACCAATCCTTTAATGCAGTGCCTTGAAGAGTCAGCTGAAGAGATGAAAAGAGATCATCTGCGTAAAGCTTTATTTCACTATCTCTCCTAATCATCAGATTACTCTTCAGATAATATTAAACAGGGTGCAGTGGGAATATATTGTGCCAAGAAAAACAAGAGCAACCCTCAGTCTTTTAACATCTGGTGCTAGTAAGATTTGCCATCGGGGTAAGTCCAAAACAAAGCTGACAACCATTTAAAAAAAAAAAAAAAAAAAAAAGAGACAATAATGCTAAATCTGCTGGAAAGGAGTTTCTCTTAAAACCTGCAAAGCTGGTCATAGTCAAGTGGACTGAAAGAAGAATCACATCATCCAGAAAACCCCAGGCTGGAACGCAGTTGTGGTGCTGCTCCATTGAGGGATCTGCTGTAGGACAGTGCAGTACAGAGCTCTCAAGAAGCACTGACAAAACTTGCTCAAACCAGGCTGAAAAGTCACACCACTGTGATGTAAAAAGAGAGCAAATCAAAGGCAGGAATTGGAGAATTCAGGCTACATTTTCTCAGGAGATTTGAGGCGGGTAAGAAAAAGCAAAGCTCAGTCCATCACCCAGCAGCAGCACCCAGCTCAGCAGTGGTATTTTTGTTTCTGCCTAGGAAAGATGTGGGCTTAAAAATTTAAACTGAGAGCAGCCTCAGGCCAGAAGCATGGTCAAAAAAGCTTTTCCACTACAAAGGAAAGGAAATGTAAAGGTCAATGACTAGACTTTACCTTCCACCACCTTAATCCTTAAGTGGCTGTGCCTTGTGCCTTGCATGGAGTCCAGCAGTGCTCTGGGTGTATTCTCAGGGCCCAAAACAAATTGCAGGCCACAATACAGAGGAGAGGAGGGGGATGCTTTGGAAAGAGAGCTTAAAAGACTACTGAAAAATAATTAAAATGCAAATCCCCACCATGTGCCTGTGGCTAAAAGGAGACTGGCTCTAGGACAGGCTCCTCTCTCTTCCTGCCCATTTCTTTCCAGATGAGCAGCGCTGGCTCCAGGGACACTATCAGCTTTTGGAGCTGCCTCAGTAACAATGACAAGTCTAATCTCTGTATTTACTTTCTGCCTGGATAAACGCTCTACATTTATTCATTTTCACTTGCATGGCACAAACCACTAAATCCCTCGTAAGACGCCAGGCTCATGACATCACCTTGGCTCAGCACATTCATTATGCCTGCCTGGTATTTCATGATCTCACTGGCACTAATACACCAACAATCACCCCAAGTCTCAGCCTAGACCCCAAACCACAGCTCAAGAAGGCACTTGAAAAACTGCTGTGCTGATAACAAGTTCCTTTGCTCCTGTAGAGGAAATAATTAGCTCCAGCAGAAGCTCTGTGCCAGCTCCCCCATTGCTGGACTTCCTGCACCCACACGATACACACTGTCCTTCACTTTGTAGTTGATGGATATCTTCCACCCAGGAGGTCCGAGGGGTTTTGTCCCTGACCTGCTGAACCCAGAGGAAAAGCCAGGCTTTTGCAAAGCAGCAGTGGAGCTCACGCAGGGCAGGAGTGAAAGGAAATGACTGTCCTCAGCCAAGTCACTCTGGGACAAGCAGAGCCCTGCGTGAGGCACTGGCAGGGTTAGCTCAGGGCAGACTCTGCTTCCCTGCCTGCAGCCTGGACCAGCAGCTCAGGGACATGAGTTACTGCTTCTGGGGCAAGAACATTTGCACTGCTCCTGCCTCGAGGAGTTTTACACACATTAATCCTGATTTGAAGGCAATTTAGACCTAAATATAACAGAATATAATAATTGCAGAAATTTCAGAAGTTTAAATGCAGACAGATGAGTATTGACAATCACTGAATGTTTCTCTCTCCCTGGTCTCATAAAATACCTTCAGAACAACCTCTTGGCATGAGATAAATTGAAAATGCCAGTTTAAGGCCCAAGTACCCATAAAAACACATTAATCTTCATTCTGTGACCCATGAACAATCATTTAAGGATGCAGACAGGCTCTCAGCATGCTGTTAACAAAGGGAACAGTGCAGAGAAGCCTTTGGTGTGCTGGCATTAATTAGTCAGCCTGCTCTCAACTTCCAATCTTGTTGTAAAGTTGCATCTTGTAGAAAGGGAGCCAGGGAGCCCCCTCCTTCCTCTGGAGCCTGCAAGCAGCTCTGGAATTCCAGTTATGCAGCCGTGCTGGGACAGGAGCCAAGAGTGAGGCATACTTTTCAAAGGGAAAAAAACCCACCCTGCAGTGGAGATGATGTCCATATGGCACCCATTCCTGCTGCTCCCCAGTCTGACCCAGCCCAGCCAGCAGCTGCCCCAGGAATTGCAGCAATGCCTTCCATGGGATCTGGGTGTTGTCCATCTACTGGAAGCCTTGTCATCCTCTAAAACAAATACTTTCTTGGGGAAGGGACAATCCATTTAATACAACTGTCACAAGGAAACAAGCCATCCTTTAGTGCTCCCCCCAGGAGACAACAGTTTATCTTGGAAACAAATCGGTGCTTGTTTTAATCAGCTTCTCTGATCTCTGTCCTGCAGGGTCAGTAAGGCCTCGGTTATGGCTTCATGGACACAACCTCCTACTCCACGGCTTTGCTTTAAGAGAAGTATTTCCAAATAATTTCTGGGAAAGCTACAAAACAGGGTGCAACAGGAATCTTTGGGAAAGGATGCTCTCCTGTATCCAAACTCTGGCCACACTGCCAGCTCCCACCACAGGACCAGAGGAGGGGCTCCCAGCATGAGTGACCCTGACCCATGATAGCAAACAGCCAAGACAGGGAGAAGAGAGAGCTCCCTCTCCTCTCACCAGTGCAGTGGTTTTTCAAAAGACCTCTCTGCCACTTGGGAAGTGCTTGCACAAAGCAAGCTTTGAGCTGGGAGCAGTCTTGTCTCCTGGGAACAGCAGGAAGCAAACGTGCCCAGCCCTGAACAATTACCACACACCGTGACACACAGAGGTCTCCCAGAGACAGCATCCTTCAACATTCTCAATTTGCTGCCTTTGATTTTTTGCAACAGTGAATAGTTCAGAACAGCTTTCCATCATTAGAAGCCGTGTTCCAGGATGTCCCAAAGGTCAGTGACATTCTGGCTGTTTATTTGGATTAGATGGCAGGAGATAAGCACTCTAATAGAAAACTTATTTCAGGAGTGATGCTTCTTCACACTCACTAGGCATGGCTGACCACAGCTAACAGGGAGACAGGGATATATATGCAGAGAGTCAGTGGTTGCAAGTTACAGCAGTCTCCAGCCCAAATCCAAAGCTGAATTCAATTATATGGCTGACAGAGCATCTGCAGCATCAGCAGACACAGTCTTTACCTTTTAAGCACAGCCTTCTCAGTTACCCTATGGACTTCTGCCAAATTAATCTGCCATCCTGCCAGACACTCCGAAATCAGGTAGAGCATCAGACTCCCAAAGTATGAAGCTATCAGAGGACAGGATCAATCTTTGAGATCTCCTCTGTTAATGCTATTAAGGGAACTACATGGGCAACATGCCAGAACTGGATGCCCAAATTGTAACACTACAGAATTATGTTCACAAAATACTGGGTGTAGCAAAGTCATTAGACCCTAAGAATATAATTGCACAGACAACTATTGGAAAAGACTTCCTATCTCATGACACAATGCTGGGCTTCCAGGTACTTTTGCTAATGAGGAAGGAAATGCTCCTGCAATGAATGGCTGGAAACACAAGCTGCCAACAGAATGGCTTCAAGCACTGCCACAGGAAAGGCAGCAACTCCTCAGGCTGGAATGTTTCTCAGCAAGGCTTCTGACCTGGCTGCAGAGCTGACCTCCCTGGTTTTAACTGATGGTTAGCACAGCATAGGGATGGATGGGACTTGTGTCTCCTGGCTTCTGCACAAGAAAACACAAAATCCAAACTTTTCCTTGTGGAGGAGAGATCCCTGCACATCTTCACAAGAAAACAAATAAGGGGGCAGCAGGGGAAGAAAACATATGTAAGATTTATTAACCATGCTGTCATACATCCCTCTTTGGAAAATACCTGAATTCAATTCAGTTGCACCTACAGCATCAAGTCTTTAGCTTGTGGACAAAGCCCTCAGATCAAGATGGCAGATCTGGAAAACACAGTCTGGAGACCAAGACAAGACTTCTAAAAAATCAGTCACATGAAAAACATGGGGTGTGTGGCCTACGAAGTCAACATGGGACTGGTGACCTACAATGACCTGCAGTGTTCCAACTGCAAGGGAAACGTATAAACCCCCAGAGGAAGTGGTTTTCAGCAGCAGGATCCAGTGATGCCAGCAGGCAACAGCACTATTAATACCAGTGTCCAGGTCTGCCACGGGCAGTGGAAATGAACACAAACACAGAAGGAATGCTAAACAGGAAAGGCAAAACAATACTTAAGTCAGAGCAGCTGGTTAAAGGGATGCAAATCTTTGCAATCCCCCTTCCCTCTGCTCCAAATTAAGGAGCTAAAACCTTAGGACAGAAGCTAACAAACACATTATGACTTCCCAGCTGTGGTTTGACTGAGGCTCCCACCATATGAATGAGAAGTCTCTGCTGAGGGCCAGAGCCTGGTGTGTGCTGCAGGCTGGAAGTGAGCTCCAGGAATGGGAACAAGGCAGGGAAAACATGGGAAGCACATGTCTGTGCTGTGCATGCCTTTAATCATTTATCTGACCCCCCTTTTCCTGAACATACATTAGCACATATACAAGAAAGAAAAACAGTTGCTGTGAATTCTCTGTGCACTTGCTCAATTTGCTCAAGAATGGTGAGAACAAGCGAGAACAGAAGCGCTGAACTGGAGCTTTCATAAGGAAATCACTTGCGCCTTCTGCTGGAATCTGGCAGCCAATTGGCTTCTGGAAAATTACTGGAAATGTTCCTTAATTAAAAAGAAAACATAAGAAAAAAACCCAACATTTTGAGAAAGGCAACTTACTTCTCCACAGTGAAGGATGCAGCCAAATTTCCACTAATGGCATGTACATGCCTTGGAGATACAACTGTTCCTTGTTTCAGCAAGGAAAAGCTTCCACAAGAGTTTCTAGAATGTGTGGTTGGGCAGCAGTGGAGCTCGTCACCAGATGATTTTCTCTATCAGTGCAGAGTTCCCCAGCTGCCAGGAAGTAAGGAGGTTTCAAGATCTGATAATTCCTGCTGCTTGGATACCTGCCCACCCATTTCCAGGCAAACAGCACAAGGATTGATTAAACCAAGGGACAGCAGCTCTGTGCTCACAGGAAGGGAGGGAGGTGATCAGCTGGAGAGAAACTACTGCCAACCATAAGCAAGGACCATGCCTTCTTGTTGCAAACCTCCTTTCCCACTGGTTAGAAATTTCAAAAGAGGTGGGAATCCCTTGAATGATTCTTGACAGTACAATCCAGTTCTCCCTCCAGTGTGAGATTTAATGGCTCAGCTGTCCATGGGATGGGGAACATGATGCAGTTCCTTAAAACACCAGCCCACACTACCAACACAACCCCTGCTGGCACAGTGGCCAGACACGAGTCAGACTTGGTTAAAAAACAGCTCAACTTGCCAAACCTATGAGGTCTGATCCAGTTGCTCAAGATCTGCCTCTATCCAGTAAAAGCTATTACCTCTGACACAATTTCCTGCAAAGGAGGGAAAAGCACAATTAGTGGGCTGACAGAGCAGCAGTGGCAGCTGGGCTGCAACAGCCCCTGCAGTGCTGATTGGAGGGAAAGGAGTCAGGGCTCTCAAAAAATTCATCCATTAAAGATTAAAAGATGCTCTGAACAACTTCATCTCTTTTCTGCTGTCTGCAAACAGTCTTGTTAAGCTGTGTAAATCAGGAGTAAAGCACTAATCCTTCACCTGGAGCACAGAGCTAAGGGGATAACAAGCAGAACGTGGTGCAGGCTCAGCCTCCCTGCTGCTGGCACATGAACAGATGGGGACAGGGACAGGTCCTCCCTGGGAGTGACTCCTGTGGCCTCCCTAGGCCAGTCTCCAGGGAAGGGAAAAAAGCACAGGGCACTTTCTGAAAATTGGCTACGCTTGCAGGGCCTTGCTGACACTGGGTCAGTGGACAGCCACTGAGTTTAGCAGCTCGGACTTCCTGGTATTGATCCAAGGAGTTTTTTGCTTCCTGTGCAGAATGAACAACAATTTAAGCAGGAGACATATAATTTTAGCAGCAGTGGCTATCAGATCTTCTATCTGGGAACACAAGACGCCAAGTGCTCAGCTGGCAGTGTCTGAAAGGTGTGCTCTCCCTGCTGGGCTGGTGGCAGTTAATGCAAATTTTTGCCACGTTTTTTGTTCACCAGTGCTCACTTGAGTGGCTTTTCTCTAGGGAGAGAGGAGAAATGAAGACAAGAGAATATGAGGAGCAGAGCAGCATCCCAAAGTGCTCCTGGTACAGCTGGTGGCATCCCTTGAGTGAAACCCCACAGAGCAGATTGCAGGAAGGGCTTTGGTCCTTCCAGTGCTGATGGAAGGTGTCACCCTGGGAGGGATCCAAACCTCCACAGCTGTTCCACATCTCTGTCTTATAGGGATAAGAGAAATGGGAAAAACCATGGTTATGGTATTACATGGGTCAGCTATAATGCATGTAAGGATATTGGTATTTTGCAGCTCAAAGAGACACTTTCATAGTGAAAATCTCATTTTTGGCTGTGAAAAAATAGACCTGATAGAGTAAAGAGAAACTATGAAATTATCCTAATTTAAAGGCACTAATGGAAAAATCACCATTTTTAATTCAGCTGATTTCCTTTGTGCATTTGACAGTGCACTGTCTCATTGTTCTCGTTGTTCCTCATGCTCCAGCCATTTATTTTACCCCTCACCAAATCCTTGTAAAAATGAGTAAGGATTTTTTAATGAAGTTTTAACATTTCTTAAAATAATACATTCACAGTAATGTAGTCCAAAGTAAGATGAGAACGTGTCAGAGCAATTTAATAGGTAGTAACCATTTAATCCAACAAGGACACTTTTTAAAATCAAAGTGCCCATGTATTTTTAGAACATTATAGGATCATATTTATAGCCTCTCAATTAAATCAAAAATAGTCAAGTACTTTTATCTAGTCCTACAGTTCCATGTTTTGCTTGCAAGGACCACTACCAAGTAAGAGAGCTGTACAATTCAGGACTTTTACTTCAAATTTTAGAACTGCTTACAACAAATTTATGCAAACACTAACCTTGCCACCCCTCAGCCTTTTCATCTGTGCAGCAAAGCTGTGATACTGCTCTCTCTCACACAAGTGGAAGCCAAAAGCTTTCATTCATGGCTTGTGAAGTAGCTCTACTTGTAAAGCACTTGAATACTTTCCTCTGCTTCGGACCAGTGATTATCACTAATTTTTAAAGAATGAGTAAGTGCTGAAATGGGAAGATAGCACTGGCACAGTGGGAGGATACTGTTTTCAAACATTTAACATTAGACTAATGGAACACTTCTGAATCTTCTCAAGTCTTGCCTGATAATTTCTTCTTCAGAAGAAGCCTAATTTACTAAACATCCAGGTCACTGTCAAAAAATAGTGTATTCTCAGTTGTCATCACATGGCAATCAGAGCATAACCACACAGTTTTACATGCAAACGAGCCCCACACTGATGAGCTGGTAGAATCCCACGGTTGAGTTTAATTTCATTATATTAACACTTTGTTATTACTACCATTTAATTTAAGCAGCTGATCAGAGATTTAAGCAGTGCTCTAACACTATTTTGATTTAAATGATTTTTAGTTCCTCTGGCCATTCTCTCTTCAGGCTGCTCACAAGTGCTGTAGGAGAGAAAACCCTGCTCATCCATCAGCAAATCATACAAGAAAACTGAGCTTGTTTGGGACCATGGAGATGTGAAGGGAAGCAGACAGGCAAAAATGAGATGGAATATCTAGTAGAGGCTGTTTTTCAGAAAAAAAATTAAGGAGCTGCAGCCCCTGTTCCACATGTTTGACTACATCCATGGATTTTAGGGACAGCATCTCGTTATTTCTCCCAAGGCCAGGCTCACAGAGCAGCCTTTAATTGACTCATCCACATCACTGGCATTATGCAATGGGACAAAAAGACTTTGCAGCTCCAGTGTGCAGCCTGGGGCACACAGAGGTCACAGGAGTGTGCTGGGCACATGGGCCAGCTCTCCTTCATCAGTCCCCTGCCACAAATGTCAACATGGACAGGTAATATAAAGAAAGCTACACCTCCTTTGGCTTCATTTAGTGAGATTTATACTTTGTGAGGTTTATACTTAGTGAGGTTTACACACTGTTTCTCCCACTCTAGTGACTACAGGAGTTCAAAAGCCCCCAGAGCAACCTCCACGTTGACCTGAGAGGGCAAGCAGAGAATTTGCACCCAAGTGATGAGCAGTAAGACAAAGCAGAGAACTCACCGAGTGCACAGGAAAGGAGCTGTGCCGGCTGAGAAAGGAGTTAGAGACTGACATAGTGAGGCCCTGAGTGGCACCGCAGTCCTCGGGGGTGAAGGGCACTTTAGGTTGCTGGACACAGTAGGAGACAGAAGAGAAAGAAGAGGCAGCATAGGAGGCCTGCTGAGGAAGGGGGAGAAAGCAGGAGACACAAGACACAGAGAAAGAGAGCACAGAAAAGGCGATGAATAAAGGGCAAGAAATGCTAGCTGTAAAACAATGCATATAATGGCTGGCTAAACAAACAGCTATTCACACAGTTCATCAGAGCCAGACACACCAATATGCCCTTCCTGAGCTCAAGATGCACGACAAAAATCACAATTCAAATCTTCTTTGTTTCACAAATCCCTTAAAAAATGAACTCCTGCCTCCCCCTCCCTGCTCACCCGTGGACAGCTGCTGCTGGCACACACAAGCTGTTCCTCACTGCCCTTTTCTCCCCGTGGCATGAGGACAGATACTCAAAGGAGGAACTGGCTCTAAGCACACAATTCTTGCACACTACTATTTTATTCTGGCAACCTGCAGATTGGGAACTTGGCCTCTCCAGTGTGAGCTATGGATCCTCACTGGTCCTGTGAGACTGGGTGACAGTGACATCCTGCCATTTCTCTGTCCAATCCAAGATTTTAATCATTTGCACAGGAGGCAGCTATTACACTGTAAGTGACAAATCCTGGCAAATTGGAAATTTCTCCTGAATTCCCCTATGGTAAGGAGACTGAGAGAGGATAAGGTATATTCAGGCTTTCTCAGACTTGTTGAATAAAACATACAATGTAAACATACAATCTTATTTTTGATTAAGATCTGAAGCTGACAAGAAAGGACTTTCTCATGATTATATTATAGAGAAGTCCATCCAGCAAAACTTGCTGCTGCTAGAGCAGCTGATGCCCATTTGATTTGCCAAATCAAAAACACCCAGGGCAGCAGGAGCAGAGGAACAAGAGTCTGGTGGCTTTCACAGGAATTGTTGAATAAGCCATCACCTGCTTGCACCTTTCCCAATAGAGGGATGAAGGGTGGGAGGCTGCACTTGAAGAAACCTTTGCTTCAGGGGAACTGCAAGCAACACCTCGATGGTATCAGCTTGTAAAATGACAAGAATGGCCAGGAGGCAAAGCAGTGACATTCTTGTCTGTCCAGATCATGATTAAAGGGAAGCAAAGAAATGCTTTGCTTCAGCCAACAAATTAAGGGCAGGAGGAGAACTTCCCTTCTGCACAATGGCTGCAGTAAATCTGTGCTTTGCAAACTCTGATCATGACTGTGCAGCCCAAGTCACCTCTGGAAACATCACTGAAGTGCAGCCACCTGCACTTCAGGCAAGGACTGCAAGGTGCAAGTGACAATGCAAGGGTCACACTGATGGGGACCACAGACCCTGGAGAACTGCCTGATCCTCCAGAGATGAGTCCTGTAGACTCCTGAGTATCCCTGCAAAGCAAGTGGGAGGCCAGCATTTAATATCTTGTCCCCACAAAGAATTAACGCATGATACCCAAAAAAGTCACTTTATCTTTTTATCTACTTGCATCACAGGAATGTAGTTATGCAAATCTCAAAATCAGACTTAAAAAGTAACACTCTGGGACAGTCAAACTTTAGCACATACAACATGAAGAAATATTGCAAGAGTCACCCTCACACTTGTAAGACCATAGCTCTGTTCCCTCATTTCCTCCCATTTTGTTAATGCCATGGCCAATTTAAGTAAGCTACATCAGAACAAAATAATTTTTTTCTTAAACAGAACAAATAAGAATTAATATGAACAAAATACCTTAGGTTGGAGTTGGGAAAAAAAAAAAGAGAGAAAAGAAATGAAAGGAAACCCTTAAAAGTAAATGGGATAAAATCCCACCCTTCACTGAGGTTGGAAACAAAACTGCTGCTGCCATCACTGAGGTCAGGATTTCATCCCCCACATGGAAAATGGCTTTTTCTGTGCTGATAAACCCATCACCCAGACACATGTGGATGTGCCTTTCCATGCTGGCAGCCTGGGGAGCCAGAAGAACACTGAGAAACAGGTAAAAATCCCGAATCCCACAAGGGGACTAACCTGAAGGGAACACGCATGAGTGAAGCAGTGGCTATACCAAATCTGTATAATAACATAAAAGCAGTTATTATGTTTAAACAGTTATTATTAGTGGCATCTCTGACAACAGTTTCAAAACAGCAGTGGGAACAACAGTGCAGCAACCTCTCGAAAGTAGTGCTGCTCAGTGTGTCAAAACCTTCCAAGCAGTTGCTGTTACACAAGCCTGGCACAGATTCAGCCCTGCCATGTGGAACATGAACATTTCATTTTTAGGGCATTTTAGGACTTTCAAAGCTTATGGGGAACGGTCTGAACGTGGGGTTAGAAAGAGCAATGCCTAAAACCATGCTCACAAGCTGCCAAGGAGCATGATGTGGTAACACCACGAGACATCCTCCCACCACCTCTGCCTGCCAGAAGGAGGAAGAGCAGAGCTGCTCCTGGTGGCCCTGCCAGGTGTCCCTGAGGTGTCACTCACCAGCTGCCTCTGCTTCGGTGGGAGAGCAGGAGGAGGTGCCAGCTCTTGAGAGGGGTCTAAGCTGATAAAGGAGTCATTGATCCCATAGACTTCCCTGAGGTACTTGTTCTTCTTCTGGTAGATGTGCTCGTTCTGAGGGGTCTGGTAGAACATGGACGGCTGTGGCTCTGAGTAATCTTCCACAAACTGCATGTAGGCCATCACTGCAAGGCAAAGAGAGGTCACACTCACTGCCCTGCTCTGCAAAGCCCAGCTCAGGCCAGCAGGCAGGACAGGTCACACTCACTGCCCTGCTCTGCAAAGCCCAGCTCAGGCCAGCAGGCAGCTGCTCCTTCTCAGAAGGGCACCCACGCTGTGCTCCCAGGGAGCTCACACAGCCACCATCCACTCTGCAAATCCAAATATCCACCCTGGAGCCAGCACACAACAAACACCATCCCAGGCCACAAACACAGCTGATAATACTCTGGAACCAGTGAGGTCTCCAAACAGCAACTTGAGAAGTCTCATTTATTGATGCTTAGCCCAAATCCTCACATAATCCGTGGCAACTCTGAGAATATTCCTCTACAACTAATGTCCAGAGTCACCAAAAAAACCCAGAATAGAGTCAATCTGCTTTTCAGGAGTGTAACAATGCAACCCTGACAATAAATCTGCAATAATTCTTGTGCCTACAGCAAGTCTCAGATCTGCAGTCAGCAAGATTTCCAGAACCAGGAGGCGTACAGTGTTTCTCCGTTCTAGCAAGCTGGTAAAACTGTTATCAGAGAACACCTACCTGTGAGACTGGGTGTGCCTCTCCCTCAGCTCTTCAAATGCCACTGCCAATCCTGGTACAAAGTACTTACAAAATACTTCTAAAAGTGCCACTGACCACGTGTTCCTACCTCCTTAGCTCAAATCCAACAGTCTTTGCTCCCATCCCTTTCTTAAAGCAACTTACCACCTCCAGTTTTCAAATTTAACTGATTCACAAGCTTTTGTGAGATGTGGCTCAATAGAAATCTTAAATGGGATCAAACCTTGTCTAGAGGACCTTTGCAGTTGTACAATTTTCCTTCCAAAATCTATGAAAAAACCCCCACAGGTCAGCCTAGGCAGCTCTGACACAGGATTAGTTACTGCTGCAATATTTTAATGTTGGAGGGGGAAGATGACATCCAGTGCCATAGGAAGACTACTACAAACCCACACCCATTATTAAGGATCAGAAGGGCACTGAATAATGTAAAACAAAGAAAGAATCCCCTTCTGTACACCTGAGAGCAGGAGAGACAGATGTATTTAAGTGTCATGGGAAGGACTAACCAAGGCCTTCTTGTAAACATGCTGTCATGCACAAGGCACTGTGATCATCCCTCCCTTCCTCCTGATAAACAAGCAGTTGTCACCTTTTGTAAATCTGGTCATTTGGTGGCAATTATTCAGCTTCTGCTGGCATTTCAGTTGTACAGCTGAAAGGAGTGGTTGACTTCAGTGAAAGCTTTAAATACAAGGAGCACAATGCAGGATTTGCAGATCATGAAGGGTTCCCACACTGGTTACAAGTCAAAGTCCTCTGTTCACCTGCCAAGGAGACCCTCAGGCCAGCCTTTAAACAGGATGCAGCCCTGCAAATGTGTCAGCAGGAAGGAGTTGCTTTGCACCTGTCTCGGGCACCTTTTTTCAGACTTCCTCTAACATTTTAAACTCCATTTAGAAACGGAGCTAACGCAGCTGACCTTCCCCAAAAGAATTATAGCCCTCTTCCAAAAAACTGAATTAAGAAAAAAAGAAATAATGAAAAAAAACCACGTGGAGGCAATGGGAGCAGAGGAAATGGAGCTGATGGATTTCAATCCTGACCGGTAACACCTGCTGTCCCCATCCTGTGACCCCAACTGTCCTGCCAGTGGACAACCTGTTCATGTCCTGCAGTACAGCCAGTCCTGCACAGCTCTGCCAAAGCTGCTGGAATTCTGACCTCCAGCTCTCCCTGCCACCTGAGCCCTGCTTCTCTTCCTCCCTCAGATTCCCTGCTCACTCCCAGCACCGCCTCACAGTGAAAAGAAGCATGTTCTGGAAATACTGTCTTATTTGGAATCATGGTGAAGGTGTAAGAAATACAGAATTACTAAAATAGTGTTTTCAAGTATCAGTGATTCCGTTGGCTAAGGTGCTCCTGTGCCCTGGAAAATGCCCTGGTATCATAAAATAACTTCAGGGGACAAGATCTAAAAAAGGCTTATGAAAGATATTTCTCTAGCAGCAAAACTCAACTAAGGATCAGGAGTCCTTGCAGAAGTGTAGAGGACAAGAGCTTGAGGGAAAGACCACATTCTGAGAGCTCATCAACTGAGCAGGACAAAAGCCAAGAAGGCAGGCCTGGCAGTGCTGGCATAATGCAGCAGACACTGCTGAATCCAGACCAACCCTTCATGTTGAGTCACCTACAAAACCTCACTGTACACCCAGATCTGCACACACCACTGGGGATCCACAGCTGTGAGCTCCTGGAACAGCACCAAGCACTGCAATGACACCACAGCTCAGAAGTGTTGGTGAAAAGGGCATCACATTAGACACTTGTGTAAAATTAAATCACTGTAACTCAGGGCACTGAGCCTGAATGCTGTCGGGAGCTTTAACTCAATCTGCAAGGGGATAATGAAGAGCTCTTTTATCTCAGCTCTTTATGGGGCTAATGCATCCCATTGTCATGGCAGCTCCCCTGCCTGGCTTGTTACAACTAGTCCTGGGCAGGTGAGCACGTCTATGCCTCTACTTTGTCATCTTTGTTTTTAGGAGAAATGAAAAGCAGTTGGGATGGTGAAATACAAACCTGGCACTGCAGAGTGCGAATCAAAATTAAATCATCATCATTAAAACCCTGCCAATCTTGAACAGGAGAGTAAGGGAGCAAGAGCACTCCCATGACTCCTGTTTGCAAAGGGTCTTCTCTCCCTTTCTCCGCTGTGCTTTTTTAACACGGCAGAAATTTAAAAGCAGATGGGAAATTACATCAGCAGCTCAGCTCAGTCTGCACGCCTTGCAGCAACTGTGCAGAGGGAGGGATGGGGGCTGCAAGTCCCCAGTGAGCAGCTGGGGTGGAGTGACAGTCTCAAGGCAGCACCCCGGGAGAGAAGGGAGGCGTGAGAGAGAAACCTCTCCCACCACATGCCCAGTTTATGTCAGTTCTTAACCCATACAGAAAATATGTGCAATTTAAAAACCCATGAAATCTCAGAGTGAGGCTAGGAACACCTTTCCAGCAATCTGCTTTTGCAGTGCCTTGGCTGTCATTTCTGAAGGAGCTAAAGCTGCTCAGGGATTTCCAGCACACACCAGTTCTGCCCATATGGTAGAAGCCACAGGTACTGCTCTCCCAGGAGCCAGCTCTCCTGGAAGCAACACTGCAGGAGAGGACCAGTGATTGCTGGAGTCTAAAAGGGTTATTAGGAGATGATCAGCACTAAGGTACATCTGCAATAAGCTGAGGCACACCAGCATCCCCCCCCAGAGGGCTCACTGACAGCCCAGCCACAACAGATTTCTGTGCACAGGCAAGAGCCAAAATAATGGACATTCTTAAGCTATATCACACAGCAACTCACTGGAGGAGTCAAGGTCAATGAGACAGTCGTTGCTGTCACCTCTGGGAGGAGAGCTGTTCCTCCCAGAGCTCACATTATCCACTGGCTAAGCCCAGGCTGCCCTCAGCGTGGGTCCTGCAGTTAAATACCAGCTGCTCACTGGGCACCAGGCTGTGTTTTGTTCCCACTGACAGGGAGGGAAACATGAATAAGTGCCTCACCAGTAGTTTCCAAGCTGTCTGGGGAAAGGATCTTGTTATTTCTGACTCTGGGCTCTTAATGGCAGAAGCTGTTCTGTGTCTGTGTCTTGTTCAGCAGGAGCATGATGCTGGTGCTCAAGCAGAAGTCTGGAGTAATTTGCCCTTAGCACAGTAACATGTGCTCTTACAGCACAGTAAAATAACCATAACTCATGCCAGACTAAAAGCCCTATCACTCCTCTGTTTAAATTATACAGAAGCCAACTCTTGAAGGTCCCTCTGAGCACAGCTCACAGCAATACACAAGGTTAACTCAAACAGATCTTCTGTATATTACCAATGAAAAGACCATCAGTGTCTCTGCTGCAACACTTACTGCCAGCTACCAAAAGATGACCCACAACCAAGTCCCATCTCTGTGAGCTCTGGATCTTTTTAACAAATCCATGCATATCCTCCAGATCCCAGGAGCTTGTTGAGGTTGTGGAAGCAGCCCTGTATGATTACACAAGAATATCTACATGTATCAGCCTCTGGGCAAAAAATATCCTGGGTGTCACCACAGAGCCTCAGTAATGTTTGACTGGCCTTTTAAATGCTGAAAAAGTAAAACTAGCAACCACAAATCTGTGGTGTGATATACTGTGGAGTAAAATCAATCTAAAACAAGTTCTCAGTGTCACATGAATGCAACTAAAAAATCTGCAGCAATCAGGCATCAGCCCCAGGACTACCAACAAGTTCTGCACAAGGATGCTTTATCAAATCATCAGAGTTGACAACAAATTAGGTAACAGCTCCTACCTCTCCTAACAATGCAATCTGATCAATACTCTGAAAATTTCTGATAGTGCCAGGTTACAATTAACTCTAATCCAACATCAAAGAAAATTCACACAAGGCCTTGGTACTGAGGTTAAAGTTGTACTCAGGCAATAATGCAGATTGCTTTTAAACTTGTTTTCAAGTAACTCTTTGGCATCTTGTGTGATACCAGAAAACAAAGACATGGGGCTTAAAGACACAAGCAAACAGCTCAGCTCTCTCTTGCAAATGTCAAACTGCCTCTTACCCAAGATTCACCCAGGAATCTCGCCTCCACTGGAGCTGCCTACGTGCACAGAGGTGCATTTCCCTGCATCCATCCCACCTGAGTGCTGTAACAGCCATCCCTCACCAGTAACAGCAGATCCATAAGGATCTGATCCTGCAGTAACGTGCTCTGTACCACAGCCCCTGGCAGCTCATACTTCAGCTGAGGATTTTGAACAGCATAAGCTGCAAAAACCACCTTTGGCTGTGCCCATTTACTTCCTTTCTGTTGCCCACAAACAATCAGCCCAGCCTCTTTTTTAGCTGATTTTAGTGCCTTTAACTGCTTGATTACCAGAGAGGAACAAAAGAGATTTCCTGCATATGGGGACACTTGGATGACTCTCACTTTCAGGTGGGTCAAGCCTTGTGCTCTGAGTAAAATCCCTGAGGGTTACTCATGTGGACTGGTCACTTGGGGATAATGGAAATGCTTTTAGACAAGGCATATTTTTAAATGACTGTCAGAGTGCACTATATAGGAATGGAGAGAATACACCCTGACACCACACAGCCCTCTTACTCCCACCTTATCCATAGAATTTCAATCTTTGACTAGTTTGGGTTGGAATGGACCTTAAAGAATCCAGTTTCAACCCCCCCTGCCATGGATAAGGACACCTTCCACTAGGCCAAGTTGCTCAGAGTCCCATCCAGCCTGTCCTGGAACACCTCCAGGGACAGGGAGTCCACAACCTCTATGGGCAAAAATTATTCTCAGTGAGAAGTCTATAAACTGCAGAAAGGAGAGCCAGAAGGCCAACTCAGTTCTTTGAGATCAGCTCTTCTCTTGGGCTGCCAGCTGCAATGTAATGCTCTTCCTCCAGATCTTGTATCCATTACCTCCTCATGCAACAACAGCTGCAAAGCCAGCCAGTGACCAGTCAACCAGTATCTGCTGGATCTCACTGAGTAGTCCACAGCCTTCCCTGGCACAGCACTGTGGCTGCCTGTCTGGCCAGAGGTTTCACATTTTTCAGCCATGAACATTAAGGAAACCAGAAGAAGGTTGTGAGCTTGAGATGTGGTCAGCCCTGGTGTGCCAGGAGTCTGGCTGGGGACAGGAACCTTTGCTTTTAGAGGCTGTTTGTTTTAATGATGTGGGAAATTCTCAGGCATCCAAAGGAAATGAGATCCTGTAGCAAAACAGCACTACTGGACTCTAGCTAATAGTGTTGTCTTGCACAGCTATGTGGGTGACTGTGCTCCTATTGCCAAGTAACTGCTCTGGCAAGGCTGGGTTTTGGATAGAAAACCAGTCTTTTCTCCATGCTCTTGGAGAGGACCCAACTCTCCTCTGCAATGGGAAAATAAAATTGGGGAAGTGGGGAGGGAATGGACTAAAAAAGGGAGAAGAGACCAGAAAGATCTGCAAGGCAGAGTGCCTCAAAGATCCACATTCAGGTAAACAGAGAAGTAACATGGTCTCAAAACAGTCATGAAGATGCTGATTCCAGATCCCTTGGGCCTGGATTGATCTCGGCCTTAGGAATCACTCCCTGCCCATCACAGCACTGACATTTCCCTTCCATCTGTTTGACATTGAGTCTGAGTGTCAAAAGCAAGCCAGCCAAATAAGAGCATTACCACAATCACAACTCCTTAGTGACCATCAGAAGCGCAGCAACTGCAAGGTAAAAGTAAAACCCAAACACAGGAACTTGCTTACTGTGTTTGTTTTTCTTCTCTGGCAGAGGTGGCGGCTTTTCTGGGTCACTGTTCGAATCTGGAGCAGCAAAATCAGCAATGAATTCCACTGGTGCTGAAGAGTTTCCTTGCTGGAAAGGCAGAACAGCAGCAAAGGGCGTGAAGGGCATTGACGGGACAACGGCGGCGTTCTGCAGGTCATCCTCAGAGATGTTGTCATACTGGGAGGGGTGCCTCTCGTAGGACACCCTGCAGCCCGAGTTATCTGAAGTCTGGGAGGCTGCACTCCTCCTCTTCTTCTCTGGTAAAGCTGGGGGAGTCTCTGTTGGCTGTGCTGCTCCTGAGAGGCTGCAGAATTCCAGCGGAGGAGAGCTGCCCTGCGGGAGCTGGAAAGTCTGTCCGTGGAAAGGGGAGCCAGACTCACCCAAGGACTCTGGCAATGGGCTGAGGACACTGGACCCCTGCTGAGGTATCTGATCAGCGTTGGAGAGGTCCTGCTGCAGGAATTCATAGTCTGGATCATAGTGATCTGATTGATCTGGGTAAACAGAGAATGATGCATTAGTTTCTCTCTTTTACTGTTTAGCCCTTCTCAGTTCTGTCCCTCCCATTCTATCAGTTAATTAATCAGTTCATTTTAATCAGAGTGGAACTCCCTTGCAGATGAGACCATCTTTTTACACCTCTGTAACATCCAGACTTCATATAACTCACAATTAATTTCTTTACACTAGCAAACAAATAACAAAAATGCAACAGGTAGACGACTGCAGACAATTTGTGTCATACTGATATTTTTATCTTCTTTCCTAGCATGTAGAAACAACACTGCTTTAGTCTACCAGGACTGTCATTTCTGCAGACAGGGCTGAAATGAAGAAAACATTCCATTTGAGAGCTGAATTGAGTTTGAGAACCATCACCTACAGCAAGGGAAACATTCCCCTGGGCATTTTGCCCTTCAACAGAACAGCTGCGCACTGAACTGCCTGCAGCAACTCCAAGACAGCAGCTGCAAGTGCAGTGCATTTCCTACATCAACTCCTGCAGCTCAGCTCCCAAAGGAGAGGGAAGGGCCCCAGCACCCCTCTTACCCAGGGTTTCACAGCTTGTGTTGCGGGAGCACTGGCCGCTGTCGCGGTCCAGGGAGGAGAGCTGCTCATCAGACTTGCTGAGCTTGCCAATGCTGCTGCAGGGGGAGAGGCGAGGAGACTCCCCCCCATAGGAGTGGCTTCCACCTGACAGCCTCCTCTGGGCATAGCAGTCAACATTGGAACACCTCCAGGGACAGGAAAAAAAAACCAAAAAACCAAACAACACAAAAAAAAATCAAATCACCATCACTCTTGGCAGATCACAAGATGCAGCTCGAGGAGCAAGATCTCACAGGAGGGGACAGGAGCAGTGCTGCTGGCCCTCCTGAAGCTCATGGAGAACACAGAAACCCTCTGACCTGGCAAACAGCCCATGCCAGGGAGCTCTGTGTGTCCCTGGCCCACACTGGACTTTACAGATGCTGAGAAGATGACCAAGTTCTTCACAGCTATGTGTGTCTGATTGCTTGTCATGACACTGAGACAAGGGAATGACACTGCAAGATTTCTCATTACATACCTGGGGCTTTAGCAAATACTTGGTTACCTCAGGTGCATGCAAAGGGAAAATAAACTACAGTGAGATACAACTTTCAGTG
The DNA here is from genome assembly GCA_013397075.1 of Rhabdornis inornatus. NCBI lineage: Eukaryota > Metazoa > Chordata > Aves > Passeriformes > Rhabdornithidae > Rhabdornis > Rhabdornis inornatus. Next base: position 488,218 of record VWZS01000747.1, on the reverse strand, counting down.
CCTATGGCTATAGTTAATTTCAGAAACTACCTCAAGCTTATTAATCTGTGAGTGAACCCCTCAACCATTCCCACTCCATCAGAACAACCTTAGTGTGACTGCAGTTTTAGCTGAAGAGTGGCCACAGCTTTATCTGAGTCAACCAAATGACTGGAGAGGCTCCCTAAGCCAGAGCCGAGGCTTTGGGGATGAGGACAAGATTTGATTTTTGTGCAATTTGGTACGATTCAGGTCCTCACTGCTGAGCTAGTAACTTTCTGCATGGGTAAAGCAAACCCAGCTATTTACAACCTCATAAACCCCAGACAAGCACAAGAAATGGAATGTAATTAACACACACACAACTTTCCCATTTTTCTACCAAAAAATGTACAAATTTCCCCGAAGCACCAGCAGTGGTCAGAGAAGTAGCTCAAACTACTGCTTGAGTTAAAAGATATTTTAAATTGTGACAGGATGAAGACAGACTTCTGATCTCACTCAGCCACATGCTCCCCTGGCCTGTGAATAAACCCTGGTGAGATCTCAGGGAGCTCAGCCAGCTGCTGTCCCCTGATCTATTGGACATGGCAACACTCAGCCACTCCCATCCCCACACTCTGCTACAGCTCAAGGCAACAAAGTTTAGAGCAATTTGTTAATTAAACACAACAACACTGTAAAAAAAATAAAATTAAGCAGTTCACATTATTTATGACACTGCTGTTCCTGCCACTCCCGCTGCAGGCTGCCTGTGCTGGGCTGTTTGGGATGAGCAGGGACGTGCAGGGATCTGTGTGGCTGCAGGTCACAGCATCTCCCTGAGCTTTTCCTCCACTTCACAGCACGTTTCCCTTGGCTTTCCCAAAGGGGTTATGTCATTACCTGTCTGTTGATCCCAACAGGTAAACTGGACCCACTGGTAGCTCGGCTCATGGGGGCCACAACAGCCACTCTGGTTGGGGAAGGTGCTGATTGACGTTTTTTAGGGGGCAATGCTGGTGGAGGGCTGCAAGACAAAATAGGAATTGATGCTTCCATACTCTTCCAGAAAAAAAAAAAAAATGTATTTTCAGAGGCTTCACAAGTTGTTTTCCAGAAAGCTTTTGCCAGCCAGGAGCTATTCAGCAAAATTTATCCACTTACAAATACCAATCCAAGAATACTCAAACAGGTAAGGTCCTGTTAAGTGATTTACTTTTTAAGGCTGGTATTTCTCAAACAAAAACAAATCCTATTCTAAAAAGTATTTTTAATGGAGCTAATTAGCATGGCAATTATTTCTTAATAAAAGCAGTGAAAAGCCAAATTAAATGTTTTGGTTGACCCAAATATTGTTTCCCTTCACAGAAGTCCCTCCCCCTCCTCAAACCTTCCAGTCTGAAAAACGCTCTAAGTTTCACAAATTTACAGAACAGGAAAATTCTCTTTTTTGGCCTTTGCTTTCTTAGTGAACTTCAGGGAACAAAGAGGTCAGAGCTGCTCTCACCACGTGCACTGTGAGGGCCCCATGAATCTGTGTCAGACCCACACAGTTGCAGTAACTTTTGAGAGTTTAACCCTTTGACTTTTAGTTTTTCTAATGACACATAATTCTGGTAGTCATCAAGCCTGAGAAGTTCCCAAGAGCACACATAGTCTGTTCTTAGAACATACCAGGAAATTTTTATATAACTTTTGAGAATTCATAAAATACAGAGAAATGGGATTCTTTCTGTCAGCCACAGTCCTTGACGCCGCATTTTCAAATTAACACAACCCATATTCTTCACACCAGCCATTAGCACCAGTACTAGAGAAGAAAAACAACATGCACATACACACACAAAAAACCTGCAAATTGGGGGTTTTCTCTTCCTTCTCAAAATAGAACATAGAAACTTTCATGTGGTTACTCGTAGAACACAGCAAGAACAACCAAGCACAAGGGTTTTTTTCACACACTCTCGGCTTTCACTCTTAAGCTGATAGGCAAAGCAGAAAAACCTGGCTGTGCAGGACAGATTGGTAACTGCCCCCTGAGGTTAAGGGAACATTTCCCATTGGATACAGCAGCCCAAGACACTTGTACAGTGTGGGATTCACACACTTTTATGTAAGGTTATTACAGATTTATGTGATGCCTCTCGTGTGGCTGTCAGGGCATGGCACTATCCTCACATAAAAAGAAGGAAAGGAAAAGAAACAGAAAATAATAAGAGAGACAGAACACAAAGCAGAGTCCAGGAGCAGGGAAGAATTACTCTGGAGGACTGGAAATTCAAAGGCAACACTAACCCTTCTCTCTTGTGCACATTTTGCAAGATGGTTTAAAAACCAGCAGGCTGGTAAGAGGCACTGGTGTTCCTCAGCCTGCTCAGTTTTACCTGTTCTCTGCCACACGAATGCTGGGCAGAGGGGGTTTAGGAGGTGCAACTTCTTCATCCATGGAGTCAGTGAGCAGCTCGTTGGATTGAGTCATATTTGTTGTTTTGTTGAGGATCTCCATTTCTCGGTCGGTAAGGGGAAGTTCTGATGGGCTACAACATGCAAAACACAGATTGTAGATCATAAACCACAGCTGGAACACAGCCTGCTGACAGATTCAAACCTATTTGAAATCATGTGCTATCAGACAGACACCTAGAGCAGAAGGCAGAATTTGCATCTGCAGGTGGAATTCCATATATATGCAAAGCTCAGTGTGCATGTGACACAAAGGGATGTTTCACTGCCAGATTTTGGTGTCTTTTTTATCACAGCACATTCTCTTCTAGTGATCCTACTGAAATGGATGGAGGGCTACATAGAGAACATTATACCACCCTCTGTGAAGAACAGCTGAATGATTTAACTCAACTGTCAGCAGTCAGAAATTATCCCTTCTGTATCAGTCCTGCCCACAGAAGAAATCAGTGACCCACCTGTCAGATTTACATGCTGGTAAACTGGGTTTAACTGGGCTTGTGGGAGAGGGATGCTCCTGCTTTTCAATCGTGAGTCTGACCAGCTCCTGATGGATGGAGGGAAGAAAAAGAGAATAATCATTATTTGCTGAATGCTGCACTTCAACATCCCAGAACACAAAGGGATGCTACTGCAGTAAACTCTTGGTTATTGTTTAATGATGGTTTGGACACAGAGAGAGCTGAGCTGGGTTTAAGTCTGGTACAGAGCCACACAAATGATGCAGAACAGCTGCTAAGAAGCAGCCTACACCCAGAGGAAGTTTTGGCAGTGTTTGAGTGAAGTTCATTACCCCTGACTGTATGGGGATTCTGCACAAACCCACATGTGTGTCTTTTTGCTGTGCTTCCCCTTTCCTCTATCTCACAAATGTGTTCCAGTCCACACAGCACCCTAGATAATGGTAAATTGGATTTACATACATAGATACAAGTACCAAAGAGTCTTACTCAGTGGAGTACTTCATCTAGCTAAAAACAACATTAGATAATTGCTTTATATTTTATAAATAAGAACGTATTTACAAAGAAGCAAGTTTTCTGTAAAATGCCCAACCAAAAAATAACCATTGAACACCTTTATTAAAAGGCCTGCTTCCCCTGAAGCCACCTTTTAACACATTAGCAATAGAAGACTTAATCATTCAAGGAGCTACTGTAGTGTATCTGTTACAGGCAGATAAGGCTCTGGATAAAGAGACAAGGGCATGATAATCCTGAACTCTAAGCCTGCCAGCAGTCAAAGCAACAATCATTCACACCAGAAAGATGGAGAGAACATTTTATGGATGTCTGAGGCTGACAAATCCTGCTCACAGATACAAACACATGCCCCTCTTACAGGCAGGCTGGAAAACTGGCAGTGCTTCCTGCCACTATTGGCTTCCCAGCATATTACACAAAGGAAACTATAAGGAATCAATTTTAATTACATTTTTTTTAAAGCAGCCTGAAGTACAGCGTCATCATTCCAGTATCATCTTTATGCCCTTGTCTGTGGAGCTTGGAAACAACTGGCATTGCTCTCTCAGTGCAGCAGCTGCAACTGGGATGTCATTGCCATCAGCCTCTGAGGAAGGAAAATACTCCAGTTCTGGTAGTTTTACATAAGGCTCCACTGAAAGCTGGAATTCCATGGGTTAACACACACACACAACAAGAGGAATAAGGTGCAAACACCACCCAAGTGTCCACCACAGCTGACTTTGGTCTCCATGCTCTACTTACACTCTTGGTGTGCTCCAACAGAATGTACACTGTGTTACCCAAAACCAGGACAAACACTCCAGAAGCTGTCCTGGAACATCCCACACAGGGGGAAGGAAGAGGGAGCACAAACAGATGTCCATGGGGACTAAAACTATGAAGGTGTCCCTGCTGGGACAGAGAGCCCTGGTGAGGAACAGTGTGTTCTGAGAAGTGTCCTGATGAGTAACATCTCTTGACTCTTTTGGATGCATTTGGCATCACAGGGCTGAGTGATGACACAATGGATTGCCACCTTTCTGCCCTCTGGACAAATTTCCACTGCTGAAAAGGTTTTTGAAGATTCTCATGCACTTCAACAGACTCAAGGTTGGACCCTGAGGGCCTTTGGGGTAGTGGCCAGCAAGGACTGCAAATCTACAGGAGCACAATCAGGGAAATAAAATATATGTGCATTTGAACCAAAAGCCAAAACACTCCTTAAACATCCCCCTGAAAAGGCTATGGAAGGGAAAGTGTAATGTCTCCTTTTCCTCACATTTCTTCACCACCTAAAACCAAAGCCAGGCCAGCACTGCAGACTGTGGTGGTGGCTGTCCTGCAGCAGTGCTGAGGAGCCCCAGACACTCAGAGCTGAAGTTTTCCTATTTTGCCAGTCATAATGGACACACAGTTGTTTACCACATAGGAATGGAACGGGAGAAAACCAGTCCAGTTTGGGTCAAAAGTATCTTCAGAATTATTCAAACCATTGGGAGTGGGGAAAAAACCCAAAGCAACTTCCAGCATGGGCACCAAGGCAATGCATGATTGCAATCACCTGAGAGGATCACTTTCCCTTCCAACTTTGACAAGTATCACCAGACCCTGAATGTTTCTCTTCTCTGCTATCCCCAAATGAGAACTAGCATTTGGAAATCAAGCCAAAATCTTTAGCATACACACAGAGGTAATCTGCACACAACTGAACCAGATGCACATTATGCTATTCCTTATCAGCAAGGAAGGAGATTCCTGCAGCAGTAATTAAGAGATAATTAGAGCCTCTCTACAAACTACGCTACTTCAGCAAGGTGAAAATTCCAGAATGAGATGGCTTTTCGAGAAGTTATGTAATCAAACCAAGGATTTTTTTTTTCCTGCCTAGCAAAGCCCTAAAACCTGAGATCAAAATATCAAGTAACAGAGGTGAGCCAGAGTCTCCTTTATGCTTAATTCTGAAAATAAAGAAGCAAGCACTGAAATGCAGAAGCGGATCTTGTGTGATCTGCCAGAAAAACAAAATAGGCTCTGCTGTGGAGAGAAGTGTCCATCTTCTCAGTTCTGCTTCCAGATCTGAAATGTGGCTTGGCTTTTCTAAAATAAACCTTGTTCCTTGCTGTACAGGAGGTGAAAGCATGCTGCTTCCAAATGCTGACCTCTTGATGGGCAAATGCTCTCCCATCTCCCCAGACAGCCACACATCTGCTCTAAGGCTGACCAGACATGAGCCAGCTTCAACTGAAAGGCCAAAATAACTTTCAGTCTAAAAAAAAAGCAGAGACTGATACAGCTGAGCAGGGCTCCACAGCTCAGGCTCAGCACTGCATGGACATGTCCATGTTGCTCCCAGTCTGGGCTGGCTCATGAACAAACACCCAAACCCTTCCCCAATGCCAGACCTTCCCCCAGTCCACAGAGGACACAGCTCTGGCTGAAAGGCAACAGATACCAAGGGTTTAAACACTGCTGGAACTCAAAGAACAACTTTGTGTGTCCAAGTCTCCTGCAATGAGACCACACAACTCTGTTCCAGATCTGAGGATAACACATCTCTCCCTGGAATTGTGCAGATTGTGTCAGTGAGAAACTCACCATTTGCTGGGGAATTACAGTTCAGGCACCACAGCACAGATTTTCACATCCTGCAAATTGCTGCTGAATTCCAGTGCTAACAGCAGCTGAGATTTTAAGCTAAACTCTTTTCCTCTCTCCTGCTGTGCAAATTTAAGACCAGCTTTACTTTAAAAATGTGTAGCTTAAAGTTAAAGAGCATATTGTGCAAAATAATCCTAGAAAATCCATCTTCTTTAGGTGATAGAAATGATTTATTTCAAAGATATTTATTTAAAAGTCTCATAAAGTAATAGCAGATTTTAGTATCTGTGTTTGAGTAACATTAAAGAGATATCCAGATGATGCAGACACCAAACCAAGAGACCTGAAAACGTGACAGTCAAAACTTGGGAGATCCACTTCACTTTTGCATTTGCCTCCATTTAATAAAACTGAGTCTGAGTTCAGTGAAAGATCCCTGTTCCTGATACATAATTCCAGATGAAACAGCTGCTGCAGTTCTTAAAATTCTATCCCAACTTTCCATGTGTAGTTTGATTTAAACATTCCCCTTTAGATTCAGCCCTGCTCTTGAAAGAGATTTAACTTCCTCTATAGTTTCCAAAATAAGATTCCCAGGAGATATTACATCTGTCCACTGGTGTCCAGGTCAATCAAACTTTTACCAACAGTGCCAGGACAGGTGAGTGATCAGCCCAGAGACAAGTCTGGGGCACAGAAACAATGGGGACAAGAACCTTTCCAGGAGGCAGAAGGAAAGCCAACAGCTTTTCCAGGGTGGAACACTAAGGGAATGCTACAAGCAGGTCTGACAACGAACACAAAGGTTTCTGTTAAACGTTTCCATTAGCAATGTAAAACTAATCTCCAGAAAACTGACTTTAGCTCATCACCTGTTCCACACCCTAATCCAGCTGCTCAGAGTGGTGATGCATCACTGACAAATCCCTTGAAATTTCTCTTAAAAAACAGAGCTGGAGTCTTTCATTCTCTGCGGGCATTGAGAGGGAACATTTTCATTTTATTTTGCTGAGACAGAAAATGTGCAAACCACGTCTTGTAATCTGCACGGGAGACTGGGAATGACTTGCTGAAAATTTAATAAAATGCTGAATAAAGACCCATTGCTTCTTCCAATTCATCCAAATGCCAGGGTGAGCCTGCCAGAAGTTCACAGTCAGAGCCAAACTGTGCTAGTCTTCAAGCAGCACTCCAAGAAGGAACATTTAACTTATGGAACAGTTGATTTAAGGGGTTTACTGAAGGCAGAAATAGGACCTTCATATTTTATCTGCACTTAAAAACCTAGTTTACATAGATCTCCTCTAAACACATTATTATATGCTCTTTGTAATAAAATTTACAATATTTGTCTCATGTACCTTGACTCCATCCAGAACAGCTTTTATGACATCCTTCACTGTTGTCACCATCTCCTTGTCCTCGGAGTTGACCCCCTCCAGCATCACCTGATCAGACCAGCGGATGAGGTTGGCCAGGCTCTGGTACACTCGGCTGTAGCAGGATGAGATGGCAGAACTGCACAGCAGGAGAGGGAGCAGTTGAGAAAAAAAGAGCAAAAAGAAATTTTGTAGACGTTATCAAATGTCAGGAGAGTGAGTTTCACACTGTGCATTTCACTGCTTTGCTCTCTGACACTCAGAATTTGTGTTGAGCAGGTGACAAAGCTCAGGCTTCTCCTCCAGTGCAGCTGCTCTCCTGTTCTCTAGCACCAAATGATGACAGTTTGAAGGTACAAACCATCATCAGCTCATTCCCAGGTACCAGGAGGAATTATCCGGGATGCAGGTTAACACAGCAATGCTAAAAATAACATTCTTTCTATTTTAATTTACAGCCCCATCCTATGCCTTAACTTTGAAGATAAGTATTTAAGCCCTACATTTAAGTTTAAGCTATGTTATTTCAGTATTATCCTTCTTCCTTATGAGCTCTCCCCAAAACCACCTTGGATCACTGAGAGCTGACTCTATTCATTCCTTTACAAATCACTACTGTTTATAATGCCTGAAAACACATAATTAAAACTACTTCTTTAGAGAAACTGAACTGAATGAATTTCAGGTTTGAAAGAGGAAGGGTGTTGCTTTGTTTTGTTTTTAATGAGAAGCAGAATTGAAGCTATTGTTCTGAAGGGTAAAAAAAAAAAAATGTTTTGGAAGGATGACAACTTTAAATAAAAGTTAACTGTAACAACAGTGCTCCCAGGCATTTTCCTGGCCATTCTCAAAACACTGACTTCATTACTAAACAAGGTGTGTTAACAGTACTGCTGATGGCAACGCTTCAGCAATTCTTTGTCATGTTAAATCAATTTCAAACTGCATCAAAACCATAAACAGATAAGAGAAGGTGTAATCTTGCAATCATTACTGATACAAGTTGTTCCAAATCTTCCCATTTCTCTCTGGTATCCATTTTACACTGGCTTGACTCCAGTAACTTCATTATCTGTGAGAAAAGAATCAAGCCCACGAGCTCCAATGAGTTTATTTAGGTGAATGATGTTTGCAGAACCGGGGAATGAACTACTGTCAAGTTACAACCAGGGGACACAAACAATGGCAAGGACTTGATTGTTTGGTTGTTGTTTGGGGCTTTTTTTTAAGGTTTGCTGCTTGCCATTCGTTCTCATTTCAAATGAAATTAGCTTGGTAGGAGATATTTCCTAAACAGGGCCCTCCCCCATCTCTTTCTAAGGCTTTGATTTCTTTGCCATTAATCTCCAGTCAGCTTCCTTCTAAGGATGCAGTAATTGAAAGCCCATTTTGTGCAAGATTTAATTACTTTTTTCCTCCATGCAAATGCTTGCAGGGCTTTCTTTGTCACTGACACAAGTCTTGCTCACTTTTCTTGAGGGGCATTTGCCATCAGAATCACTCCTTGGTGTCCTGCCACTTAAGTACACAGATAGGGAGAAAAGGACATGGCTTTTTGAGAAAGGCAGATCCCCTTTTGGGTTTTTTGGGAGGCAGGGCATGGACATGGGATCTGTGCTTTAATGCATACTGTTTCCAGAAAGAAAGACTTATCACTGTGTAGAGGACACTCCCATTCTAACAGATTTGCTCATTATGGTTCAACAGATCCAACCCCAACTGGATCTTACCTGCCCCAGCCACAGGTGTGATACTCACCCATTTCCTCCTTCCTTTTGCCAGAAGCAGCCCTGGCCTCAGCACTGGGGCCAAACACAACTGAGCATCTCTGTTTGCAGAGTTTTTGGCACCCCAGTGCTACCTCAACTACATTATAAACATTCTCTGTGCCAGCACTGAAATAAGCATCTTGAAAGAAAAAAAATTTGGAGATATTGAATAGGAAAACAAACAGGAACAGCACAAAAACTGGCAGGATTTCAGGAACCAAACACCTGCATTTCTCTGCTCAGTTCTGTGCTTTTCTCTATGTTAACTTTGCTCTTTCAGTATTATTCAACAATGTTTGTTTTCTGTAAATCAATTGCTCCAGCATCCATGGGATGAACACCAGCAATATCTCCATGGTTTGGCAACACCACGAATTCTTATATACCATGCTGAGCTTGGCTTTGGCAAATTTCTACTTCTTTCCTGGCTTCAAACCCACTGCCTAACTGGTAAAAACATAATACACATAATCTGTTAAAACATAAAACAATAATCTGTTGAGCGCAGCAGGAATGAACTTGGACTGGTTAATCTGCTGAAGTACATCTATTTACTTCTGTATCTGATCCAGTAAAATCCAAAAAAGCAGTTAAGAGTGCAGGCTCAGACTTCTCTAAGATCAGGGTGGATAAACTGAGCACAAAAAAGGATTACTCTGGAGATAAACTCCTTTTTCAGGTGAAGCTATTGGATTTGTTAGCTTTTAGAACAACACCATGGACTGCAGAAACAGGAATAGCATCTGAAGAGAATCTCCCCGTAGAAAATGATGAATTTCCAAGTTTATGCTAAGAACCATCCCTTCCTCCACTCTGAAAGCAGCCTGATTTGTTTTATCTTTCCACAGCATGAGCTTCTTCACAGCAGGGAATCTGCTTTGAAACGATGTCTGAAAACCACCACACAATTAATAAAACCAGCAGTCACTTCATCAGCATCTCCTGCATGCAGCTCTTCAGATAAAGAAGGAGCCTGTTGGTCTGTCATGGTCCCAAAATCCAGGAAGGAAACTCACCTTTGCTGGATGCGTGGGTCAGTTTGCACCAAGGGCAGGATGGCTTCCAGCACTTTACTTGCTGAGCCTGGCAGCATCTCTAATACTTTGTTATCAATTGCCATTTTGTCCACAATAGTCTTAAAGTAGCGCAAAGCACTGACAACCTCCTTCTCCTTTTCCTCTAGCCATGATACATTCTAAAGAGGAGGGAAGAAAAGGAGAGATACGTTAAAACTTCAGGATTTTTAAGGGCAGGGTTCCTTTAACAAACACAAAGTATGGTGACACTGAGGTGTATTCCAGGAGGAGTGGAAAAAACCCCTCCTACCACAAACACTTTTAAATTGAATTACTACTCTTTCAAAGGAATAGTCAGTGCAAGATTACACCCACATTTTAACCTTCAGAATTACCTGCATTCCAAACTGAAGGCTGATCTTGATCAGTTTTAGGCTAAGATTAGCACCACTGATGACATCAAGGACACTGCTTTGAAACCCACACCCTAAACTGGGACAGTGAAAGAAAAAACCTTCCACAGAATGATTTGGGTTGGAAGGGACCTTAAAGCCCATGTCCACCCCCTGCCATGGGCAGGGTCACCTTCCACTGTCCCACGTTGTCCAACCTGGTCTTGGACAGTTCCAGGGATGGGCAGCCAAAATTGCTCTGGGCAACCTGTGCCAGCGCCTTATCACCCTCATAATTTCTTTTTAATATCCAGCCTAGACCTGCCCTCTGTCACCTTAAAGGCAACACCCCTTGTCCAATTACTGCACATCCTTGTAAAACACATGAAAATTTACAAATAAACTCCACTCTGATGAGCCTCCAACCTAAATAATTTTGTGATGCTGCTGGAACAAGAGAACTCACACAACTTCCATAAGGACTAACTGCAAAAGTTAAGTTTTGGCATCTGGCAATGAATGTTGCAGAAGGGAACAATTCATGGGAATAAAGCTGAGTTGTGGTCACCAATTTCTGTGCCACCACCAACACTGGAGGAGGAAATTCAGAAGTGATACATGATACCTCAATGGCATTCTGGACAGGGATATTTTTCAAAAGTTTACAACAGCATGCCTGGAGGACTTTTAATGCCACAAGTAGTTTCTAAGTGAGATTTAAAAAAACTACTGAACACTGCTAGAAAAGGAGCAGAGAGTTCAGATTTCATCCATTATCTCCTCAGTAAATTCAGCTTCAAGAATTCATGTCCTATGGGCTTTGTGTGCTCCCCATATTCTCGTCAGCTGTTAAACTGCTGCTTTTCTGCAAAATCAGGCCAGCAGCCCAAAACGTTTTAGGAAGAACAATTTATAGGCAGCACTGGTTAGTAATTTGGGGGCAGTTGCATAAAAGGATTAGAATCCCAAGTTCCATCTAGCTCCAACTTCAGAAGTCTAAGTCCCAACTCAAGAACTGCAAATCACCCTGTCATTTTCCATCTCATCTGGGCAGTGCCCAAAATCTGCTGCTGCCTCCCCTTTGGACAACACTTCTTGCCAGGAACCTCAAGTTCTGATCTACAGCCCACAGTGCCCTGAACTCCCTTGCTGAGGAGCATCCTGGCAACTCACTGGAATAAAAAATGACATTTCCCATTTTGCAGGGATATGCCCTCACCACTGCACAGTTGGTGTGCAGGATACAGAATCATAAAAACATTTAGGTTGGAAACAACCTCCAGGATCATTGAGTTCAACCATTAATCCATGGAGAGCCTCAGCCTCTCCCAAGAAGGTTTTGCAGTTCATATGAAATGTTCACACATTTTAGGGATCAGAGAGTCTGTAAATTCCCTGGGTAAGTATGACCACGGTCCAGCAGTCAAAGTTCTTAAACAGAAGTGAAAAAATGTGGACTGCAGTTCCTGCTCCGATGGCTGTTTATGGGTTTCATTCAACAACTGTTTCCTGTAGGAAGGCTTGTGACTTAATAGCTTAAACACTCTCCTGGTGCACAGGAGGGATGGGCCTGACAGAGTTCAGGGCTGAGAATGACAACTGGAAACACAAATCCTTCCTGAGCACACCAATGGATGTGAGTCCAGCCACCAGACACCGTCTGGGACACAGCCTTTCTTTTTTTATCTTTCTTTTTTTTTTTTCCTTGCTAGTTCTTTGGGTGACACTCCCCAGGAGCACTTTTTAATGAATCCTCTTCCAAGGTCCAAAAGTATCCTATGTAGGTGTGTGTAGGTGTGCACAGAACCATGGAATGGTTTGGGTTGGAAGGGACCTTAAAACTCGTCTCATTCCAGCTCCTGCCACAGCTTCCACCAGACCAGACTGCCCCAAGCCCTGTCCAACCTGCCCTGAACACTTCCAGGGATGGGGGAGCCAGCCATTTCTCTTTTTAAATGAGGAAAAGTTACAACTCAGGCAAAATAGCATCTCCACTCCCTGCCTGACATATATAGATATTTTTGGATGATTTCTGAAATTTTCCCTTAATAATCAAATTGCAAATGCATCATGTATGAGACACAGCTGACCCAAAAAGGGTCACAGCGAGCTGTACAGAATACACCCAATTACAAAAGCAGGAATCATCCTTTTTTTCCTTACATTTTGGCAGTATAAAACCTATCATAAGTCTGTATACAGCACTGAAGGACACTCCTGTTCCTACAACAGGATGAGAATCACAGACAGGGTTCAGGGGACAAAAGGAGGCTCTGAAAAGGACTCCCCAAATGTTGCCCCTCTCCAGATATAGAGAGGAACAGGAGATGATGATGTTTGCTTGAGCTGAGCATATCCTTCAGCTTACACATCACGACTTTACATTAATTTTTAGTATTGCTATTTCTGCTCTACAGTGATTATCTACTTCAAGAGCACAAAAATAGCACCTTAAGTACTTAAGAGGGAGAAAAGGATGATATTTGGTTTATCAAGTGAGCCTTCTGACAGAAGATCTCCTGTTTGTAAACTGATGTCTATATTCCAGTGAGAAAACCTGGCAACAATCCAGGCACATCCTCTTCCCTCCACACAAAGCTAATGAGCTGACTACATCCAACTAATTGATTAGTTGGACAGTAGCTATTGAAATAGATAAGGAATGAGCCAGAAATCAACAATATTTCGCAGCATAAAAATGAATGCAGCTTAAATAATCATGTACAGCAATAAAAAATATTATAAATGTTTTGTTTTCCAATTAAAAAAATCCCAATGTGTACATAAAAAATGGTTTTAATGTCCAGCATGGCTTATTAGTAAATCCTCTTGCACTGATTTTAGAGGAAAAACAGAAAAGCAAAAACTTCATCTATTATTAACATGCATTTGCTATAGACGACATTTTGAAAAGGACTTTTCATTTTCTAATGTATTTAATGTGGTCACATATAAATTTAAAGGAAGACCTCTAAATTATCTCAAGACACCACCCTGAAACATCATTGGAATTAAAAGCCTTCAAGGAGTACTCTCACTGGTGGTTTGGGGTTTTTTAAATTTTATTTTTAAATAGCACTCAGCAATGCAAGGTGCTTGGCTCCCTAGAGAGCATTTCCACAATATCATTGGGAAAAAACCTACAGCATGGGGAAAAAACCCCCATCATCTTCCACATGATGATGCAGAATAGGGTGAGGATGTGCTGCAGACATTTCTCTGGGTGCTGAGCAAGTCACACAGCCTAAGAAAACTTTATCTTGCTGGCTGCTCTCAGTAACTCTACAACAACCCTCAGCAGATATAATCTGAAAAATTCTGCATATCTGGCACTGCACACTGGATGAGACTTTTAACAGCTGAGAATGATGTTTGATTATCCTAAATAACCTCACTGTTCTTAACTTCTGGCTTCGATTTGTACTTGAAAAGTGACTGCAAGAGTGTTGTCACAGAGCTTGTCTCCAGATGCACAATCAGGTCACAACAGGAGAGGAGATAACACAGATCAGTTTGTGACCTCATTTCTTAGAGGACCTGGAGTACATTTGGTCTGAGGAACATTGTGCTGGATCAGCAGCTGCTTGAACACTTCTGTGTGACTCTCCCTGCTGGTGTCATCAGAGATTGAGCACATCTTTGGACCAGCTTCAAGGATGTGCTCGCCTGGGTCTGGGGTTTTTAAAATGATCACACCCCAAAACCAGGCAGCTCTCTGGAAGCTGTGAGCACAACCCACAGGGTGTGCATGTGGGGAGGATGTGTCAGGCCATACACCACGCTCCATAATGAGATATTTAAATGCTTGTGGAAGGAGGTCTCATCATGCTCTCCAAAGGGAAACATGTGTCTTGATTTAATACTACACAGAGCTGTTTATAGGTAACCATAAAGTAACCCTGAGGATCCCTGAGCTGCAGAATTATGCAGAGGACAAATTCACACACCAGATTATGATAAACTGAGTAGCAGGAAGCAAGAAACCATCAGGATAACAGAACATGGCCTTTGCTTACTTTGTTCACTGACTTCTCCGGTGTTTTCACTGTCAGCTCAGCTTGCTTCCCTTTCTTTGAGGGTGTTCTCTTTATTTTTGGTGAATGAAACTTGCCCTTCAACTTCATCGTGAACGAGGAGAGATGGGAACGCTCAGAATCTAGAAAGACACAGCAAAGCATTACTGGATTAGGGCAAATATGTTGAATCCAGGGATGTGTTACAGCACTATCTGGAAGACGCTTGCACCACTTGTAAATTTATTGAGTGGAACACAATAAAGAAAATTAATAAACTCTGGCTCTATGCTATGCTTCAAACCACAACACCACCAGAATTTCCTGCTTTCCTCAACCACACTATCATCATAATTTCCTGCTTTCCCTTGGAGGCAGGAACGTTGCAAAGCAGAGGCAGGGACAGTGGGACTGCTACTGCTCTGTGCCTTGGAGGGAAGAGGAAAACCACCTCTCTACAAAGCACTTATCTCCAGCAGGTCCCAAGCACTTTACAAAGGAGGCAATCATCGTGCCTCTGGCAGATGAGCAACTGAGTCAAGGGGATGAAGTGAGTGGTTCTCAGAGCTCTGGCAGAGCACAGCCCTTGGCTGGGGGTCAGTGCAGGCAGGGCTCTGCCTGGTACTGGGACCTGGCTGCTCCAGGGATGGAGAACACAGTCCCACTAATGCCTTTCCCAGGATGCTGATCTCTGCTCACTCAGCAGCATCAATTTTGACTGTGGCCCCACGGATAATCTGAACAAAAATGCCTGCCCTTGTCATCTGCAATGGATTCCACTTCCAGTGCACCAGAAAAAACAGAGAGCACAGGAACTGCTTTGATACCGGGGCATCCTTCAAGGAGCTGAACTGCAGAAGCGCTCAGCCCTTCTAAAAATTGTATTTTCATTGTTTTTTGAATACCTAAAAGCAGAAGTCTCAAAGGTCTGCAGTCATGCCATATGCAGACTTACTGTTGAAATGCATTTTTATCTGTTTAACCATGAAGTTAAAAAAAAACTAAGCTGCCTTGCAGAGAGCAATTTAGGAAGTATTTTGAGCGAAAAGCACTTTAATAAATGAAGGTCTGAGTTGCTCTCTGCGACCCAGATAATTCAACTGAAGTTACCCAACTTGTCTCTAACTACATTATCAAGAAAAGTACAGTTTTGCTGTATGTTTCATTTTTCTTTTAGATTATTTGAGCATTAACTGCACTGGCTGAAATGACTCCAGGGGAACAGCCCCATGCATGCAGCACTGCAGCACCTCGTTAGCATGCAGACTGCAAACGGCAAAGGCTGCTGAGTCAAATCTAGCACCCAGCAGCTGAACACCACAGAGCAGTGCTGTTCCTCGTACTCAGAAACCACCTAACCACAGCTCAAGGAAAGGAACCTGGCTCCCTTTAAACCTGGTTTCCTGGTAGCATGTAATGACCCTCTGTGAGCACACTCACCAATATTCTGGTTAGGTTTGTCTTCTAGACCAAGATTTTGCAGGAACAAATGGAAGCTGTGTGAGCACTGATCCTAACCTGGTCTGGCTGCAGACCTGTTTTCCACTCACTGAAGTAAATGTTTTCTTAGGTTTTCTTTGTATCCTAAAGTCCTGTTCAGGGCACTGAGGAGGGAGGCACTATAAACCTTGGCCACTGCAGATAAATCCAGGCATATCAGTTGGCCTCTGAAGAATCACTTACAGCAGCTGGCACCCCAACTTAGCAACAATTTACGTCAGTGCTTTACATCCACAAGAGGATCTCCAAACCATTAAAACCTCTCTGTCTCCACAGGGTGCTGAAGGTCACCACTGAAGAGAGTTCCTGGCTGCTGTGATAACACCCTTGAACTCCTCCCCAGAAAATAATTTGTATTTATTCCATACACCATATGAGAATTTCCATATTTGCATGCATATGCATGCTTGCAATGAAAAGTCACAGCTCTGAATTAGTTTTTGTAGAACTGGCAAACAATTATAATAATTAATCTACAGGGAAGTAATGGTGACAGCAACAAATTGTGTCTGGCTCCTCCACAGGCTGCAGTGAGATTCAAACTGCTGGTCTCAGTAGGAAATCACTCAATGCCTACAAAACCCTTGGTCATCTATTGTGATAATTTTGTATTGTAGGGATAAGATATTTGAAAGGGAGAAATATTTCAAAAGATTACCATTTCCTTTTCTCCTTGCCACCAGACATCTCTACCCACCTCCAGGGGGCAAGCACATGAACGGCTGAACCAATGCGTCTGCATGGTCAGAAATCTCCAAGAGGAGATGTCATCAGAGAAAGTTCCTTTTCTGCTGACAGCAGATTCTCTTCACCACCACCAGCCAAACACTTTTCCTTTGCTCTTTTTACCCTTTGGTCACAGCA
Organism: Rhabdornis inornatus; assembly: GCA_013397075.1. Lineage (NCBI taxonomy): Eukaryota > Metazoa > Chordata > Aves > Passeriformes > Rhabdornithidae > Rhabdornis > Rhabdornis inornatus. The sequence continues at coordinate 471,298 of VWZS01000747.1, read as the reverse complement.
AACACCAAATCATTTGTGTGCCACACTCTGAGGGGAGATAGACACACAGAGCAAGGACAGAAGCAAGTGGCTGGAGCAGAATAGGAACTGCTTAAAATAGTACTGGTGAAGTAAACCAGCTGACATTTACAAAAATAATAAACGTTATTGTTTGAACAGCCCTGCTAAGTCCTGCTTTGAAGATCACAAATTAATGCAGCTTTTTACTGCCATGGCTTTCTGTCTACACCAAGCACTTTCCAGCTCTCATCTGCTCACAAGTTTCTGATGCATTTGCAGTTACACAAATGAGTCACAAACCAATATTCTCTCACACTCAATTACACTTAGCACTTAAAATAGCGCTTTTCTTGTTCCAAGCACATTACAAACACATCCTTCTCATCCTTAAACAGTCAGGCCTTAACCTCACTCTGCAGATGGGAAGCAGGCACAGAGGTGAAGCAACTTGTCTAAACAGAGCAGGGGGTGAGTCAGTGACTCTGGTACAGCATCTCCATCACTCTGCAGGCCCCCAGCTCTCCCCCTGCTCATGGATCAAGCTGTGGAGCTCCTGTGATTATGTTCAGTGAATGCCAACAGAATTATTCGGCACACTGGGCTTCACAGTTTGCAAGCTGATACATCATTCAAGCATTATAAACAGAATTTGCTTTGTAATGAATCTGGATGAAGTGGTATAAAAGAGAAGTGACACTCGGGCAGGAAGGGATTCTAGCTCACAGGTGTAAGGGACCTAAGCTTTTACAGATGAAGCCTGAAACTCTCCTCCGAAGAGCACAGCTGAGCAAGACTTCCTAGACTGGTTACCACAGCACTGGTCTGCTTTGAAAAAGTAACTTTTTTAATACTATATCCCAATTTAAATATCCTACATGTCCTGTGTGTCTGTCCATTTAAAAAGTTCAAACAGCACAGCATGCCTTTACAGATTAAATAATTTGATAACATACACAGAGGCAGAAAACAGAGCCATGGCAGTGCTCAAACCACTTCTGTCCCTCTGCTCTTTCCTGCCTAGCTATAGTAACCAAACCCCTTAATGCAGCATTGAGGTTGTTCTGAGCTTGGGAGTTTGCCCACTGGAAATTATTCTATCATATTACCCTCCCCTCTTGTTGATGAATAGCCAGCAGTGTTTAGCTGGAGTCTCAGAGCTGGCTTTCTCCTCTCTGGCGTGCAGGAGGAGGGCACTGCACACTCATTTCTATGGAGTGTCCAAATATTTGCGAGATGAATGGGAAAAGTCAGGGTAATAAACTCAGTGAAGTGATTTCAACTGGAAGAGGGGACAAAAAGTTGTATCAAAGTGTTTCTGTCTCAAAGGAACCACTAACTTTCCATCCCCTCATATTTCACTTGTCTGGAGGCTCTGCTGCTGCATATAACTGGAAAAAAAAAGCCCTTCAAAATGACTTTATTACAGACCTGAGGTTCTTGATTTCTCACTGGAAGCTTCACTATGTCAGTGGTTTGAGAGCTAATTCCATCCCATCCCCTGTCAGTGAGGCTCCCGTGCTTGAACGTGCTCCAGCTGTTGAGTCACGGCCCGCTCAGCTCCCAGGCACGTGTCTGGGGTCTGACCACACACACAGCACCACACAGCTCTCCTGACACGCCTGCTCCAGCCAGCCCTGCTGGCAGGTGTGGCCAGAGGGGTCCTCAGCATCCCTCCAGTCCCTGCACCAGGGAGAGCATGGCTAAGGAGACCCACGGGCAACCAGGAGCCACCAACTCCCCAAGCTCCAGCAACTGGTGCTGCTGCTGCCAGTTTGCCAACAGAAAGCTAAATCTGGTGAGGAAAGAACTGCAGGTTTAAAACGACAGTGGATTAAAAGGGAAGGCAGATAAATCAGCTTATGTGCTTGTGGGTGAAGAAACTAAGGCTGCTTAGGAGAAAGCTGGCAAGTCAAAGCCCAACATCCACCTCTGCCATAGTCAAATGGCCACTCTCCACTTGGGTTCAAACAAAGGCCAGAATAAGTCATAACACACACAAGCTGGTGAATTCCACCAAGCTAAGCCAGCGGCAAATTATCTGCTTTAAAGTCAAAGTGAAAGTTCAGCCTTTTACAGAGCTCAGTCACAGCAGAGTTTCCATCTGCTGGGTCCCACTCACCCACCTTGTGTACCAGCACACAGGAGCCTTCAGAATGGGAAATAAAACCCTGCCTGCTTCTGCACCTCCTGGTCCTGCTTTTGTTACTACTGCTCCATGGCAGAGAGGCTCCAGCAACTGGGACAGGCTGCTCAACTTGTCTACATAAAACTAATTGAAAATAGACTTATTTTTAATTAAAACCCCACAAACTTTAGAATACACTACCTTTTCTTTCCCTCACCTGAAAAACTAAACCCTCCATCTTCTCTCACACTCTGTGTGTTCAGACACCAAAACCCCGCAGCTTCAGAGGAGACACAACCTTAAAAAAAGGTTATAGTTCATTTTCCAGCTTGTCCTGACTCTTGCAGCTTGTTAGAAAGAACGAAGTGGAGTCGAAAATCCTTATTCCACAAATGGCTCCTTTTTCAAAGGCCATTTGGGTCTCTGCTGGATGCACATATTTAAAAGCTATCAGATTAAAAATAACAGCAGACATCTCTCCCCATGTCATAATGAAGCTATTGTGCACATTTTTAATCAACTGCTCCTGCCACTTTTGCCACGAGTCCTTTGAAGACAGCAGTGACTTATGTAATGAGTTACACAACGATGCCCATTAAAATGGCATTTGTTCCCTTGGGCTCAGCTCCATCATTTGAGAAGACAAAAAGCAAGTTGCAAGGCTTCAGCTAAACCCTAGCTGACAGGGACTTTAAGGGTTCTGAAGCAAAAGGCAAAAATAACGAGCTGGAGTGAAAAACGACCTTTCTGCTGCTGAGGATGTCTGTGCTGAGATGCAGCACCCAGCGAGAGGCAATTCTGCTTTCAGAAACAGGAAAACAGGTGATTCAGGATGGGCAGAGAGGCACATGAGAGCTTACCATGATAATCATGAACATTCTGCAAAGCACAGATCTTCCCAGATTTTATACGAATATTACTAGGATTTTTGTATGAATATTGCTAGAATTCCCTTCCATCCTTAGGGTAAGGGCTGTATCTGTTACATACCTGTAAACTCACAGATCTGGGGGACTGTGCCCTGGCTAAAATTTTTGGGCTGTCTTGTAACGTAAATATTAAAATTAGTGATTGACAGAAAATCCAAGGCTTTGAGCTTTGCAGGAAACAGCCGAGTTCCTCTGCAGAAGAGCTGGCACAGGAGGCACAGTGTGATGCTCACCAGTGAGCTGTGGGCAACAGAAAACAGGGGCACTTGTAAAAATAAATTTTAATAATCCTGTCTTGTGACAAAATGTTGAAGCCTGCCAAAGTGTAGCTAAGACAGTGGAGAGAAAGCACGAGGTTTCAAGGAGGGTTGAAGGAACAGATGAGGAGGACCTCAAATAAATTCTCCATCCTTTCACACCTGCAGTGTGTCACTAGCTCTCCCATTACACTGCAAACAGCCTTCAGCTACTTTTCACACCCTCTTTTTCCAGAAGTCCTGAGGATGTTTAGGAGCCTAAAAACGCTGATATGCAGCACTTGTGCAATGCTGCATGTTCCCAAAAGGATGAACTGGGATCCTGAGTACAGAAAAGACAGAATGTGACAGAACAGAATTAAAATATCCCTTTTAAATGTATCAGCATATCTCTGCTGCATCATGGGTGCTCAAAAGCCTCAGATCTACTACTCCCAGCTCTGTGAGTTTACTTTCCTCAACTTTGCCATTATCCCCAGAGACTGAAGCAAAGAGAATTAATTCAGAAACAAAAAAAGACCTGGTAGGGGACCTGGAAAGGAAAAAAAAAGGGAGGGTCCGGTGTCAATCAGGAAGTTTGCCCACCCTAACCTTTGTACCTTAGGTGGAGTTGTTTGTAAGCTGCTCCAAGTCCCTCTCCAGGGAATCCAATTGCTAGGAGAGCCGCCAGGTTGGAGAGGAAAACGATGGAGGAAGGGCAGCTGAGAATCAAACAATCGTTCTCGAGTGCTAAAGAAACTTTTCCTCTAACATCACGTCACCTTGGAAGCAGCCAGCTTTTGGGAGCGGAAAGACCGACTGCCCTTTTTCTTTTCTGGCAACGTTACAGTGAATGAGCATAAACCAGTGAGCATTAATGATGTGCAATGACAGCACACAAACTTCTCTGGAAAAGGGAGGCTCAGTTCCCTCTCAGCTGGCCAGGCAATGCTCACTGACTCACAGGCTTCATTATTTTTATGCCGCCCTCTGGGGCCTCCAGAGGAAGCAAAACATTTTTATTTTGATTTTTTTTTTTTCTAAGCAACCATGAATGAAGGATCTCCAGCTGCAGCAACCTCGTGTGGAAAGAGCTCACAGTGTTTGCAAGGGAACTGGAAGGCAGAGAGGGTAGGTTATCAATTCAGCCACGTCTCCCAACTGCAGTGAAAAGGAGTGGGTTAGTCAACAACATTAATCTTATGGTGCATTAACACCACAGTTCTTCTTCCTTCCAGTATCATATCTAGAAGCAAATCTTCAGGTTGCAAGGAAGAGAAGGTGTACATGATAAAGTAGCAAGTTCAGAGCAGCTGGCCGGATTCCCTTCTACTCCTCTTTTTGCCTGGTATTTCAGAATAGAGAAATCTCCTTGTATGCAGATACATAAACCAGGAATACTTTACCTGATGAAAACTGCAGAAGTATTGCTCAACCAATTTACAGGGGAACAAGAAAAGAAAAAGGCAAAAAGCTAAAATAAATTAAACAAGGAGGGATTGAACAAAGTAAAACTGCCACCCAAGTTCAGTTTCCTGCAGCACACCAAAGCTGGCTTTGAGATTTCTTTTTGAACAAGATACTGTACTTTATTGATAAGCAGCAGACAGGACTTTTGCTGTGGTTTATCGAAAGCTGGTCCAGCAGACCGGTGCCATATCAACCCCCAAGCAGAAACACCAGCAATCACCAGCAAACCTTTGTGCAGCATCTGGTGAGTCTCTGGTAATTTCCCATCTAAGAACTGATTTTGCACAGCCCTGCAAGCCCCAGAGAACTGATGGGATTACAACACCGGTAACATGATTTGTAACTCCCCCAGTGCCAACAGCACTGGAACAACAAGGATTCAAGTAGCCTCCAACACCAACAAGAACAATGTGGCCCTTGCTCACCCTGTTCTACCCATGAAAGCCACCAAAGATGTTAACTAAACATTTCATTTCAAATGAAAGAATAAACCAGCTACCAGGCATAACATCTGCATTACTTCAGCAAACGGCTCCTAACACAGAAATTGCAATGGTTGAGAGGTAATGTGCTGAATTTCCCTGCTCACCAAACATGACTTAATATGGGGTCCGTGGGCATCCCCACTTGTCTAGCAGCTTTTGGAGGATCCTGTCATGACAGTGATTCAGACATCTAAAAATAAAGCCCTGCAGGCACAAGTGTGCGTGCGCAGCACCTGAGTCACTGCAGGGAGCCCGGGAGCCAAAGCTCATCCATTTCATTGACACCACTGCCATGGCCGAGCAAAAAAACCTCAGCACCCAGCCCTGCTTCAGCTCCTTCTCCCCTCCTCTCATTTTCCCAAGCACATTTAAGTTCTTCCTGAAAAAACCTTTGCTGGGCTTGGGTTTCAGCTGTAGGGCTGTCAGCTTTGAAACTCAGAGCTGAAAGATTATAACCCAATGTTGCTGAAGCTGTTTATCCATCTCCAAGGTGACAGGATGTCGTCACAGGCACTCTGCAGGACACTAAGCAGAAAGGCATTATTTCAGATGCTTTAGGGAAAAGCCTAATTGCTCACAACCTGGCCATAGGTTCAACAGCCTGACAAACAAGGTTGTAAATGGAGCCTTGGCTTCTTGTCTGCCCCACAGCACCAGCTCTGAATGGGAAAAACTCAGCCCTCTTTCATCCTTGGAGAGCAACCTCTGCTCTCATTCATTAGGCAATGGAAAAAAAAAAAAAAAGAAAAAAAGAGAAGCTGGCTCAGATCTGCCTGACACAATTTCCAGTTGCTTTGGACATTACTAATTATAGCCATCTTTATTTTTGACCTCTGATTACAGACTTTGCACATTCAGTCTGAATGGCAAAGATAACCCTTCTTTTCTAGTAGTCTTGGGAGGAACCTTAAACCCTGCCCAAAAGCCACCGCCCACATTCATCCGAGCTGAGCACAAGAAATAAGATGAAAACATGGAAAGCATTTGCTTAAACATGCTCAGTTTTACTTCCTTCTTTAGCAAGTGCCATAGATGAAGGGCAGCAGTCCAGGTGAGAGTGTGATGTAAGCTCTTTTCCATGCATGTTCTGAGATGAGCTAACTGCTCCACACAGGAGCCTCATTTCTCACTGTTCTGACTAGCACTGTGTCCTCAGGGCTCAGATGCTGAAAAGCAGATACTCAGTTCAGTGAGATTAAACATGTCTGCACAACTCCAGTGCACCATGCTGGGGGCTCACATCTCTGCACAAGAGAGAAAAATGAATTTCAGGAACCAGGCCAGCACTATCTCCTAGAGGCACTGCAATACTAGTGTAAACTTCCCTAATATTGCTTACTCAATAAAACAAGGCATCACAGGAGGGCTATGCAAATCCCTCAACTTTGAAGTACTGCTCTCCTGTTGCCCCAAAGGACCAGCTCTCTATCTCCACACACCCAGACAAGTGTGTGTGTGTGAAGTGATACAGCAGCACCCCAGGTGTGAAATTTCTGATTTAATCAGGTCAGAAACTGCTTTGACATTATTCTTGTGCTGCTCCATAATGGGTTAAGAAGCTGCAGGCCATATCCTCAATTCCACACTCTGTTCTGTACCTGATAGGATCTGCAACCAAACCACCAGCTTTATTGCCTGCCTACAGGCAGGAGAAAATATTAGTCTTCTATAAGCATGATTTGAAACATCAGTGCCTCCAGCAAGGGGAAACCGAGATGTTAATTGAACTGAACAGCCCAGGAGGGAGCTCCCTCTTCCCTTTCACAGCTGTAGGGTTAGCACATCCCTACACCACCATGGCAGGAAACATGAGGTACCCTAGGGAGTCTAAGTAGGATGTCTGTCTTTCACTCTGCTGCACGTAAACATTAAAGTTACTTTAGCAGTAAACAATTATTCGTGACAACTTTCTATTTTATCCCATCTCCCCGTGCCTGAATTTAAATCTCCTGGTTATACTGGTCTACAGACAACAGGTTTCAAGGTAAAGGCATGCTGACACCAACACCTGCAGTTCTCCCCACTCCTTTTGGCAAATCCTGACTTTGAAAGATGGAGAAGACTGAACTTCTGCAGCAGCAAACCCCAGCAGACTTGTACAAACATCAACAACATGAAGGGAGTCTGAAGGAATCCATCCCACCCCTAACTCATCTGAGCCTACTGAAGACTTGAGGTTTCAGTAGCAGGAAAAAGCCACTTTTACATGCTAATTTAATTTTGAAGAAAAAGCAGCTATTCCCCAGAATATTACTCAGCCTAATGCAGTGACAAGTCTGAAAACCCACTTAACAAGGGGATACCTGAGCCTGATTTCTTTGGCACATCATTCTTTGCTGGCATGTAACATTATATCTTGTATCACCCTATCTGTATTTAACAGTTACTGTCATCTTTAAAGGGAATTCCCAAAAGGGGGCCCTACTAAAAATCAGTTCCAATTTTTCAAGGAACTTTCAGTTTGCTCACACAAGAAGCTGGCCTGAATTTCAAGAAGAAATACCTTCAACACTCATATACAACAACCCAACAGCCAAAGGGAACCTTATCTCAGCATCTCTTTACAATCTTGCTGAAACTGTTCTCTTATCACAGAATAAATCTTGGTGAATTAATAGCTACTTGTGTGATGTTTTTATCAACAGCCCATTTCCTGATCATATCCCATCCCATTCAGGGCATGGCATGGGGTTTCAAAAGTGAGATCTTGCCCACAAGTCAGCAATACCTGCGAGGAAGACACACAAATGCATTCAAACACCATGACCCACTCCAAGAAAAAAAACATGTTTTAAAAGCCAGTGCCCAGATTCTGTGGTAGAGAGACCTTTGGATTCTATAAATAAGAAATAATTTTGTACAGTATTTCTATTTAATTTGGTTTTGACAAAACAGCAAACCCACAACTGCCAAAGCTATTTAAGTCCATGCAACACAACGCGTGACTGTGTGGCTGTCCTGCCATCAGCCCTGAAAGGTGAATCAATACTAATTTCAGTTTGTGGTCTGTTGAGCAATACTTTGGAGCTTTAGGAGGTCTGTTTGGAAAACAGCAGCCAGTTTGTAACAGGAAACTTCAGCTCCACAAGCCTGGAGCCATGTGGTGCAGGGTCAGGCTCTGCTCCATCACAGCCCTTGGGTCAGGCTGAGCCTGGTGCCTTGTCAAAGCTTCACTGTGATTGACTTTATGCTCCTTCACTGTGAAAAACAGGCAATAACCCACTGATTTCTGCAGTATGTCACACAGCTGGGTTCACAAAGACATCAAGAGATGTTTATAACAGTACCTGTGGCACTGTTACCAGAAGGGTAAACACCTCCCAGATCTTCTGGGCTCATTATTATCAACAGGTAATGCCCAACCTGCCTGCAAAAGCTTCACCCCAACTGGATTTTGAGTCTTCACCTGGATCCAGCCAGCGAGTAAAAAAAATTACACTGCACTAAAGCAACAAGAAACACTATAAACCATCTTTCAACTGAAAAACAACCACCTATAACGTTGCAAGCACAGAAGAAACTTCGTATATACAATCCATGTTTATTAATATCACTTTGCAGGGTAAGAATGTAGCACTAAGCTTTGTGTCAGTGTAGAAAAAAAGCATCACTTTTTTTTCTGCTCAGCAGAAACAACCTTGTGCTGTGAGGAACAGGCTTAGAGGAATCAAACACTGCAGTCCTTGACTGCAGGACCTCCATGAACATCTGCTCCACACAAGGACCACTCTCCATGACTTCACAAGATCTGCAATCTGAGCTTGGACTTCATTTATTTTAGCACATGTTTTCAGGAAACTTCCCTTTCCTTTCTACCCTGCTTACAAATTTACACAGCAAACTCACTTTGTCTTCCTCCTCAAACAAACACATAAATTTTGCCTTTTTTCTCCTCTGTGTACTCATGAACTCTGAAGCTCAGCAAATAAACTCTCAGCTACATCCACTTCTAAACTGCTGCTTTCTGTAGAGGAATGACAGATGGAAGAGAGTTCTTCTGCTTCATTTTTGGCAACTCTAGAGCCAGAAGTCTGAATACTCTCAACATGCCCTCATTCCTCATTAACCTGACAGCCACTTATGTATCTACTGCAAAGAGTGCAGAAATGGAAGAATGGCTCAAACAAATCTTGGAAAAGGTGGTTGGTTTGGCAAAAGCTGCTTCATTAAAATTTGAAACTCCTAAGCCCATCTGTAAAAGGCTCCTACAGCTTTGTATGACTTTAACAAGTACCATTTCCCTGTCCATCTTGGTATGACACACCAGCCATAGGTATAAAACACCCCTAAAGGATTGATTGGTGCTATTTGATAAAAAAATCAACACTATATATAACATATATATATATAATATTATATATAATTATGAAACTAAACCCATATGGGAACTCTGAAAGATGGCCGTCACAGAAGATAGTTTCAACAGGGATTCAAATCACTTATAAAAATAGAGAATTTAAAAATATATAGAAAATACTTCTTCAAGTACAGTCAAGTAAATCTGCTATTTTTCTGGCAGAAAACAGAGCAGGTGAAGAGCTGAGCTGGTTTTCTGGCAATTGTATGAATCTACTTTTAGGGAAATCGCTTCACACACCAGAATTTATCATGATAAAACAGGCAACATTCAAAACCACAAGAACCCTGTAGTTCAGGCTTTATAATGAGAGGGCTTCTCCATCCTGGAAAGGTAGCTTAGATCAAAGTGAAAGTTGGAAACTCACACATATTATTCCCAATTAACTCCCTACACAGTTTTACTTTGCAATATGACTGTCCACTTGCAGAATGGATTTAGCTAATTAGAAGGCAAAAGGGCAATATTAAGGGGTAGTTCTCATATATATGGGAAGTTGTTTCTCAAAGATAAAGTCTCGTTTTGTTGAGCAGAAGCAGATAACAAACCTCAAAGGAAGATATTTTTCTTGTATGAACTGTCATTTTTTTTATTTAAAGGAAACTCCTGTTATTAAAAGAAATCAGGACAACGTAACATAACCTCCACATTTTCCACTGTAAAGCAGAAATTCCTGTTTTGTGCTCTCCTGTTAAGAATTGGGTCTGCAATTGCAAAACAACCCAACAAAGAAGTGCCAGTTCCACTGAAATACTTTGTCATTCAGGAACTCCAGGAAGGAAAAGTCAGCTCCAGATCTAGCAGCAAAGCTCTAGGCTTACATTTCATCAATACTCTAAACAAAGCCTGACCTAGCACCAAACAGGCAGCTGGTTTGCACATAGAAACTTGCAGGATGTTACTTTTGCCCCTTCAATGAGAAAAATGCCATCTCTGTGCCTCCAAAGTGATGGTTTTTCATTTTAGAACCCAGAAATTCATGGCACAAATGGATGAGGTGGGCATTCAGAGAAGGTGACACCATCAGTCACATGAAAAGCTCACACAGAACAGACACAAAAACACTTCACCATTGGCAGATGACCTACCTGGCTGATGGCAGCTCAACTCCTGAAGTCACCAGGAATGGCTTTAAAGGATAAATGGAATAACCATGGAGCCACATAATATTCCTATAATGGGCTTGAAACACACTTCCAGTCACAGGCAGCACACAGTAACCAGTTTGGCAAAGCTGCCCAAGCAATAAACAGATTACAGTGAAAGAAATGACCAATCCTTACAGCAAATGACCCAGCAGAACCAATCTCACCACCCCTAACGAGCTCTCCAGACCTAACGCTACAAATGCTTACAGTCATTTTCAGTATTTCAAACCAAGAAACCACTCCCTCATATTCCTAATTACCTCCCACAGCAAGACAGACAGGGATTTGGAGCCTCCATAAATTCTCAATAGTAGAGAAATCAACCCAATAATTTTGTAACATTAAGGGTACTAGGTTTATTTTATAAAATTACTAGCCAAACCAGAGCCTAATAATGAGATGATCTATTTGAAAATAGCATTTTGCTTGGAGGAAGGAAAGAAACTCTGTTTTCATCTCTAATACCCATAAATCACTGTATTTACAGACTACAGCTTGGGGACTCAGGGCCAATCTACTGATAGGATTTCTCTTCTGTTTGCACCATGTCAGCATCTGCTCTCTTCATGTGAAAACAAAAAGCTGCCCAAGGAGATTATGGCACTTTCATACCCTGGATCCCAAAGAGTCTGCCTGGTCCAGCTCGTTAGGAGCACACCACACATTTTCTACTAATTTAATATTGTAAGTGTTTAGTGAATATAGGATAACACTGCTAAAGCAGCTTTTGTTCAACTTCAAACAAATATAAAATACTTTTTTATTAAAATACTTTATTAAAACACTTCTTTATTACAAAAGCTGAAGTCACATGCTCCAAGGCTCTTTTCACAAAGTGATCATGGGCATAACAAGGTGAACACCAATAAGTACAATCAAATGTACATCCTCCTCTCCCCAGACATGTTCCTACTCTTCAATTACATTGTGGTAGACATGGCTTATTAAAGGATTTTCACACACCTAAGGAGCCATGTCTGGTAGTGATTATTTATTTAAATCAAGATTTTACACCTATATTTACATAGTGCTTTTAAAGAGAACCTCCAAAAAACATCAAAACCCATTCAACTCCAGGGTAAAAGTTAACAGCCAAACATAAGAAAAATCACAAGGAAGAAGAGAAATTAAATTCCAGAAAAAAAGAGCAAATGACAAGGATTTGAAAACATGCTAGAGGCGATTCAGGGCTATACAGAGACCACTTATCACATATAAGAATTCAGATTGAATTTTGGAGGTCTAATCTGAAATACAGAGAGTCATGTTTACCTGGGGGTAAACAGCTCCAGAGAGCATCAGCGTTACAGGAGGCTTCTTCTGCCAAATTACCACCACTCTTACTTGAATTCACACCTCCTGGTTGTGTATTAACACAACAATCTTGTATTTTATTAACCTCCGTCAATCATTTTACCTCCACAGAGGCACAGGCCAGGAAGGGAATTTCAGAGTTCAAGCCCATTCTCCTGCTGGATCATAAAAATCCCAGCATTACTGTATCACACAAAAGGCTTCCCACTGGGACTTGATGCAAAACAAGGAAAGCCAAAACAAGGAAACAAAGCAAACAAGGAAAAATCCTTAAACATAGAAAGAAAATCTTTGAAATCATTGGCCCATCCACTTAAGTGCTGTTAATTCATAATAATCTTGATTCCTATAGCGAGTTCAAAATTTTCAACATACTATGTGTAATTTTATTTAAAATACACGACCTACATTTGAATTTCTGAGTGAGAGCACAGACATACACAACGCTTTGCATGCTAAAGATGTGGCTTTAGAGTGGCTCAGATTTCACAGTTCCCATCTTTTGAACAGCAAATCTGCTCTGACGCTGCCCATTGTTACCGGATCTAAAAAATCCAGAGACACAGAGAGCACCTGACCTGGGAGTTCTGATAAAAACCAGGCTATTGCAGAGAGACAGCAGGAAAAAAGAGGCTGCCCAGTTGTCAGTCAGATGCTCTTTAATCAGGTTGAAACGCTTGGCTGTGGAAAGGGGGGTTCAATCTCTTCAATCCACATTCCCATCGCTCATGCTGCTTTCTTAATTAGCAGCAAGTGGACAACAGCTGTCAGTAGCCTGAAGGCCAGAAAGTTTATCAGCAAAAAGGGGAACGTGTTAAGAGAGAAGCAGAACGGGGCTGGTAAATGCACCAGTGGTCAATACAGGCAAGAGATCCATCCACAGCCAACATGGAATGCTCTGGGTTGGAAGGGATCTTAAAGATCATCTCATTCCAACCCCCTGCCATGGCCTCGTCCACTGACACTGAGAGGATGCTCTTCCTGCTGGCTTTAGTCTGGTTATTTTAACATATAACTAACTGTAATTCAGTTTTTTGGTTGGTGGAATTTTTTTTTGTTTTTTTGGGGCGTTTTTTTGATTGATTTTTTTTTTTTCATATTCCCGTAACAGGAAAATTTAAACTGAGAATAGAAGGAAATGGGAAGGCCATCCTAATGCCTCGATGAAAATACATGGGGGTCAATTCAAAGGCACAGCAGAATAAAGACTTCAAGATTGTTCCAGAGATTTTAAGCATAAAAGTTGAAGCACGGGAGAGACAAGGGAGAAAGGATGTTTTACTTGAACAGTAGAGAAAAACTTTAGCAGAAGATAGAAACTTCATCTAGAAGCCCTAACCTCAAATAGCACAAAAGAAAAAGACTCTACTCAGTCATTATTGGCTGTGTATTAAATCCTGTGAGCCCAAGTCATTGGTGTCGACCTTACTGTACCACAAATTGGACTAAAGTGGGTCAAAAAGAGGTGACACCCTCTGGTCAAACCACGTGCTTATCTTGTAAAACAACTCGCTGACTGTCTGGATGATCAAGAAATAAAGTAACTGCTTCCCTGTTGGATGTCCTGACTACTGTCATTTGAGGCAATAGGAAACTCAATGCAATTGCGAGCAATAAAAATCTATTATTAAAATTCCCCACTGCCCATTTGTTACTGATAAATTGTCATCACCCCAACTTCCTCAGAAAGGCCAGGCTTCTTTTGAATTTGGCTTTAACCTACCCAGAAAGCAGAGATTTGGAGCAATTTTCTGAGGCCTGGCTGGCAGTTCTGCCAGTTCTAAATATATCCCAACTTTCTGAGCCTGAACCTACGCAAGGGAAGCTGGGAGGAAGATGGAAGTATTTCCCCAAGCTGCCAGTAGACTAGCAAGACATCTAAAAGCCCTCATCAAATTAAGTGCTTAATTACAATTCAGACTTTGAGACTCTAGAAATTAGGATAATCTTCTGGGAAATTTAACAGTCTCCCACAAAAGACATTGCAACACACAAGCCAAAAAAAGCAGAGAGCTTGGAGAATGTTATCCCATCAAATCACACCTTGTACTAGATTCCTCACCCTAATTCCTGGAGAATACAAAGTGAGATCCACAACTTAATTTCAGGTTCTTGAGCCATTGGGAAAGATGAGGATCAACATTTAGGAGGCCAAACTGGGAAAAGCAGTCTCATGTAAAAAACTGAGGAATGTTTGTTGAGTTGATGAAGAGCTGCCTGTGAAGGGATCTTCCCAGACTTGACTTCATCACGGACTGTGAGGAGAGGCCACAAAGGGCACGGCCTGGAGAAGGTCTCGACACAGTCACTGGCACAACCACCAAAATTCTGGCAGCATAGCAACAGCTGCAGGCTTGCCAGCTCCATTCCTCTAGGTGGCATGATCTGTGCACGCATCACCTGCATCTTCCCACGCCGAGAGATGTCACCACTACAGAGCACTACGTCTGCCACTCTCACTACCTAATGACATCCCTCAAAGCATGAACTAACAGCCCCCTCACAGGCTACACAGCTCCAGTGATGACTGAAAAGCTCACTGAAGCTCATGGAGAAGTAGAGATCATCTGACCACAGCACCAAGTGAACGCACAGCAGTAAATGAAAGGAGGGCTGAAGTTGTACTCACTGTCCTTACCTCACTACAGACAGCACTTCCACCACCACCCATCATGAAGTCAGAAGTACAGAAGAAATGTTTGCACAATGCTCTAAAAATGTAAAGCTCTAGGTGAACACTAAGCATTACACATTTTCCCTTCTGATTCATGAAATTATTGCAAGGGAAATGAAATCTTGATCTCAAAATAAGTCAGAACATCCCACGCTTCCTATTGTCACCACTCTCATAAGCCATGACCCCAGAATCCCACTGAGCAGCAAGAGGAGCTCTGCTGCTTGGGCAAGATGTGTAAGGATGTTCTTTTGCTGTGACACATGTACCACTGCTGGCTGGCACATCCCTGTACATCTCCAGGACATCGCTGCTGAGTCAAAACCTTGTGACACAGAGGGTGCACTACAAGCAACGTGAGTGTTACCACCCAAAAAAACCTGCAAACTAAGAGGAACAAAGGGCAGGGAGAGCTGACAAAGAAATCACATCCTGGTATCAAAGACAACAAGAGACAACACAAAATGAAAAGCAATTCAAACCCAAAGCTTGAATGCAGAACGAATGAAGTGACTGAACTTGGGCTGAAGGTATCTCAGATACCTCAGATATCTCCAGAGCTGTGACCCACTTGGATAATGCTCAGTCTGCAGGTGAGAGGGTGTTTCCACCAGCAGCTTATCTCTGCACACTCAGCTTCCAGACAGGTTCACATCTGGAGCACTGTACTCCTTGCTCGCTGTTTTTTCCGTGAGCCAAAGGTCAGCAGAGCTGCTACAACCTCCCATACCCTGGGTGAGCCCACTGGAGCCTGCTGCTCACACCTGGCACTGATCAGAGGAGTCTGGACCAAAATCATAATTTATTTTTCCAGAAAATGTCAACTACAGAAATTCACAAAAATGTTCATTAATTCAAAACAACTCTTTTGGCGGAAAGCTATGAAAATCTCTATATAATCTCCTCAGAAGTAGCTCTGTGATTAAAAACAGAGAATATAACAAAAAAAATCCCAACCTGCTTATTAGGAAGCTCAGGTCAGTTGACTGCATTTCCAGTGTGTGCCTGGCCTAACACAGGTCCTGGTAGAAACCCAGGCTAGGTCAAAGGGTGCTACAATGCCAGAGAATGCTCAAAGCCAGGCAGCCAGCAGAGATGCCTACCTGAAGAAACAAACTGCTGCATTAACTCTAACATACTGCTGCATAACACTAACATGGAATAAATCAATTAAATTTGTACCCTGGAGCAGGAGTCTGGGGAGTGTCCAGACAAGCCTTAACAAATATTAACTAGCCTGAAGTTAAATACCTCTCTGTAAACTATCCTATAGACTTTGATACCCTAGGAACCAATTTTTTTTCCCCAATATAAAATTCCAGGCAAGTGAAAATATGAAAGCAGTTTTTCGTACAGCTTAACTAGACTGATCATTTAAGCTTGAGCTGCTTCCTAGAGATATAAAGGCTTTCTCAAGATTTTTTCTGTGGCTTACTCATAATGAACAGCTGCTGTGGCAACTGCTGGACTCAGCAGGTACTTCCTGCCCTGAGAAACAGTCATCAATATATCTCAGTACAGAAAATCACACTCTCTTTAAAACAATTCATGATACCATTTAGATATCAACTGGCTCAACCCCATGGACACTCCCTCAAACAACGGTTACACCCTCTACACAGCTAAAAATGAAACAGCTGAAAAGGAAGACGTTTTATACAAGTTCCCAGGGTAAAACACATCTGAGAAGCACTGGCCTGGGACTGACATTGTTCTACAGAAAGAATAAATATCTGAGTCCAAATCGTATTTCCTTCACCACCTTCCCAGCCTTGCACAAGTAGAAAATCCCTCTGAGCTTTCCTTTTATACTTCTGGTGCTCTCTAACAGAATGAAAACCCAGTGTTTTATAAGACTGTAAATAAATTAGAAGTGCTGCAGATTATGATTTGCCCTTTTGTTAACATCGCTGGTAGCACCAGTGAGCCTGTTTGCCAGCTTAGGAGAGGTCTGAAACTCTTTCAGTGTTGACTTTAAGCTGAATACAAATATTGAGTGAGCTGCCTGTACACGGAGTCCTCAACCACAGCCATCTCCTCGCATAGCAATGCTGCTTACAATGCTGCCAGTGAGCCAGGGTGTCAAAACAAACATCATTGTATTAATTGTATCTGTTGATGAACCAGACCAAGAACAGCCTTGTTTCAATCATAGGCTTTATAAGACAGTACTGAAATGTTACTGTGAGTGTTGAGATGGATGAGTCAACAGACAAAATACAAAAGCATTTGTAAAGAGAGTCTCGCTGGAGTAATTTGAAAAGCTGCACAGCTACACAAAACGATGGCCTTTATTGACATAGCTTGCTCATAACAGTCTTTAACCTAGTTTTAAGTTTCAGTTTTGTTTTCTGCACCCTTTCCAGTCAAGGACAGGCAAACACACAAGTACTGTTACCTTTGCAAAGGTCAAAGATCAGTAGATGTGCAACCAATCCGAAAACAGTTCAAGAAGCCATGTCAGATACTAATCCTCACTTGCGGAGTTACAAATGGCTCCTCCCTGTATTTTGGAAGCTTTCCTTGACCTTGTGGAGTGAAAGACCTCTCAAACTACCAGGTAAATATAGCACTGGGGCTCAGGGTCAGCCCAGTGGCCACACATCCCCAGCCAGCCTCTCCTCCTGGTCTCACTCGGCTGAAATCATCTCTGCAGTGTCACATAAGGTCAGGAGATTCAGGTTACTGAAAGAATGACATTTAAAACCTGATCTCTCTCCCTCTCTCATCCAAAACCATCTGCAACTCATCTTTTAAGGCAGAGATTATTCATTATGGAGGAATTATCCACTAATCAGTTTTTAATCTCCAAACTAGGTCCTCAGGCTTGCAGCTAGGTCTGGCAGAGGTTTTGGTTCCTTCCACTCTCAGAGCACTCTCCCACTGGAGAGAATTTAAAATGCAGTGGATGGCAGCTCCATTTGCTAAGGAAACCAGCCCCAACTTACCAGCCAACACCTCATGTGCTAAGGTAGGTACAGAGGTATAAAGCAAGGCTCCAGTTATGAGTCACCTTTACTGAGCTGCGGTTAGTTCTTTACATCTCCATGCCCAGGGAACTGCTCTGTAAGGTTTCACACCGCCCTGATTTTCTGAAGCAGGATAAAAGTAAGCAAAACCACACTGCACAACAGAAAAAGGAGACAAGGACTCTGGTATTCCCCCCCAAACCACACTCAGAGAGAGAGGTCAGCACAGACCTCTGGCTCTCAGTACACTTGCTCACTAGCCTGGCTGCTATTCTGTTTGATATTTGTCACAGTCAAGTGTGAAACTCAAGCACATGGTCAAGTGAGTCAGACCCCTGAATTCTGCAAGTGCTTCTCCCCTACTTATTATAGCTCATCCTTTAGCTCTGCCCTGTGACACCAAAACATTTTCTATCCACTGCTCAATCACACAGCAATTCCTCCAGTTCCTTCCACTCACCAGCATGAAATTCATGTCCATCACCTCCCAGAGGCGACATCCCTGTTCTGTAGGGCTTTCCAAATAATATGTGCTCTCCATCTGCAATTATCATGCAAGAATACCCCCACAAAAACCCAGACAGATAAACTGCCTCCTGCATTTCACCCAGAGGCCAAAGCAATTACTGCAGAACTTGTAGTTTGCATCAGGAAACACAGCAATGTAATAGTTTTGGGTTATCTGATTTTCAGTTTTGAGGATTATGTTAAAACCAAACTCACCTGGATTTCTCTCTACAAGCAAATTGTTAAACTGGCCCAAAATCATATTTTACCAACTGCAAAAGAGAAATTCTGGAGATGCTTCAGCTGGTATGAATCAGGATAAAAGGCATTTCACAGCTGTAGAAGTGAGAATATTTTGGGGAAAAGAGATGTTTTTAATTCTCTCTAGTTCATTTAATAAATTCTAAACATCATAGCTTAAAGTAATCCTAACAGACAAAGCAGGCCAGACCAAAAGAGTACAACTATGCACTCACTATGCATCAAAACTATTCTCTACCCTCTCCTTGGGTAAAATAGCAGGGATGGAAGGAAAGAAATGATTTAGACTGAAGAGCTCTACTGAAACCTCTACTCAGACCCATTTGTTTTACTCTGCAAGTATTGACAGATGAGTAATGAAAACTTTGCTGCAGACACAGGCTGTTCTTCAAGGCAGCATCAGTTAATAAACCACAACCACAGCTGCAAAAATATTAAGGAATTTAACTAAATGACTCCTTCAAGGGCAAAGGATTGCAGGAGGAGCCATTTTTTGTGCTTTGTTATCACCCTAAAGGTTAAGATCAGAGCACGCAGCATCAACAGAAACCAGTGATATTGTTTTGGACCTAAAAACTTTGAATAACAATTCCATTAAATGTATACAACTGGGTACTAATATTTCTAGCATGACTCTTTTCCATTATGATAATAGCTGAAACTGAGTATACTATGTTGCCAAAGCTTTTAGACGTGAATTATCTCATCTGAAAAGAATTAAATGGTAAAAACAAATTAACAGCAATAATAAAACTTACAGTCTGTTAGCTCTCAGAACCACAGAACCATCAAGGCTGGAAGAGACCTTCAAGATGATCTGTCAGCCACCATCACCCCAAAGCCATATTCCCAAGAGCCACATCCACACATCTCTTGAACACTTCCAGAGACAGTGACTCCACCACTTCTCTGGGCAACTTATTCCAAGCTTGATCTTTCTTTCAGTGAAAAATCTGAGCCTTCTCACAGGACAAGCCCTAGCACTGGCCTGGCATGGCTGAGAAGGGTGTTCTGCAGGCATTACTCGGATCAGGATGTTGATCCACAGCCACATTAACAGCTCATGCACACTGGGAATGATTTCTGAAGCTGTTATTCCCAGAGCTAATGGGGGAATTTTTTGGTGACATTACCAGTGGAGCTCCAATAGAGTGGATAAGCAATGGCTCTAACCTTAGATACAATTATTTATACCAGTCCCAAGTCCTTACAGAACTTGAGAAGTATCCAAACAATGACACGGGCAATCAACAACCTTCCAACATCCTTTTTATTGCTACTAACACTCTTACACACTTTGAAGACCCTCAGGATTTAGAGATAAATTCCTCTGCCCAGGGCAAAAGAAGGTTTGGATCCTTTGGAGCTTGGCACTCACCAGGCTGGCAGCCAAATGGAAGCTCAGGGAAATTCTCCTGGGTATCACCTGTGGTGTACCTGATGTCTCCAGGGAGCCCCCCAAGTGTTACAGTGAAACAAACACCTCACATTTGAGGTCTAATGAAGCAGGTTGTATTTCAGGATAAAATCCAAGAATAAGTGCTGCCAATGAATATTTAGGGAATTTATACATGTGCTTTCACCCAAGACACACAGGAACAAAACCAGCTTTGTTTAAAGCCTACCTGGAAAGAGGCACAGAGAGCAACAAGAACCAAATTCTCTCTTGGCATGGTTTTTAAGTGTTTCTTTGCTCTGCAGTTGTTACCAGGGTTTTATTGGCAACCCAGCCTTCCCTGCCCCTGACTGGCTCCTCAGAACTGTCCCCAAAACAAACATATTTGTTTTTTTCCCCAAAGATTTTGCTTTTCCTTGGCATTCCCCATTCCAGGCCATTCACAAGTCACATTTGCCAAATGGCTACAAACATGGGACAGCTACATTTTCAATTTTGCCATAATGAAGGCCCTCTTTGCGGTTTCTCTTATCTCCTCAGCCTTTTTCAGAAAATGTGCAGAAATTTAAATAAATTTTAATATCTATTCCTCTGTAAAGTTTGACAGAAATAGCCCAGTAAGTCCAAGAGTTGTAACAGAGGATGGATGAGCTATCACAACTGCCTTATGTAAGATGTTACAGATTAAGGAAGAGAGGTGCAGACAAGGAGCAAACCTGAGATCAAATCTCTGAGAGATGTGCCAAGTTATGCATGAAGACCTGCTGGTTCTCCTTTAAAGAGATTTTGTGCACCTGAATATCACAAAAATGGCCAGAGTCGGGAATGCCAGCTCATTTCAAACACCATTCCTTAAATTTACTCCATCCTTTTAATAGGGTTGTTCTACAATGTTCCAAAGTGTTTCTCCTGTAAAACAACATCCCAGGCAGAGCAGGGGACAAAAGTGCCACCGATTTCAATGACAAAGAGCAAACAGCTACACACACAAAAAGAACAGAAAAACTGAGCTGAAAACAGAGAAACTCCCCACCTCAGTCTGTCAGTTATGTTCTAGGTATTGCTCATACAGATAGATACAAGGTTATGGGTTTTTTTAAAGTCCTGTGAGTTTCAGATGCACAACGTTTTTGAGTACTGCGAATTTTTCCCACACAGCAGCCCTGGATAAGCAATTCCAAGCAGAAAAAGTTAAACTCAACCCCTGCACTGCTCTTACCATGCTCTGTCAAAAATCCAGCATCAGATTTAACATCTGATTTCATGTGACCTTTCAAGGGTATTTATCCAGACAAACCACCTCCTGCACAAACCAGTGCTCTACATTTTCTGCAAATCCCTGTAAATTCATAGATGAGTTCAAACTAAACCTTTTGGCAGAATTCCCTAGTTCCTCAAATGTATTATTCATACATATAATTCTACTAAGAAAAGTAGAAAATGTGGACTTCAAGAAATTCAGATGGAAAATATATATCCAAAGAGGGGTATTTCATTTTCTTGTATATGAAAGCCGCAGCATACATCACTCTCAACTGTGAAATGCAAGGCTGCATTAAACATTAAAAAGGAAAAAAAAGGGCAAAATGCTCAAATTGACAAAGTTAATATAGTTAGAGCACAGCTGAAAGGATCATAAAACACCCAAGAAAAACTGTTTAAACAGTATTGTCCTGCTAACTGAACCCATTGTCAGATGGATTCTGAGCTCTGCTCTGCAGAATTGATTGGAATGTGCTCTACAACCAGAACTACAATATTGATCTCCCTGGGTGCCCTGGCTGATGTTTGGTTCATAAAGGAAACTTTCTAAATATGGAATTAATTCCTGAGGCTACTTTAACACCTCTTGGGCAGCACAGACAGGACAGATTGGTAGACAGGACCCAAACAAACCCATCAAAAGGTAAGGGATAAAACAACATGTGCTGTATATTTGGAACACACTTGTTTTGGTTCCCATTTTAATTATTAAAGACTCCCTGCAAACTACAGCTGAATGGACACAGAACTATTTATTCAGTCTCCTGGTAAAATTCTATCACGGTTTAACCAAGCAACCAAGCTGCAGTATCTGCTTCCTCCAACCCTGCCAGCTGTGAGCAACTATTCTTTGATTTTTAACCTCCACTTATTTTTTCTTTTTCTTTCCAGAAGCCTAAAAAAGAAAATTCTCATGAATTTTCTTTCAAACCCCAAGATTTTGTACACGTCAGGGATGAAATTAAAGATCTTGTTTAGAATATAAATGGGACTGGTTCAGTGAATATGTTAAGTACTCAACAAAGGGCATCCCCCCATGAAGCCTTCAGAGAGAAAGAATGAGAGCATGAGAGTGCAAGCAAGCTTTAACCTCTCTCCCTGGGCAGAATAATGGATTAGGATTTCCTCAGAGGCACTGATGGCCACGCCAGGATGTTAACTTACATCACAAAATGTACTGGATTTTCATGGCACCAAAAAAACTCTATCCAAAGCAGCAGATACTGTCACCCAGGTGAAGTAAGATAATGCAAAATGTGTTTTTTTCAATCAAAAAAAGCCTCCGTTTAATAATTAAGAAACTTCTTCAGTGCCATCCAGGCTTACTCGACCCTCAGAGTGGTTATAAAATGGAACAAAAAGCCTTTTTAGAATATAGCTCTAATCAATTCACAGATCTTTTAGACACTTTCCTAAGTATGATACAATAGAAAGGAGGTGTAGGAGAACCAGTCCTCCCAAATATTGTGAATATTGTACTTCCCACATCAAGTGAACACTGATACAGGCTTTTTCCTCTACTTGTTTCTATTCACTTCTCCCTCCTCTCACAAGGAAACATCCCACAAACTCCACAGAAGGTGAGCTGAGCTAGCAGCTCAAACAGCAAAAAGATTTAATGTGAAGAGACTGTTTCAAAGCTGGAGAGCTCTCATTGAAATATGCAACCCAAATAAAAGCAGATCAATAATGTGATCCATCAGCCTTCTCAGGCTGCTTCACAGAACATGTGAGGACATCATTTCTCTCTCACACAGATGAAATTGTTTGCTCTGTCACTGCCAATGTCAGACACCTTAAGAAGAGATTGGAAATGTATTTTTAAGAGTGGATGCTGTGGGTCAGGGAATGAAGCTGTAATTTGTCAGGCAGCAGTAAAACGTGAACAGCACAACTGCAGAACATTCCTTTGGCAGCACGTCCCAACCTGCAGGATTCCTGCAGCTTTTCCGGATTGCTGAAATTCATCTTGTGTCTCTTTGCTTGGAACAGACTCCCATGAAAGCCACGGGGGAATGTCCTCCTTTCCTGGTCTCCCCCTTCACCATCCCTCTTGTCTTCTCCTCCCTCTCTCCTCGCACGCAACTCAGCCCCCTGCTCCCTCCCCTCCCATCACTGCTGGGTTGGGCATCCTCTCATTTTCTCATCTTTCAACCCATTCCATCAACATGTGATGCCCCTTTTTCCTTCTCTGGCCACCTTTTCATACACCTTGGAGTTCTGGGGCTGCAAATTCAAACTTGCAAAGACAATAAATCTAATTTTCCTTCGGCCTGCTCTCCCTTCTCCTCTGATTTCAAGCCCTGAGAATGACACACTGTTCTCTGTTCTCCCTTAACATCCCCTTATCCCATTAAGTCCTACAGTATTTCTCAACTTTTCTTTTTATTAAGAAAAAAATTACAAATAACAAAGTTAATATCCTTGCAATAGCTACATGATTTTAATACTCCTTCCATGATACTGGCTGAATCCCACAGTCATATGCTAATAAACAAAAAGGAAAAATGTAACTCCAAAACAGAATTTTCCAAGTATTCAGGCACTTACAGCATAATAAATTTTCAATTCTTTTCACAGAGAAAAGCCTATTCTGTTACAAATCTGAGAAGCTGAAGGACCTCTCTCCATGCAGAGGATTTTTCTCCAGATAATGTAATGTCTCTACGGGCAGAATACAAGCTGGAAGGATTAATTTCATGCTAAGCAACAGTACACAGAGGACAAGAGCTTCCCAAACTAGCAAAAGATCCCAAATCCTGAGTTCCAGCAGAAAAATATTGTGATTATATGCTTTGGAAAACTGAACAAGTTATATCCACTACATGTATTCAAACTATGCAAAATGATGGGTGTGATGAGGAGGGGGAGAGAGGAAGGAGGCTATTAAATCACCTTACCTGTAGTTCTGACATGTAATTTGTTATTTTTAATATACAACATAGTTTCAGGTGTTTTATCTGGCACAAAGACAGAAAATGTTCTTTATCATCTTACCTTACAAGGGATCTTCCAAACTGGGTACTACGGTTACAAACAACTCCAGCTCCCACTAGCTCAACTGAGAGCTATCTATAATACACATCAATGATTGAGTGATTGAATTAAACCTGATTAGCCACCAAATGCCTCTGCCAAGGAAGGTACAGCATCTCTCCAACTTCTTTAAAATGAAGCCTAGAAAGTTAACTCTTCACATTCCTCCACTTGCAGTTCAAATGCTGTTAAAATTCTGGATGGAATGCTTTCCTTCCAAAGGATCTGTAAGTCAACAACAAAGCTCGTTTTGCCAATTCTACCCTCAGGCTTTCCACTTTGGAATAAATAAGGTCTTAATGTATATTTCTTTAAAAAAAAAAGACCACACCTTTGCATTAGAATCTTATCTGCACTTACAATAGAGTTACTAGAGCATCAACTACAATTTAAAACTTCCAAAAACATGAACAAAACCCCAAAGAAACCTGAAAGAGGAGTTACAGATTGACTCCCTTCCCTAGAAACATACAGCCAGGTTTCTTCCACTCATGCAACTGCAGCAACCAAAGCCACATAAGTGAATCAAGAGATCTAAATGAGGGATATTTGTTTTACTGTCTTGACTGACAGTGAACTTCCACTCCTCTCTCTGCCTGCCAGAAGGTTAGCAAGAGCCAGTGAGTTACCACCACATAAAAATCACAACTAAGAGATATATTTAGTCACTGTGGTTCAAGGAAAACGATTGCTTACACCGAAAATAAATTTAGCAATTGTTTCCAGTTTCTGATTTTCACTGACTAAGGCACAACCCAGCTGCTTCACATTCCAGTAGCCTTCAGCTGTCTTTTTGCTCCACTCCTTGCCCACTTCCTACTTACAACTGCTAAGACCATCTCAACCCTGCAGCAGTTATCCCACAGGCTACATTTGGGAACACACCACCTGTCAACCTACAACGGATTACAAAAGATGCCAAATTCTGCTCCTCGTGCCATTCTGCAGAAACCAGCCATCATCTCGTACCTGTATTTTACCTCTACACAAAACCAGCCTGAATGGTTGATGCTGTTTAAACAAGTTACAGTAAAACACACCTGGGATGTCACTATGGGAGCAGCACACAGGAGGAAACAGTAGCTGCTAAAAGCCTGATTAAGGAAGAGTTGGAACTGAACTGCCCTTGGGGTTGAGAGGTAAGTTTTTTGAAGTGTCTAATTTTCAGATTTGCAGGTAACTCCTACTTTGCTTGAAAACCACCAGCAGAGAAGCACTTCAGCTGGTCAGCTGCAAAATTTTCTAACCTGAAAGCCCTCACTTAATTTTGAGGAACATGGTATAGCTGTGAATGCACAAGAGAACTGAGGGACTCCTGCCTAGTAACCCACCTAAGCATGACAGATGAAGAGAAACTGCATAAAACTGTACAGGTATATAAAACAGGCAGGCTAATTTCCATAAAATGATCCAAGACATGATGACAGTTCAAAATATATCCTCTGCAAAAACAGAATCTCCAGGAAACTTCACATTAGTATAAAAACACTCACAGATGAACAATTCAGGATCACATAAACTGGCATGAAGGACTCCAGATAGAACATTAAATTCCTACAAGGCGGGAATAACACGACCTCCTGAATTGTTTCTTCAATTCTGTCATTTTCTTAAGAAGAGTTCTCCTGGGATTACCCCTAGATGTTTATCCCACCAATACCAAAGGGTGAGAATTTGAGGTGAATTTGTTTATCAGGCAAGTGCTTATGAGTAAAAGGTAAAGCCAGCAGTGGTTTTTGTCTTCTGGGAAAAAACACATCCAGCTGGGTCCTGAGCAGAATAGAGATGACTGCCTGCACTCCAGGCAGATAACACCTGAAACAGCTCTCTCAACCTTTAGCAGGCAGCTGTTGGAAAACCAAGTTCACAAGGGAAATGAAAACCCTGAAAGAAATAACAAGACTAAGAGTGAAAACACCAAGTAGAATAAACCTTCAAAATATGGCACCCATATGTTCTTTGGTTTTAAAAAAAGGGAATTTTTGAATGGACTTGTTTCACGACAAGATTTTGGTTCAGAGCTGATGGTGTCTAATTCCTCCCTTACCCTCCCTGAATGATGTAGAGTAGCTGAATCCCCTGCAGCACGTAATCCATCAGGTAAATAAAAACAGGGAATTCGTGCATCGCCATGGTAACAGGAAACCCAAGCAGAATCTGTGACCTTCTCTGCTCTTTCTTGACATCCCTATTTTGGATTTCACATCAGAAAGAGAGCAAGCAAATATTTTCTGAAAGCGAAGACAAAAAGTCACAGTTCTGGAGTAAAGACAAGCCAACGGCCATTCCTTCTCTTCAAGGCAAGGAGGGTTGTGCTTTGGAAAAGTGTCTGGAAGTCTCCTGGTGGGAGCCTAACAAAGCAGGGGCTCTAACACTAGCAAACCCCAAATATACCATCTTCTTCTACATTACCAGATGGCTGCCCTTCACTCCAAAGCAGAGCTCTGAACTGCTCTACAGTGACCCTTCTGTTGATAAAACAGCAGCACTGAGAGGCTCCAGAGGGAGCGTTGTCTGCTCTTCCTTCATGGACAGGATGGAAGCTGTTATCTCTAATCATTTATTATTGTTTTTTATTGAGTGCCAACAAGGTGTTTCAGTTAAGGATGCAGGGAGCAGATGTATGAGGGTCTCTGGGGGTCTAACCCTGCAAGGAGTAACACATTTTTTCCAGCAGCCTCTCCACCAGGAGTCAAACCAAAGCCCACACCAAAGTTTGTCACCATGGCTTGTGACCGGGCAATAGTCTAACTTATTTATAACATAATGCATGAATTTCTGTCCCTGTAAGAAAAATAAATTCAAATGTACATGACTGCACAGACCTTGGACCTCACAGCATTTGTTTCAAGAGTCTGTATCCTTTGTTCTGCTACTGTACACATTCTGACAAACATTACCCCCAATGGCTGTGGTATTACAGGCTGTGTTTATTTGGTGATGCTATTAACCAAACTGTTTGTGTCAATCAGAAGTTCAAACACTCAGAAACAGCGATGGAGACAATCCTGCTCTGCAACAGCTGGCCCCCAACCCTCCTTCCCTGCCTCTTCTCCTCCCATTTATATCTGGACTGGATTTTTTTTTTTTCAATATCCTTCCTAAAGAAATGAAAGTACAAGCAATTGGAAGAGGACCGATTCCCAGACTTACAGTTTCTCTTGTTCAGCAAATCATCACTGTGATGGACTTTCACCGGAACAAATGTCTCTGCATCAGGGCATCTCCCACTGCATCTTCCAACTGCACGCTCACAGCACCAGCCTGGGGATGGATCTTGCAAGATCCTGCAATTCTTCAATGGGAGCTCATTGTAGCTGGTCTCTAGGTTGTGCAGGGTATGATTTTATATGGTATTTTATTGCTATTATATGGTATTTTATACAGCATTTTATATGGTATTTATATTTATATGGTATTTCTTGGCCTCTATGCTCTACTGTTTATGGAACCATGCTGAGTTTGTGTGTGTCTCCAGAGTTATCTTCCTGTGCTTGAACTCCTCACACTGCCTCTCTGGTGTGGAGCTCTATTTACTATTCTCCCAGGGTTATTTACTGCACGCAAATAAACAAAACGTGATCACTTATTTATATGTCTGTAATTACTGTCTACAGTTACTAAATCCCAAGCCAAATTCACCTCCAAGCATAAACAAGTGGCAATTATTCCAGAGCTGGCCCGAGGTCTGTGTACTCTGCTAACACCTTCCTTGCTCGCTGGAGTAAGGGACAAGCATGGAGAAGCTCAGCAGGAGCAAAGTTACATGAAAGGGATGGTGCACTGGATTAACCTGCGATATTTCTGGAGTAACATTTGTCCCCTGATGCGGCACACACTTGTCAGACAGTAACTCAGTGTGAAGAGCTGGAAGCACGCCGAGGAGCTGCACGGAGAAGCCGGCTCAACCCCCGGGGCCGCTCCGGAGCACTCCAGGGTGGGATGAGCACAAGCAGAAGGCGATGCTACCGACTTCACTCCTCGGAATCAGGGATCCTTCCTGCATCCCTGGCTGCTGTCCTGGGAAGCCTTGGATGCTCCGCACAGCCCTACCCGGGCTGCTGCCCTGCGTTCCCCAGGAGGAGACAGCCCAGCTACTCCCCACAATGAAATATACAAAACAGCATCGATCTTTCCCTGCTAATTAAATGCAACATAATTAAACTACGTAACTTCGCTGCTTGATTTGCACAACACTAATTGAATCTTTAAGCGTACTACTCCCACTACAGAGAAAAACAGGGTCATTCAACCATCTAAAGTGACAACTGAGAAGCAGGCACGACTCCAGCAGCACAGACAGACAATATGATCCGTGCTTGAGCATTTCCTTGTGAGAGCAGCAGGAACCTCAGCAGCCTCCCCTAGCTCTGGCTCTCATGAGCACCCCAGGCAAAGGAGAAGAGGCAGGAAAAAACCTGCAAGTTCCCTCTGACATTTGCCCACGGACCCATCTTTTCTCATCCTGCACCAACACCAGGAGAGGAAAGTTGGGAGAAGTTGAAATTAATCATTGAGCGTAGGCCCCAAAGCGCTGCAGCGCCCGGCTGCGCTGATGCTCGGCTGCATGGCAAGGACGGAATGGGTACACGAACACAAAAATTAAAATAAAGGGATTGGGGGGGGGAAAAGAGGAAAACAGCGAGGAAAAAGGGAAACGCAGAGGAGACACAAAGCCCGAGGCAAACAGCGGCCGGGCAGCGCAGGACCAGCCCCCGGGGAGACGTGCAGAGCATCTCCTGCGGCCCCCGGGCCCAGCCCCGGCCCGGGCCCCGCTCGCCACCCGCGCTGCCAGGAACCCCCGGGGGGAACCTCACCGGGCTCGGGGGGCCCTGCCCGGCTCCCCCGCGCCCCGCCGGGCCGCGCCAGGCCCGCGGCACCGCCGGCACCTCCCGCAG
>VWZS01000747.1:314243-442208 GCA_013397075.1 Rhabdornis inornatus | reverse complement strand
GGGGCGGGCACCAAACGCCCGCGGGCCCGGGGTGGCGTCGGGATAAGGCATCGGGATAAGGCATCGGGATGGAGTCGGGATGGCATCGGGATGGGATAGGATCAGGATGGAGTCGGGATGGGCGTCGTGATGGGCATCGGGATCCAGGGATGGGCATCGGGATGGAGTCGGGATGGGCATTGGGATGGGATCGAGATAGAATCGGGATGGCATCGGGATCCAGGGATGGCATCGGGATGGGATCGGGATGAGATCGGGATCGCGGGATGGTCTCAGGATCATCAGGATCGCGGCATGGGCATCTGGATCGCGAGATGGGATCAGGATCAGGGGATGGGCATCGGGATCCTGGTATGGGATCGGGATCGCAGCATGGATGGATCAGGATCCTGGGATGAGGATCAGAATATGGGGATGGAGATCAGGTTCCCAGGATGGGATCAGAGTACCGGGATGGGCATCAGGATCCTGAAATGAAGATCAGAATCCCGGGATGGGCATCAGGATCCCAGGATGAGGATCAGAATACCAGGATGGGTGGGCATCAGGATCTCAGGATGGGATCAGAATCCCGGGATGAGGATCAGAATCCCGGGATGGGCATCAGGATCCAGGTCAGGCTGGGAGCAGCAGGACCACAGCAGGTCAGTTAGTCCGACCCCCTGCTCAAGGAGGGTCATCTCAGAGCACACAGCACAGGGCTGTGACCACACAGGTCTGGAATATCTCTGGTGAGGGACACCCCACAGCCTTTCTTGTCTCTGTTCCAGTGTGTGGTCATTGCACGGGAAAGTTCTTCCTCGTGCCCAGGTGGAACTTGGTGTGCATCAGTTTCTGCCCATTTCCTCAAGGCTGGCACCACCAGGAAGAGCCTGGCTGTATCTTCTTGGCATCCCTCTTTAAATACTTATGGTCTCTTCTGGAGGCTGAACAGCCCCAACTCCCTCAGTCTTTGCCTAGGAACGCAGGTGGTTTTCCCCCCAAAATGCAATCCTCGGGATGCAGGGTTGGAAGGAACAGGAACCCCCATCCTGAGCTGCCCAGGGATATCCTGCTGATGCTCCTGACCCTTCAGAATCTCCTCAGGCCTCACAGGTTCTGCTTTTTTTCCAAATTCACTGTCATGGCAGAATCTTTCTTAGAGCAGTCAGCAGCAAAATTAAAGTTAATCAATTACAATTTACTTTCTACAACTGTCCAAAAGAAGGACAAGTTGTAGGTGGCAAGGTGAGGGTCAGCCTCTTCTCCCAGGCAACCAGCAATAGAACAAGGGGAAACAGCTTCAGGTTATGCCAGAAGGTTCAGATTGGATATTAGGAAAAATTTCTTGATGGGAAGAATGGTTAAGCATTGGAACAGGCTGCCCACTGCAGTGGTGGGGTCGCTGTCCCTGGAAATATTAAAAAAATGAATAGAAATGGTTTAGTGGGCATGGTGGTACTCACTAGAAGGTAGAACTTGATGATGCTGGAGGTCTTTTCCAACCTTAATGGTTCTGTGATTTTATGAAAAGGGAGCAAAGGTGGGATTTGTGCAAAGCTGAGTGCAACAGGACGCCGGTGCTGCTGCCTCAGAGCATCCTCACAGCACCTACAGACCCCAGAACCCTGCCCAGGGCAGGCGTGGCAAGCGTGAGCCCAGGTTGCCCAGCACGGCTGCTGGAAGCCCTGCAGCAGCCACGGGCAAGTGCTGTGCTCCTGCTCCCTGCCTGCCATCCCAACCTACACACTCACCTTAATCTGAGCCCAGGGAGCCGTGGCAGCTCCCTGGGGACAAGTGGCTTCACTCCAGAGGGAAGTGACAGCAGAGCCCAGGGGGAGGGTTCCAGGCAATAATAAAATAATTATGTTCCTATTTGAAAATTAACTCATTTCTACAACCTAATTAGGGACAAACATCACAACAATGACTTGCAGGTAGCGCTGTGCTATGGGCCAATAAATCTGAAGCCTGGTGAGCTGTCAGAGACTGTTTACCTCCCTTATCAAATAAATCATTCACGAGGCTGCTATTTCTCT
Organism: Rhabdornis inornatus; assembly: GCA_013397075.1. Taxonomy (NCBI): domain Eukaryota; kingdom Metazoa; phylum Chordata; class Aves; order Passeriformes; family Rhabdornithidae; genus Rhabdornis; species Rhabdornis inornatus. The sequence continues at coordinate 440,190 of VWZS01000747.1, read as the reverse complement.
AAGCTTTCCACACAACTTCGAAAGTGACTTCATGAGTCTGTTTAAACATCTCACACACCCAGGGCTCAGCAGAAGGTATAGGAGGAAATGTCTAAGAGGCAGAGTATGCATTTTTCACTCATTAATTTTTTCGTTGAGAGGCTTGCGGGGAGTTCCTGAGCACATTTGCTTAATAAATCCAATTTTTAAAAAAAGCAAGATTCAGGTCGAGGTTTTCCTCTGGCTCACACAGATGTGGATGGTGGCTGCTGTAGGCACGCTGAGCTGTGCTGACTCACTCGTATTAGTGAGCAGTAGTAACGAGGAGCTGCAGCGAGTGATGCTAATGAGAGCAGACCCGGCTGGGAGTACACACAGGAAGCAGACAGATGAAGTAACAAGCTGCTATTCTTACACCCTCCCGCTTTCAGGCTTGGGCAAGGCAGAAGCGTGTGTGCAATAATATGAGATATGAGCAGAACAGCTACTAAATTGGAAGGTCTTTTCATAGTCTCTGATATAAAAAGCCCCGTTGTGCCCATGATCTGTTGCCTTCTGGGGGATGCTGGAGTTTCTCTTGTGGTTTCTGCATTAAGATGTAACTCACAGCGCTGGGAAAACCTGATGCTTCTAGATATCCCCTGGAGTCAGCTGGGGAAAAACACCTCAGAGCTGATTGTGTCCATCGGAGTGTGTTGTTAAGGGCAGAGCTGTGGCCGGGAGAGCAGGAGGAGATCTGTGAAGAGAGATGTCACTTTTCAGGCTGTGACAAGTGATGTGAGATCCCACAGGGATGGATCCTGCAGCACAGTTGGGCAGAAGGAAAGGGATGGCAGTAGCTGGTTACCTTCAAGAGGGAGCAAAGCTGGAACACCCTACAAAGAGCCAATTTTTCAGGTGCTGATGCTACATCAAGAAGAAGAAATTAAGAATGTTTTGGGTACCTGCTTTGCTATCGGATGAGAGCACAGTGCTAAGTTCACCTTAGAGCCAGAGACATGTCAGATGTGGGGGCAACATCTGGAGCCTCCCTCCCCAAATATTTCTTCGCTGGGATAAACTCCCTGGCAGCAAAACCTGCCGGGAACGCTGAGCAGATGGTGGAACCCTGGCTGCAGGCTGCCCCAGCCGGGCTGACAGCACCAAGGGAAGGGCAGCAGACACCAAGGGCAGCCCCACAGGGTCATTTCCTGCAGTGAGTCACTGAAGTGTCCAACTGACCCACTGAACGGGGGAAATTGTGCAAGAAACGCCAAGGAGCTGGAGCTGCGCAGTTAAAGAGCGCTCCTGCCCTCTAGTGAAGGCTCAGCCCAAATCCCGGGCTGATCCCATCCCAGCCCTGCTCTCCTGGTCCCCTCTAGTTTGTGGGATCCGGGCTCAGGTCCTGCTGTGTCTGTCCCTGCAGAAATCCCAGGAGGTATTGGCCTTTCACCCCAAACAAATGGGCAGCGGGGCAGACACTCAGGTCACTGGGCCAGGGGATTAATCAAAAGATAAACAAATTTTACTTTCACATGTATCTGTTAAAGTGTCATCTTAAAGTAAAGCTTTCTGATGTCTTTTTCTTAGTCTTTTGTGAAAATAAGTAAAAAAACCAAGCTGTCCGAGTGGGCTTTAGTAGCAGGATATAACTGGGATTTATTTAGGGAAATGCAGTTTAGCCAACTCCTGCACTGTGCCTTCTGCACCAGCACCGGCCTTGAAAACATCACTGCTCAGGATTGTTGCAGTTTGATTAAGAATCCAAAAGCTCACTGGAAAACCTAATCCAATGTGCAGGAGGACCCCCAAGTGACAAACACACCCCAGTGACCCGATGTGCCCCACCCCTGCTCAGCCTGCGGGGTGGAAAGTTTTGGAAGGTGGGAAGAGGTGGGAAAAAAAAATTATTGGAAGCAACTAAAGCAGAAGGGCGAGATTCTCACCTCCTGTTAATGGCTGCAACTCCTCTGAGGACTTCATGGGTGGAAAAAATAGGAGTGGGATGCCAGTATGTGGTGGAGTAGAGGAATTGTTTGGGGAAGAAGAAGAGAGCACAATCATGGGGGACACGCTCTGGGTGAGAGACTCAGAGGAGAGTTGCGGGAAGGGACAGAGCTCTGTGTCAGTCCCATGGAAAATATACGTGATGTGAGCTGCATCAGAGTTCATATGACCAAAAAAAGGCAAATGGGAGACGCTGATTTTGGGCAAATCCGCACTTTCACCTCCTCGAGGAAGGGTCAGTAGTCAGGTTTTTTCGGCACAGCAGCTGATGGTGCCTGGCTGGAGCTGTGTGGCAGACCCCCTGTGTGTGCTGGAGTGAGAGACAAGTTATCATTATTAATTGTTAGGAATAATAATGATGGTCTGGGCAGATTGTCAAGGTTCCCTCTGTGCATCCTCCGTGCCGGTGGGACTGATCCCCCCGAGGGGTCTCACCCTGCCGGGCCTCGGGGGGAGTTCCCACTCATTCTCCCGTTCTGACACGCGATTGTCAGCACTTTCTCGCAGCTTTTTCCTTTAAAAAACAGGCGAGATTTTGGTGCTGGCTCTAGAGGGCAGCATATGCCGGCACATGGGGCTGGGGGCTCCCCCCACCTGCCAAGAGAAGTCTCGGGAGGGAGGGAGAGGAGACAATCCCGGCACTGGGTATCCCGAGGATGCTCCCCAAAGGTGCACGCTGGCCTCTGTCTGCAGCTGGGACAAGGAGTTATAGAATCATAGAATGGTCGGGGTTGGAAGGGACCTTTAAAGGTTATTTAGTCCTAAACTCCCTGAAACGAACAGGGACACCTTCCACTGCCCCAGGCTGCTCCAAGCCCTGTCCAGCCTGGACTTGGACACTTCCAGGGATCCAGGGGCGGCCACAGCTTCTCTGGGCACCCTGTGCCAGGGCCTCATCACCCTCATTGTAAAGAGTTCCTTCCTTATATGTAATCTAAATTGGCCATCTTTCAGTTTAAAGCCATTACCCCTTGTCCTATTGCAACATCCCAACCTTGAAACACCTCAGTCCCTTCCCTGCTTGGTCACAGACCTCTGGTTTGTTGTTTCATTTAGTTCTCCAGACAAATCTCCAGTCCAAGACCAAGAAACCCATTGGTCATTCAACATTTCAGGGCTCCCCATCTCTAAAATACCAACAGCCAGGTGGGCAGGAGGGCAAAGAGTCAGGTCACTGGGACTATGGGATTAATAAATAAAAAAAAAAAAAATAAATTGCACTTTCTCATATATCTGTTAAAGTGGCAGCTTAAAGTAAAGCTTTTTGATGTCTTTTTCTTAGTCTTTTGTGGAAAGAAGTAAATAGGGGGGAAAAAAAATTGCTGGCCTCACACTGCCACAAGAGGATGGATCTGAGAAGGGACACTGAGATGAACCCCAGGCCCTGGGATTATTAAAAAGAAAAACTGGGAGAGAGATTACTAACAGCTTATGACAAACCCTTTGTACATTTAAAGTAATTAGGAAGGTGAGGGTGGAAGGAGAAAAGGCTGTAAAGGTTCTTTCTCTGGTTTAATCTTTTCCCTCTACTGGGGACTACATTTCACAGTGGAAACATAAACATGTGAATCACCAGCACAATATATCCTGGCTAACAAGGTGTCTGGCACTCCAAGGTGTTTCTGTCAGCACTTCCTCAGTGGTCAGACGTCTGGCTGTCCTTTCACCTCCTCACACCTGCAGGTTCACATCGATGGCTCGTCCTCCTGGGGCTTATTTGGATCGTGGCAGGTAATTGAATAAAGATCTTTGCTGTGCATGGCTGGAGCTTGGCTGCTGACTTTGCTGACCACATCATGGTCCATCTGTGCTGTCTCTAACAGTGAAAGCAGCTCTGAGCAGGGTCTCTGAAGCCTGCCCTGACCCTTCTGGCTCTGGAGTTTGTGTTGTGAGGACAGAACTGAGAGGAAGGGAACAGGATATCTTGGGCAGTCCTTTCCTTGCAGATAATGAGGGCAGATAATCTTCCCAGAGACACAGACGGTCCCAAGCCCATCCCCTTTGGATGGCTTGGACATCCCCCAGTGCCATGCTGCAGCACAGACCTTGGGCAACCTCTGGGCACTGAGCAGGCAGAGGAGAGGAAGGTTTGTTGTCTCATGGCACAGGATACACCAGGACTGTGGGAAATGGACCTTAGACCTTCATCATTACCAGTCACTGCTGGAGATGGAACTCGAGGAGATGGACGCGTTTCTGTGGCAAACTCTCCCTTTCAATCAGAAGATGCTCCTGCTGCTCCTGCTGCCAGCAAAGACTGGAGGAGCTCCACATCCAGACCTGCTTCATTGCAATGCAGTTCCCATCCACCTCTGGATGAGGGAGACAACTCACCATAAAGCCAAGGGGTATTCAGGAAGGACAGGATGGAGGGGCCCGATTTAGAGCACCAGAAGCAAGCCCAGCTCATACACAAGCCCTCTTTAAAACCTTGCTTTTTCTTTCAGGTCATTTTCTGTGGACAAATGGCTCTTCCTGCCTCACACTACAGAGCAAGCAGATGCTGAAGGTGAACAAAGTCACTCCCTGCAGGAAGGAGTGAAACGAAAATGAATCGAAAAAGGAAATCAAAATCAATATTACAAAGTCAAATAATAAAAATTGTGTTATAGAAACAAAGGTCACCCAGGGAAAAATGTAATTGGACATGACAGCCTAGATTTCCCCTCCCTGCCAATCCCAGGTGGGGAGACCTTGTGCCCAAGCCAAAGTGTCACCTGGCCATGTTGCTGAAGCTCCACACGGTCTGTACAGCTGACAGCAGCTGCAGGAAGGATGGGGGAGAGAAACCTGGGGGAGCTGCCGGCAGCTGTGGTCTGAAATAGCAGAGGTCTTGCAGGGCAGGAATGAGCTGTGTTGGCAAATCCATCTGGGGAGCCCAGCAGCAAATAAAGCAGCCTGTGGCAGGTCAGGAGTGAGATGTGCTGAATCCTGAAGGCTGCAGGAGATCCAGGCTCGGGAAAGGCAGCGCTGCCTCTGGGCAGAGAGTGGCACCAGCACGGAGGATGTGCACGGCACACAGGGAATGTGTTTGCTCCCAGGGCAAAAAGGGAACGTGGGTCAGGCTGGCCTCTCTGTGCCTCAGTTTGCCCGTTTGTAAAATGGCCCCTTCACCTTTGCAATTAGACAGGAAAGGCACAGACACCTCATTAATGAGCACAGCAACCACCCTGGCAGCTGGTATGAACAGGAACCAGTGATTTTCACCCAGCCCCTCCAAGGTCCCTCTCGTGCAGGGTGACAAACTTCAGTGTCTCATGCAATCTCCATTTTGGCCCTCCTGGCCCTTGAAGGAGGAACTGACCGACCCTCACATGGCTCCCATTATGCTGCACAAGCCCTGAAACATTTCAGAGAGCATTGTAAATGTGGGGCACATCCCTCTGATAATGATGCAAACTTCATTATTCCTCAGCCCACAGCACTTCTCTTCATTGTCAAGCTGGTTCTGATGTGTTGTTTGGTGTAGTTTTTTTCTTCCTTTATTTTATTTTTAAACTTGACCACCTGATTCCTCCTGGGAATTTATGTTGGATTCTTTTTATTGTTATTTTCTGTCTTCATTTTCTTTATTTTTTTTGTTGTGTTTTGCACAAAGTCAGCAGCAGGGAGACAAACTTCCCATGAAGTCCATTTGCCAACAAAGCTTTCTTTAGCACAACAGACAATAGGAAAGCAAAACGAATGCTCTGGCTGGACATGACATTTCCAGCACCGTGGTGACCATGGCATTGCTCTCCGTCCCCCTGCAGCTGGCCTAAGGGTGACCTTCAGCCCCATGAAACGCTGATTTCCTTATCAGCTGAGAGCCTGGGCTGGGGGGGTCCCACTGCAGGAGCTGGAGCTTCTCCATTCTTTGGCAGCCCCATCTCAGCAATCTTCTCTCCAATTGCTCTTCCCAGCTTTGTTACCTTGTTTTGGCTTTCAGTGCTTCCCTGCAGGCTGTGGTATTTGGGGGATGTTTCCTGTATGCTTAGGAGGCAGCTGGATTTAACCAAGGAATAAGAAAAGAGTAAAAAAGTCGCTCAGCATTCAGTACAATTAGCATGGGATCAAATCCTGTTTTCTCCCCAGTGTAAAGGGGGACATAGTTTAGCTCAGTTTCTGATAAAATTGACAGTGCTGTGGTCAGGATGGCAGAAAACCCAGCATGCAGCACGTTTCAGATGGACATCAAGACTCATCTCCTTGTGTCTGAAACAAGAGTAAAATAACATCTCAGAAAGCTATAAAGGCCAAACTTGAAGGAAACCCAAGGGATAAAATCAGTGAATCGGCCGGGTTGCCTTCCAATAACAAGAAAAACCAAAAAACCCCAAAACAACCACAAAAAACCCCAAACAAACAAACAAAAAAAAACACAAAAAAACCCAAAAACTTATTTTAATAATAATAATAATAATTAATAAGTATCCAGGTGAGCTGGATGAGTGGGGAGAACCCTTTGGCAAAAGGGCTTTCTCCCCCTGAGACCCCCAAGAGAAGGACACAAAGAGAAGGCAGTGCCTTCTTCTTCTGACACCCCTTGGGCTTACAAGATCTGAGGACACAAATAATTTTGTATAAATTGAGCCACCTCCCCAGTTAAAGGGGAGCCTGTGCACTGCCTGCCTCACCCCCTGGTGGGTTTGGATTTGCAAGCACAGGGGGCTGCTGAGGCTGTGGATGTGCTGGCAGAGAGCTGGAGCCAGCCAAGGAAAGGGGACACGACTGCTCCCCGTCACACTGGGATGCTGCCAAGGGACCACGGGGAGCAGCAGCATCACCTCTGTGTCTGGAGGGTGCAGAGAGGCTCTGGACCGTGCAGCAGCAAGGCCTGGAGGGGCTCACAGCAGCTCTGTGAGTCCCAGCAGTGGCTGAGCAGTCAAGAACTCAAAGAGGAGCAGGGGCTGGGAAAGGCGACAGCAGATCTCAGCGGCTGCAACAAAACACACGGAGAAAACTTCAGATCCTTCTGCTGGTGGGAGGGGGCTCTTCCTGAGAGACAGACCCAGAGCCTGGCACTGCTGCAGGGAGGTCCAGGAGCAGGGAGTGTGATGGGCAGGAGCTGCCCCTTCCCAAATCCAGCGGGTTTGGACAGAGCAGGGGGAGGCTGCTGTGACTTTATAAACTTCACCTTCAGCAGAATCTGCTCATCACCCCATCATCTCAGCCAGGATAGAGAAGAAGTGGAAAAGATCCAAAGAATTGCAACAAATAGTATCAATAATCCATGAGAAGAGATTAAAAAGACTTAGGGCTATTTCGTTTTAGAAGAAGAGGGGCTGGGATAGAGGTGAAGACAAGGAAGGCATGGCAGAGGCATATAAAGCACTGACTGAGGTACAGGAGGTGGCTGGGAGCACAAATTTGCCCCTGCAGCACCAGAACAGGAGACATTCAATGCAGTTAGAGAAGGGTGCCTTTCAAACCAAGAACAGGCAGAGCTGCAGGGTGCCCTGCCGTGAAGATTCACAGGAACGTGGAGTTCAGCAGGATCTACAACGCCAGTGGGCATAAACTGCAACAACACCAGCGTTTGCCAGCATTAAATTTAACATCTACAAACTGCCTTGCCCAGGATTTTGTACCTCTGGGGTCTCTGGCATGGACTCTGCTGAAGACAGGACAGTGGGGTGGGGATATAAACCTCTGGGGGTAATCCCTGTACTTTCAATGTTAAACAGCCTGAGGACTGGCCTAGAGCTACTGATGGGGAAACAGGAGCTGGATTTCAGCATCTGCCTGGAAGAGATCCCATGAGCGTCCTTGAGGGACCGGGCTGAGAGATGACAGAAATTCTTTTGAGGATCTATTAAGAAAAAGAAACAGTGAATAATAACTGTCATCTATGAGGTGTCCTTCATCTTGGACCTCAGAGTGAGAGCCTGTGCCTGGAGAAACTGAGGCACCAACAGCTCTCCCTGCCAGAGCTGCACATCTCGTTGGCAGCAGGGGATGTCAGTAGGGGCACAGCACAGAAAGGAAAGCAGGATGTAAATTCAGGGTGCTCGAGGAGGGTCAGGGGGATGGAGGGAAGGATGCTGGGGGGCTCCTGTAGCATCAGCTGTGTTGGCTTGTCCCCCTGCCCCTGGCAGCATCCCCAGGGCTGGGTGGGACAGGGGGTGTGCAGCCAACACAGCCCAGCTGCTCCCTGGGTGGCACCAGCAGGAGCAGGGATAGGTCACCCCTGGCTGGATGGGGCAACAGGAGCAGCTGAGATCACTTGCTCAGTTTATTTGGAGGGTTTTGCTGGTTTGCTGTAAGAGGCCCAAAGCAGAGGAGCTGTCAGGAGACCAGTGACATTCATTAAGTATTAATCCCTTCAGTGTGTCACTTGCCAGTCTGTTTGATAGCCAGCCTCTGTGCTGGCTACTGTGGTGGCTACCATGGCATCTCTGCTGCTCAGGACAGGGTTTGACATGCTTCAGGGACTTGCTGGATATTTTTCCCCCCAGTCACTTTTCCTACTTTCTCCTCCTCCTGTTCCACAGCTGCTCTCCCCTCCCAGATTTCCCAGGTTTGCTTTGATCATCTTCTCCCTCCCTCTTACCCCGAGCCCCCAGCTTCTCCGAAGGCACAATCCCCAGTGCCAGCTCTGCCAGCTCAGCCCTATTTCATCTTTTAAATGAGGCTTAAAAGACTCTTTACAGGGGAAGAAACAAATATTCCTCCTCCATAGCACCCCGTGGATTCCCTGCCAGCCCAGCCCAGCCCGGAGGCTCCTGGCCACGCTGGGGCTCAGGGAGCATCCCGACATGGTGACACCACAGTGACAACTTCTGTTGCTCAGCCGCCCTCGGGGAAGAGAAAATCGGCAACTGTAGCTTTAAAACAAAGATTAGATGCAATTTTCCCCCCCCTCTCTCCCTCCCTTTCTTTCTCCTTTTTTAAAGGGAACTTGTCAAGGTTTCCATCAATAATAGATAATGGTGCATCACTCTGGCAGGTTACACCCTCCGGCTGTTTTGATATTTTCCAGAGAATTTGTCAGCAATCTTACAGCAAAGGAGGGCTGGGGGAAGGGTGCAGGGGGGGGAGAGGCCTCATTAATTTTTTGTCATTTGCATTCCTGCTGCTAAATAATGTATTGATTGCTCTTTCTCTCTCCCTCTTTAATTCTCTCTCTTCTGCAGCGTCTCGCAGCCCATGGCCCTCACTTGGTGACAGATGAGTTTGTCACCGGCACCAGACAGCTCGTGCTCCCCAGGACCAGGCTGGGAGAGCTCAATGTGACCCTGGCACCGGCTCCAGCCACACAAGTCACAGGTCTGGTGGCACCAGGTCCTGGCAGGGAAGGGGACACCGAGGTCTCTCCCAGCGCAGGTGCTGAGACATCCCAGCCTGTGCCTTAAAGCTTTTTGACCAGGCCAGCCCCTGCAGGTCAGCGGGTCAAGGACAGCAGCACACGGCTCCCAGCACGCCTGCATGTCACCAGAGGAGGGACTGCCAAAAATGTGAGGAAGGGTAGCAATGCACAGCCAGGGAAACCGTCACCCTGCCCTGACCTGCTCCAGGGGAGCTGCTGGGATTTGCAGGAAGGAGCCATTGGAAAAGCCAACATGGGCAGCTCTGAGAGCAGGAAATTGGAAATGCTGAGTGGATTTTGGTCTCCTAACTTCAGGAATCTGCTTCCCTGTCCCTACCACAGACCTGGGCCCAAGGCCCTGGGAGACACAATCATGGTCCTTTGAGTTGGCAGCTGAGCTAAACCAGAACTTGCACATGATTTGGGCTTTGCTTATCTTAATGCGGCTTGGCTTCTCTTTTAATTAATAAATACTTAATTACATAGTTAATATTTTAATATTTCCTTTTAAAAACATCTGATTTAATGGAATTACTGCCAGCTATTTGTTTTGTATGACTTTTATGTTTATTTTCCTCTTTCATTTCTCATTTCCCCCTCCAACCCATTGCTGTAATCCCTGAAGCTGCCATTGATCTTTAATACTGGAAATTAGGAGGAAATTCGCTAGAAATTGCTGCTGGAAATTTCCACGCTTTCAGCTGAAAGGCAGTCCAGTCCTTGGTGCTGACATCCACCAGCCCAAGGTATTAATGTGGGTTATTAGCACTCGGATACCTCTCTGCAAACGTACCAGCCCCCGGGGAGAGGAGGAGAGAGGATGGAAGATAGTGGGGAGATGCCCAGGGAGGGGAGGTGGGACAGTGGGACGACCCCCAAGGTCATCCCCAAAGATGGGGAGAACCCTGAGCCTGCGTTTACCTTTCAAAGCTCACCTGGCTGCACAGGCTGTGCCAGGAGCTGCTCACCTGCACCCAGGTGAGGATGGAGAAGCTGTGGGGGTGACAAGAGGGTGTGACCTGCAGCAGTGACAGCTCCTCTCTTCCTCTTCTTGGCTCTTTGCTGCAGGGTACTGCCCACGCCCAGCCCTGCACACGGTGGGTGGATGCACTGAGAGTCACTGAATTAAAGCAGCTATTGCTTCCTGCATCCCCTTTTCCTTCCCCTTCCTCCCTCCCTGCCCAGGCAGCCCCTACCTCACAACCAGCGCACCTGATCCCCCAAGGCCAGCTCCAAAGCAGCATTCCCCCAGCACAGGTGAGCTGTGCCTTACCTGGGGTTGGATTTCTCCTCCAGCCTCTCTGGGGGAGCCCACGATGGGAAAAGTGGGTGTTTCCACAGTGATCTCCGGCCTGTTGGGATAATAAAACAAATAAACAGAAGAGTTATAGCCAAGGCACTTGGGGCACCATAAAACAGGCTAAAAGCAAATACAGCGTTGTTAATCCATCATAAAATAACAGCCTCTTACGATCCTGAATGCATCAAAAATGAAGAGAGATGGGCAGGGTCACAATTCACCCGGGGCTGTGTGGAAAGTGAAGCAGGGCTGGAAACCAAACCCCAGTGGCTGAAAAGGGACTCCGACCTTCCTGCCCAGGTGTGTTTAAAAGCAGTAACACCGGGGAGGGAGGTGTGCTGGTGGGAGATGTGCACACGCTTCTGCTGCTGGTGAAGCTGGAGGTGGCGGGGCATCCTTGCCAGGAAAGGAGGAGATGAAACAAATCTGGATGGAAACTTGACGGAACTCTTTAGTGCTCCATCTTCCCACTAATGAGGGTTCTGCATGTGAGGGCAAGAGAAAAAAAAAACCCACCACACGCTAATAAAGCCCCGTGGCTTTGCTGACTGGAGGCACCGGCGCTAATGAAGTCACCAGAGAGATGGGATTCCTCTGGCAGCTCTGACATTGCTCTGTAGAACTGTTATTTTAATTCAGTCTGAGGAAACAACAGTAAAAATGGAAAAAAGCCACAGCCTGGTGTGACATGCCCGGGCAGCAGCTGATGCCTCTGGTTTGCCCGGCAGCTGCAGAGCCTGGGCGGCAGATGGGTTTGGGAATGGGGATTTCATGGATTCATGGAGGGATGGGGTGCTCAGGTCACCCATGGGGCTCAGCTCTGCTCAGAGCTGGGCTGTGAGCACGTCCTGTGTGAACAAGGTTCACTTTCTCGGTAGATTTAAAAAGGATTAATAAAAGACAATAAGAGACAAACAATAAAGCAAAAGATTATAAGGGCGGGGTGCTTGGCATTCAGCCAAGAGCACCCCTGCTGTTTTGGAGACACCCCTTAAATTCATCAGCTCGTTGCATATTCATAGACTTATTATACATTTTTAAACTTTTTATAAACTATTTTTCATATTTCAGGAACTGTTTTACATGGTCACTTTTTGAATCCCCCTTTTTTAGAGTGTGTGTGTTTTTTGGCTGTGGTTTTAATTTATTTTTCTTATCAGTCTTAATTTGGGTTGTGGTCTTCTTTCTACAGACAGTCGGTGCTGGTAACAGGTGTAGCAGTAACAGGTGTCTTTACTGGGTGTTATCTAACTAAGCAGGCAGTTCAATTTCTACAAAGACACTTTGTCAGCCTAGGTTACTTCTAAAGAAAACTATATCTTAAAAACCATTTCAACACCACACATATAGTATCCACCCTAATATCTGCAGAAGGCCAATACCATAATATGTGTTTATAACATCCTGGATGATCCAGGTCTGTGCCAGGAGCCCTGGGGGCACACAGGCAGCCTGAGATCAAATCTTGGAGAGGAAGGCAGGGACAGAGGGATGGACATTTACCACACTGGATTTCAAATCCATCCTTGGACAAACACCCAGCAAGAGCCAGTTTATAGCCCTGGAGGCAGAAGATTGTTTCCTGGAAGAAATGGCTTTATACATACAGACATATATTTAAATATATTTTTACATATTAATATATTAACATGTTTATAGCTAACATACCAATATATTAAATAATCCCTCATATTCCCCCCCCATACACATGTATGTATATACATTTAAAAGCTCTGTAGTCTGGCACTAACAGCTTTAGCAGGGGCTGTTTTGGAAGCCTCACAATGTCCTCTGAACCCCCCACTTCAGCAGCTTTTATTTGAGCTTTACTGAGTTTAAAGAGGAGTTGCTTCACAATCGGGGAGCCGACAGTGCCCGGTGTCCTCATTGTCACCTCGTGGAGCAGGGAGGAGCAGACAGATACCCCCGGGGTTCTTCAATGCCTCTTTTTAATTAGAAACCTCGTCTCTGAGTCTTACATGCCCTTCCACAGGGTTAGTTGCTCTCACCTGCTTAATCCTGGGAGATTATTTTCTGGTCTCTTTTAAAAAATATCCCAGCCACCTCAAACTCTTTGGTCTCTTTCAATTCTTTTCATTTCACCTCATTTAATTCCTTGCCAGCTTAATGACTTGGTAGTAATGAATAAGATGAAAATTAGGGCTTAATAAGTGTTAGGAAAAGACAGTTTTCTTGCTGATGAAGGGAGCCTGGTGGTGGGAAAGTGGAGCCTGGGGAGAGCACAGAGACAACCCCAAAACTCCTCCCGACCTTGAGAGGGGCGATGCCAACTCTGGCTGCAGCTGGTGACAATGACAAGCTGCAGTGGGACCAGGGACATGCCAGTCCCAGGAGAAGGATGCTGGAGGGAAGCAGGAGGGGATGGGCATGAGGAGGGGCTGGCACAGGGAGTGCTGGAGGGGAGGTGACCGTGCCCAGCTCAGCATCCCAAACACCCCATTGCTTTGTGGCCAGGGCGGGGGCTGCTCTGTGCAAAGCTCAGAGGCTGCAGTGCCCCCCATGGCTGGGGACCCCCCTGCCCCACCCGGGGCTGGCTTTGGCCTGAAAAGCCCTGCAGCTTCTGCTGGGGTGGCACCACTCAGTCTGTGGAGGAGGAACTCAGAGCTCAGCAGGGTAAATCCAGTCCTGGGGTGATTGTGGGACCAAAACTGCTGTAACCTCACCTGGAACATCACCTGGAACATCACCTGTAATCTCACCTGTAACCTCACCTGTAACATCATCTGTCACATCACCTGCAACCTCACCTGGAACATCACCTGGAACCTCAGTTGGAACATCACCTGTAACCTCACGTGTAACCTCACGTGTAACCTCACCTGTAACATCACCTGTCACTGACTGCCTGTGGGGCAGATCCTTGTCTGGTCCCCTCTGTGCTGGGGTCACTGTCTGGGCACAGATGCCATTGGACTGACAGAAACATCTCATTGCTCTCCTGCTCCATTTGTTCCTTTGTGGCTGTTCCCCCCTGGATGCTGCTCTCGCTTTCCCAGGGGCACAGCCCAGATGGGGCTTTTGCTGACTCAGCTGGAATGAGGATCCTGCTGACTCAGCAGCGCTGGCAGGAGCTGCTGTGTCCCAGGGGCAGCACCGGGAGCAGCCCGTGGTTACCTGAGCACTGCAGGCACGAGTGTGCCCCGGGGTGTGCAGCTGGAGCAGCCCAGGATGGCTCACAGCTCACAGCTCACAGCTCACACTGCATTAGCTGACTCTGGACATGTGTTCTAATTAATGATAATATTGGAACTGACAGGCTGATCAGGGGAAAAAAAGGTGCAGAATTAACTGACCTGCCAGAAGACGTGTCCAACAAGCTTCACCTCCCCATAACACAAGCACCTCCCTGCCCATCTCCCCCCAGGCAGGGCAAACTGCTGCTGAGCCCCAGGCTGGCACCACGGGCAATCCTGAGCCTTCCCAGTGCACCCTGAGAGCTGTCCCCATCTCTGTCACCCAGTTATTCAAGTGAGCAGCTCCTCCAGCATCCTTGCAGGACCTCTGGCCATCCCCTGCTCCCAAGCTCTGTCTGGTGGTGCCAGTGCTTTTCCCTCCCAGGGATTGCTTTGCTCCTTCTGCTCCCACGTGCTGTCATCTGAGAGGCACTGGTCTGTGTTGAAGTGCATTTCTTGCTGTTTGGCTCTTTATTTTACTTCCCTGGAGGAGAACACAGGATCTGAGCCCTGCTGGAGGTATCTATGTGGATCCACAGAGGGCTCAGGGTGCCACTCATCATAATTCAGTGCAGGGCTGTTTTGGAGAGAGGGTTTTGCCCCAAGCAAAAGCACAGATCCCAACACCTCTGATTAACCCATGAGCCTGCTGGGTGGCAATGCTGCAGCTCCTGCTGGGGCAGAGGAAGGGCCAGGTCCTGGTGCCATCCTGGCTGAGCATCACCACAAGTCCAGGGAGGAGCTGGTTGGGGTCAGTGGGAGAGGGTTTCCCATTAAAATTCCCATTAAATCCACACTTGGAGGACTGGGGTGGATGCACGTCCCTCCTCCCACACTGTGACTGTGTGACATGAGGCACATGCAGCTTTAATTCCAGCCTTTCCAGTTGCAATGAGACACTGATACCCAAGGAGTGTGGGAAGGGAAGAGTGTGCAGACTTTGCAGAGTCATCTTCCCCAACATCTCCTCCTTTTCCAGGTGCACATGGGACCATTCAGATGACACCAGGGGATTTCAATTCCCTTTTCCCAGTGCAAGGACTAGAGGTGGTTAAATGGGTTCCCCCCCACCATCATCTCAGCTGCTGAAATTCTTATCCAAGGGTGGAAAAAACCTGAAGACAAGAGTGAATGAGGAGCTCAGTGAGATGGGGCAAACAACACCAGGCTCAGGAAATTCCCTGAGGTAAGAATAGTTGACACTAAAATCTATTGGAGGGCTCAAACATATTACAGGGGATCAAAAATCCTGTTCCTGCTGGCTCCTGTACATCTGCTTGTGGCTACTACAGCAGACAGAGACCAAAAACCCACTAAAACCCCAGCAGTTTGTACAGACACTGCCAGCAAAACAGCTCTTGGATTCAAAATGATGCTCAAATCCCCAAACATTATTTTTAATTTTTAAAAATTATTTTTCTATTATAAGCTTTGTAAGTCTTGTCCAAGTCTGTTTCTGCTGTGACAAACAGCTTGAAAGGACCCCTCAATAATAAAATCAGATGCTGCTCCCACACAGCCCAAGATCAGATGCACCTGCAGGGGGGATCGATTCCCTGATTAGGGGGAATTGATTGCCCCAGCCTCATCAGCATATTGTTAGCACTGACCCCATGGCTGGCCCCACTCAAGCAGGCCATGACCTGGATGGATTAAAAAACGCAGTGCACTGGGGAGGGATGGGAAATCAGTAAACAGGAGAGGGGGAGGTGAAGATGCTGGTCAATAACATCACATCATTTCCCTGCTGAGGCCTCGAGTGCTCAGCACCCATCACCCCTGCAGCATCCCCACGGGATGCAGCTCCAGGGAACAGTGCCCTGCCCAGGGCAGTGCCAGTGGAGCATCCCCCTGGGGACCATGGAGGGTTTCTTCAGGAGCTCCAGCCCTTTTGAACGTTGACTAACAGGTTTTTTTTAGTGCCATGAGTCAGTAGCCCCAGATAGGATTTCCATCTGTGCCAGACTGTGTTTTGGGCCTCCATCCAAATAAAGCTGAAGAACTCGTTGGGTTTGATTTGGTTTCATGGTTGGGGTTTGTTTCTTTTTTTCCTTTATCAGTTTTGCACACAAAAGAAGGAGAGAGGAGCTTGGGCTGTTCCAGAGGCTCTGTCCAGCCTGGATTTCCTGGGACCCACCTTGTGAGTGACTTTAGCTGAGGTCAGGGGACAGCCTGGTATCCCAGGGGGGTGGAGAGCCCCAGCACCCAGCTTTGTAGAGTGACCTGGGTTTGTCCTGAACACCTGGGCTCTGGCACACCACAGCTCTGCTGTCAGCATGTGGGGACACAGTTTTTCACTGTTGGATCAAACTGACCCAAGGAGCAAGGACGAGACTCTGGGAGTGGGTGCAAAGGAGCAGCTTCTCCCAGAGAGCTGGGACAGCTGCTGTGAATGTCACCCCAAACCAAGCTCCAGTCCCATCCCTGGGAGCACCCAGCTCCCTTCTCTGGGCTGATGCACACAGGAGCCCCTGAGCATCCTCTGCTTTTGGGTGGAAAAGCAATTCCCAGGCCCAGGGAGGGCAGCAGCACTACAGGCACAATCAGACAAGCAGCACCAGCTCATGGTGAGCTAATGAGATCCTGGCTCCAGGCAGGAGCAGACTGGGCACCTGTCTAAGGCCCTGAGCCATTCAGGAGGAGTCAGAGCCAGCAGCCAGCCCTGGCCCCAGCCAGGACAGGAGCCTCAGAGAGGTCATGGCCAGGCATGCGAGTGCAGTTTGCCTGCTCCCAGACATCCTTCGAGCATCCAGGATCATGTTTGTTTTTGTTGGTTTTTTTGTTTGTTTGGTTTGGGTTTATGGTTTTGTTTGTTTGTTTTGTTTTTGGTTTTGTTTTTTTTGTTTGTTGGTTTGGTTTGGGTTTTTGGCGTATTTTTGGCTTTGTTTTGTTTGTTTTTGTGGTTTTTGGTAATTTTTTGTTTTAAATATCTAATGTAACATCTGTGAGGAGCTGGGATGCTCGAGGACCACGGGTGCAGCACAGGTGACCTTGCACAGGTCGGGTGACATTCAGGCATGGACACCCTGTGCCCACCTCTGCTGACCACATCAGAAACCAGCATGGCCTGGACAACATCAAGAGTGATGCCTTGGGGGAAATGATGCCTTGGGTTTTAGCTTTTAGTCTCTGCTGCTTAGTGTGCAATTCTGAAACTTCATATTCGGTGTTAGTAAATTCTCTTCACAGGGTAGTTAGACAAAACAATCCCTTCCTAGCTAAAGAATCAAGGACAACTGGTACCCAAAAGGCAGAAACAACAGTGAGGGAAAGGGGGCAAGCCAAGGGTCTGAGACTTCATAGCCTGGGGCTGTGGTTGGACAATTAGCCCTAAGATGTAAATGAACCAAAACTTATAAAAGTGTAAAACCCGTGACCAGAATCCATCTGGAATTTGATTTGGGTGCAGCCCCAGCCAGGCTCTTGCACTGCCCAAAGTGTATCCTTTCAATAAATTCCTTTTTTATCCCTTTTGCTCTGTCTGGTCTCTGTTCCAGGTTCACCTTTCCAGGCATCAGTTCCACACAGGGTCCCCCCCAGTCCCTTTTTTTTGTGGTGGGATGTGGGGATGCCACCTCCACCATCCCTTCCCCCCTGCAGGGTGGAGGTGTCCGTGTCTATTGACAGCTGTGCTCTGGGGGCTGTTCAAGTTTATGGGTAAAAGGTGCTAGCAAATAAATTCTGGTTTCCCAAATAGTCAGCACAGATTTGGCTAAAAAAAAAGAAGAAGGAGAAGAAGAAGGAGAAGGAGAAGAAGGAGAAGGAAGAAGAAGAAGAAGAAGAAAGAAGGACAAGAAGGAGGAGGAGAAGGAGGAGAAGAAAGAAGACGAAGAAGAAAGGAGGAGAAGAAAGAAGACGAAGAAGAAAGAAGGAGAAGAAGAAGAAGAAGAAAGAAGGAGAGGAGAAGAAGGAGAAGCAGAAGAAGAAAGAAGCAGAAGAAGAAAAGGAAAGAAGAAGAAGACGAAAGAAGAAGAAGAAAGGTTTTCCTTCCTCCCACACTGGTGTCCAGGACAGTGGAAAGCTTCAGGAGTGCTGTGCTGTTCCCAGTTGGGATGAAGTCCTGCCTGTTGAAGCTGTCCATCAGCTCTCATTATGGTTCATTTTCTCTGCTGGCTGAATTATTGCGGGAGTCTCGGCGCCGGCAGCCCTTTGCCAGATGCTGTAACACAGCGAATTAATTAGCAGCGATGTGCTAACTACCCGCGAACCTCATCACCGTAATTGCACCGCGCCGGCAGCATTTGATCTCCTATTGATGCACGGAACTCGCTTCCCTCCTTTCCCTGCGTTTTTTGTGCCACCATTTCTGAATGAGGACCAGTTTGTCCGAGGAGGAGCCGGAGCACGGGAATCGCAGCATCCAGCCCGGGATGGATGCAGCAGGGGGGCACAGGAGCACATCCAGGGACCGTGTGGGTCCTGCAGCGTCCCTCAGCTGCTACAGGAGCCCAGGGAATGTGGCTCAGAGCTGCTCCCTCCTGCTTTTCGGCTGCTGAGCCTCTCTGAGGCATCCCGGTCACATCCAGCAGGGAAGTCTCGGGGCGATGCTGCACCTCCCTCAAGGACACAGCTCCAAGAGAAGGAGCTCACTTCACCCCTGTGCATGGGGACAGGGCAGGCAGCTGCTCTGCTCTTCTACAGCAACCACGTTTCAAGCAGCGTTTGCCAAGAAAAATCCCTCCTCAGCTTTCCCTGTTTTTCCAGCTGCGAGAAATGTGAGTGTCCCACTCTCCACTCCCACTCAGTGCTGGGTTCCACCACCCCAGCATGGAGAAGTGTGAGCAGGATCCACCTGAACTGCAGTGACCCTCCCCACTCAGCTCTTTTACAGGATAATTGCACATTATGCCGTGAATAAATAATGTCTCACATTTCCACCTGTTCCGAGCATCTCCCTGTGATCTCTGTGGCTTTCAGGAAGGAAGCTGGAAACACAAACCTATTCTGCAGGCAGCAGATGTTTGAAGCCTCCTTCACCCCACGTTTCAAGTGTTTGTCTCCTCTGCTGGGCACAGCTGTGCCACCTGTGGCAGCCTGGTGGGAATGGGCAGATGAAGCTCTTGACATCGAGTTTTTGCTGCTGTGGGTCCATCACCTGGTCCAAAGGAAAAGGTGTTGTGAGCATCATTCAGCCACCAAAGAGAAACAAAACCCAGTAAACTGTGTTGGCAGCTGGATCCCAGAGACTGATTAATTAATTGGCTGGTTAACCCTTTATGTGCCCAACCCAAGGGGCTCCTCTGTCGCTTTTCTCACCAGTGAAGGGAACCTGGGTGTGCAGGAAGGTGCTGGGGTGGCAGATGTGCTCACTGAGGTGCAGAGAGCAAGAACAGCCCCTGTGTGCCTGGCATGTTGGAGATAACTTACTATTGATGAAGCATCTTCCTCCTCCTCTCTGTAACAGGCCCAGAATTGAATAACAAATATTGCTTTACTGCTCCTGAGCACCTCCACCCACCCAGAAAAAGGCAGGGATATAAAAACTGCTGTGGCCTTCAGGGAAAAAAAAATCTCAAACCAAATCCCCCCAATCTTCTCTTTTCCCTCCCTTGTCAAAATAAGCAAATGAAAAAAAAATACAGAGAATGTTTTGCCACCAAACCTAATGCTTCACACTGTGTAGGTGTTCTCCTTCTTTATGAAATTAGTGTTGGCCAAATTTAGTTATTTTCACATCATTTCAAAACAAAGAGTCAAGATACTCCATCTTTTAAGGATTATGAAGAAACATTTTGACACAAAACCCAACCCCCCCATTCATCAAGTGCTCATCTAATTCAGCACAAGTTCATGAATCATTTTCATCAGCCCGAAGCCGCTCGTGGCTGATGAGACTCAGCCCAAAGTGCCCATCAGGGTGGCATCCTCTGCCCTCTCAGGAGCAGCACACTGAGATGTCCATCAGCTTCTGGTGGTGTCCCAGCTTCTGCAGGACCTGCTGGGAATGGTGACCCCAAAGGCCCTGAAGATTTCCTCCCATGCCCAATGTTTACTACAGCAAACAAATGAAATCCTGGGAGAGTCAGGGGATGTGGTGAGAACTTCCTCCCCTCCCTGGGACATGGCCAGCACATGGACATCCCCACAAACATTTTGCACCAGTTTTGCTGCTCTGGCCAGCAGGAGCTGTTTGGATGGAAAAATCAAAGCCCATGCTGGAGTGGCCATAAAACCAAGCCTGTGGATCCACCAAAGGCCCTTTCCCAGGGCAGGAAAGGGTCTGTCCCTGCACCCCTGGAGAAGATCTCGGCCATGCAGAGCACCAAGGACGTGTGTCCTTGTCAGCTCTTCTCTCCCCAAGGGCTGGTGAAGTTCCCCAGCAGTTCACTGCAAACCCTGCATCCCAGGAAGGGCTTTCTGGGCTCACACAGCAGAACTTGGGGTGGTCTGGGGGGCAGGAAGGCAAGGAGCTCCTGCCTCACCTCCCTTCTCTGCAGGGGCTGCCTCTTGTTCTTGTTTTCCTAAATAAACTTCTCTACAGCAAAGATTTTTCCTCGCTGACTTGTGCTGGCATTAGCAGATCCCCCCAGATGTGGCTGCAGCTGCAGCTGCCTCCCTGCACCGCCTGCCTCTGCTGGGAACCCAGCTATAAAACTTCTGACTGACTTGCAAGAGAATATTTTTATCATTAATTTTGCCTTACGAAATCTTTTGAACCCCATTTTCCCTTCCTGGGATCTCTTGGAGTCAGCCCATGGGTGTTCAGTGAAATCAGGGGGTTAAGCTGGAAATTTTCCTTCCAGCATTCACATCCTTGCACAGTTGATTTTAAACTGATGGTAAAGATTCAGAAGGGTTCTCAGCTAACAAATGCTACCAGATAACCTGGGAAATATTAAATACCATTTAATCACTTCTCTGTTGTCACAGAGTTTTCACCCAGGGCTGGGGGCAGTTTTGGCAGCCCAGGCTGGGCAGATGCTGTTTTGTCCACCAGCTCAAATACCCCCAGAGAAAGTTCCCCAGCCCCTCTCCCCTCCATGCTCTGCTCCCACTCCCATTTTCCCAGGGGATCCCTGACAGTGAGACAGGAATCAAGGCATTCTCCAAGGAATTATCCAATTATCAAGGCATTATCCAACCCCCCCTGAAGCTCAGGGCTGGGAGCAGCACAGAATGCAGAGGTGGATCTGAGGTGCAGCTGCAAGCAGGGAACACCTCGGGCAGCATCTCCCTGCAGGCAGAGGTTACAGATACACCCAGAGCCTTCGGCTGGTGGAGCCATCCCCTCACACTGCCTCTGGAACAACCCAGCCTTGTGAGTGGGAAGAAAACAACAAAAAAAAAAAATAAAGGAGAAAAAGAGAAAGGAGATTAAAAATTATAAACGGCAACAGACAACAACAACAACAACAAAAATATACAGCTTTCTCCTCAAACTGTTCTTTTAGTCCCAACAGCGTCTGCTGTGCAGAGCTCGCATCTCGGAATTCACAGCTGCTCGAAAAACCCAAAAAAGCTCATGAATTATTTATCCCAGCTCAGATCAATCCTTCAGCGGGCTGTCAGTGAGGAATCAAAGCCCCAACAAGGCAGGCAGGTGAGGGAGCAGCTCCCAAACTCCCCGAGTGACCAGCAGGTCCCTTGGCTCGCGTGCCGCCCCTCACCTGCCCCATCCCTGTCCCCCTGTGGCCCTGGTGTCCATCACACACAAACCCCCATTTCTGAGCTCCTTCCACCATCCTGCAATAATTGATGGGAAAGGTTTTTCCAAGGCACATAAGGCACCTTGTTCTTAGGGAGGCTTCTCCCCCTCAGCCCCAAATCCAAACATTTCTCACAGCACAACTCAAGGGTGCTTTATCCCCAGCTCTGCCTTCCCCAGGGGACCCCATCTCCTGCCTGCACCTTCTGAAACTCTTAAAATCCTGGGTCTCTCCTCCACAGTCTCTTTCCTCCTGTAAACTGGCAGGGAAGTTTAAAAAGAGCAATTGCAGCAGCTGAGGGAAGGAACCATCCTTGTCCCTGTCCCCATCTCCATCCCTGTCCCATTCCCAACCCCATCCCCATCCCTGTCCCCATCCCCGTCCCCATCCCCATCCCTGTCCTGTCTCCAGATTCTGTCACGGAGCTGCACATGCAGAGGAGAGCAAAAGATAGGGACACACGGGGCTGGAAAAACTCCTGTTTGTCCGCCCTGTCAGGTGTGGAACAGCAGAGAGGGTGGGTTGGAAACAGAGGAAACGTTTCTGCTCCTTTTCCTCTTTGCTTTTCAGGTGAAAAATCCAGCCCTGCAAAGAGAGGTGGCCAATGTCCCCGCACCCACGGATGCTCCAGGCTCTGAGCTGTGCCCGGGAGCGCTCCAGGCTCTTCCCCATCACATCACTGAGAGCAGCTCCCGCAGGAAGGGTGGTCCAGGGCTCCCTGGGGTCCCTGAAACGCTGCCCCATTCCAGGCTGAGCATTTCTCAGTGAAAGCACTGAGAGATTTCTTTTCCACACCCCGAGTTTTGTGCTGTCAGCTCTGGCTACAAGCTCGTTCCTGTATCACCGCTCCTCCTGGAGCATCTCCATTTTCCTGGGTGAATGCCACGCTCCTTAATTAGTGCGTGCGCAGCGCTGGTTCCGTCATTAACCCGCGGGGTTAATGAGTGCTGCCGGTCCGGAGCGGGCTCTGCTGCACAGCCCAGGGCTCAGGGCACAGGGAAAGAAAGGCAGGAGCACACCCGGGATCCCGATCCTGCCGTGCCTGGGGTCCCGCACACCGATGGCACAGGTAAAGGTGGGCAACTCCCTGCCCAAAACCCACCCTGGACCCCGGGCAGGGGGTGGTGGGCACAGGGGGCTCAGCTCTGCTGCTCCCCTGCTGTCCCCATCCAACCCCCCCCGATGCTCCGGGAGAACCTCCAGCGCTCCTGAATTCCCGCAGCACCTTCCCTGCTGCAAAGCCATTCATCAAGGCACACAAACAGCTCGGCTGCTAAAGGCCACGCCGTGACAAAATGCCAATAGCTGTATTTACATTCAATATGTCCCGCTAATCTCGCCTTCAGGAAGCGTCTGCTGAACCTGCCCGTTCCTTCCTGGGCATCACCTCTTTAATCAGTCTCTTGTTACTGATCACAGATTGATTTCAGTTCCAGTAGCCAATAGGTTTTCCTTTTAATTTTCAGCATCATGTTTAATTAAAGCAGGGTGGGTCCGACCCCATCAAATCATATCAAAGTCTGTCTAAGCCCCAGGTGAGTGAAAACACCAGCATAAATTATTGATCAATCTTTGTTCAGATTAATCTATCACTGCCTCTCCCCAGGCAGTGTGAGGACGGAGCTTATGAGGTGTTTGTCTCTGGAGGTGTTCTGTGGCAGCTCAGGACACCGTGGTGGCCCTGCCAGAAAGATCAAAACTTGCTCCTCAACAGCATCACATCTCCTCACCCTTTCCTCCCAGAAAATCCCAGCTCAGGGACGCAGCAGATGCTGGGAGATGCTGCTGAACTTCCAGAGCTCGTTATCCACTGGGAGGAGGATGCAAACCACAGCAAGAAGCCAAGATTAAAGAAATCCCCATTTCTGCACAAATGCCAGAATAAAAGCCCTGGAAGAACAAGTGTTTTCCCCATTCTTGGAGGCCCTGGAGCTGCAGGGTCAGTGGGAGCGATGCTCAGGGTAGGAAAACCTTTCTCCCCTGCCCTGCTGCAGAATTCCAAGTGATCAATGGAAACACAGCTCGTACCTGGAGGCAGCTTTATGCCAGCCTGCAGAGATGAGGAGCAACAGGAGGTGGGTGTGATGGGCAGAGAAAACCAAGCACACACGGCAGGAGCTGCTGCTGCCCCTCAGCCCCAGCATTTCCCCTCTGAGCTCCCCCAGCCCTGAGCCAGGAGGGGTTTCTGAGCTCAGAAATTATCCAGAAATGCTGAAAACCAACAGAGCCTTGGAGCACCTGAGAGGTCCTGCGGGGTTCAGGCGGAGCCGGCTGCTCCAGCACTGCAGCAGCCCCAGCCCGGAGAGCAAACACGCCTTTGGATTATGAATAAAGATGGAGCCGAGGCATTCCTGCCGCTCCCAAGGCTCTTCTGCCTGAATACTAATTGCTGGTCTGAGCTGAGACTGCTTAAAAGCATGTTTGGGGCCAGGGTCTGGAAGAGACTGCGGTGCATTTGCATCATTTGGGGGGAAAACAGGTGGTTCTGTTGGATTGAGAAAACTTCTGTTCTTGGAGTAAACTTTGGATGCTGCCAAAACCCGGGAGGGGTGAAGGGCTGCATGGAAATAGCTGGAGAGTGGGGAAGGATTGCCAAGAGCATCAGCTCAGCCCGTGAGTCAGCAGCATTAGCTCTCACCTCAACAAGCAATCTGCAAATTGTGCAAATCTGCTTTTCACAGTCCACCTAACCTGCGAAATGGCCTCAGATTTACAGCCCCCGTGTTCACGTTAAAAAACAACCGAGTTAATGAAGAATCGGGAGGGAGGGGGGCAATTACACAAAGCAAAGTTTGGGTTTCACCTGGAGCTGGGGCTGGTGCTGTCCCCACGAGGGTTTGTGCCACACCTTGCTTGGCCAGGATGGATTTGCTGTCCCATCCCCACAAACATCTGGGGCTGGTTCCTGAGCAGGAATCTCTTCTTGCTTCCCTACTTTTCCACCTGCTCTCTGCAGCTGCAGCCCCCACCTGAGGCCCCCACTGAGCAGGGGGATTCTTTGATAAGGCAAAGATTTCCAATCCTTTTGGATTAAAACCCTCCCATCATCAGAGGCAAAGCGGACACGGAGATCAGTGTGTGCAAGGAGAGGATGAAAGGGGCCGTGTTTCCCCTCCCTTTGTCAGGTGCTGAGATCAATACCTCCTTTCCACTGGGATAAAAGGGCCAGCTCGGCTGTGGGGAAATTGCTGGGGAAGGAGGAGGCAGGAGCAGAATGAATTGGTGGAAGGAGCCACCCCAGGCTTTACCTTTAAAGTATTTTTAGCACCGAGCTCAGAAGAAAAAGCTGCAAGTGAATAGTTGGGAGCAGGACGAGTAGAGGACGTGGAGGAGTTACCTTTGTGCACAGGTCCTGGAGCAGAGCTGGGGATGGGGAGGGGGCAGAGGAGAGGGGGAAGGTTGTGACAATTCATCTGCTCCTTGCACTGAGCTTAGGGAACATGTGTGACAGCAGGGTGGTGGCTTTGAAGCCTCCCCTGGGGCCTCACCCCTTGGATTTCAGATCTTCAAAAGAAAATCCATCAGTTCTTCATGCAGGGCTGTGTGAGAGAAGGTACCTGTTAGTCCCATGTGTGTGAAATCCTGGTGTTCAGAAACCCTTGGGTGATGCTCTGGATAATCTCCAGCATTTTGTGGAGCTGTGCCACTGTTTGGCTCCTTCTACCCCATCCTGGCCCTGAGGCTGAGCCACCCTGAGCAAAACTTTGCCCAGACTTTGCTGCCAACCTGTGCACCGAGGGCTTTTTGATGGGAACAAGCAGTCACTCACCTTTTCCCACAGAAACTGGGACTGTCAATCCCACTCCAATCCTGAATTTTGGATGCTGTTTGCTCTCTTTCCAGATAATGTCACCTTAATGTTCTCCAAGGGGCTGCTATTCATCTTGTGCTGCAGATGGACGGGTCATTATGGATGGGGGGAGTGGGGGATCTGCAGCACAGATTGATCAAGTTACAGAAAAGTGATGTGATTGATATCCACACTACACCACACCTATGGATATTTCTATAGGCAAACCCAAGCACAACGAGCTGTGTGACAGTGTGGAGGCATTTCAGGGGCTCTAACCAGACCCTGGTGGGAGAAACAGCTTCCTGCAAGCAGTGGGTGGAGAAGGGGTCAGGGCAGTGCTGCTCCAGCCTGCACTGGGGGCCTCCCCTGTCCATGGGACAGTGCAAAGACTGGTGGGTCTCCCCATGGATCACCCCCCATCCCTCTTCTCAAGGTCTTGATGCCTGGAGAGGCTACCTGGAGCAGAGGTTAGACAGAGTTAGATGATCAAGGTGGGTATTTATTGAAAAGCCTTCAAATGGTACACCTAGAGCAGTGCAGGAGTCTCACAGATATAAATTTGATCTATTTGTATATCAGATGTTAATTGTCCAATTACAGCTTCAGGTAATAGAGTCCCATGCCCCCAGTTTGAGCAAACTCCCCAGTTCACTGTTTAGGTTTTTTTGGGGCCTGAGACAGTAAGCTGTCCTTGGGTTTCAGGCCTAGGGAGAAATTGTTTAGTCAGAATGAAATGGGAGAGCAGCAGATGACAGCTCTGGAGTTTGAGGGTTATACACTAAAGCAGTACTGAGCTGAAAAATACAAAAGCTGAAACTTAAGGCGTCAGTCTGGATCCCTTCTCTCTCTCCCCTCAGAAATGTCAGGCTCCATTTCCCCTTCCCACAATGACTGAGATGAGCATCAAACTCCCTCCCTCCTCACCCAGCACCCCTAATCCCACAGACAGCCCTGGAGCACACCCGTGTCCTGTGCCACCCTCCCGGTCGCCTCTGTCCTCAGAACACCCCAAGCTCAGCCAGAGGCTGCAGGGACCCTCAGAGGGGTCATTACATCAATTTTGGAATGCAGGCTCTTTGCCCAGACCCATCTCTGACCTCCTGCTGCTCCAGGGGTCAGCGCCAGCCCACGAGCCTCCTGTGTTTTATTCAGGCTGGCAAAGCATCTCCAGTTGTTCTACAGCATCTCCCCATGAGGTTTAAGAGCTGCTGCATCCCCCATGGCATTGCTGCACCCTGGGACCTGTCCAAGATCCATGGAAGCCAGTGGAAAACTCCCTTTGGCATCAATCAATCCATGGTTAAACGGGGGCTGTAGAGCCTGTGATACCTGAGGGATGAAAGATGTAAATATAACTCTTCTTCAAAATTTACATTTTAAAGAAATGCAGTTTTCCATGATCAGTAAAAAACCCAGCACTGCTTGTTGTGGTGAAACTCAAGAGATTGTTCTCCTGATTTCAGGAGACACTGAGCACAGGGGGAAAGCTGCTGAGAGCTGAGTACAAACCTGCAGGACAGAGAGGAGCACCAAAAGCAGCTCAGAACTCAGGCTGCAGGATGCTTCAAGCCAGGAGACTTCAGCCTCAATGGCCTCTGAGTGCAATAAAGAAATGCCATGAAACTTCTATTTTTTTCAGCTTCCTTGAAATAACAGGGGAAGAGGACAAAATGCCAGGTATCCCAAAGTTATTTCTTTGAAATAAGAGCTTTAAAAGCACCAGTTTTATCAAAAGGTGATAAAACAACAGAACTCAAGTGGCATCCAAGCAGACCAAAAGCACATTACTCCATGCTCGGAGCCTTACAGGAGAAAAGTTCTGGTTGGCAGCACCAATTTGAAGTGCAGCTTAAAAAACAGTGACTTCAAGGTGGGTTTTTCGTTTCTGTTTTGTTTCATTTTTGAAAATTTAATTACTTTGCCTTCTGAATGCTCTTCAAAAGCTTTGCTTTCTCTATGCAGCAATTCTCACACCGTGCTTGTGCAGAGCCCTGGTGGCACCAGACTTGGGAAAAATAAAGTAAATCCACTTTTAATCTCAAGGGCTGAAGGTGTTAGGTTTTGTTTATATCACCACAATTTAATGTTGAATATTTTCAGTGCTTCTGATAACCAGGGTGAGGGCGTATTGATTTCTCCACCTCGTGCTATAAGGTGGCTTATATTAAAAAAGAGACAACTCAGCTCTTTTCTAGTTCAGAGCCTGCCCATGTTTGACTGTTTTTTAAGCAGCGGTGAACCACCCTTTCTCCCCCAAGAAAATCCTTAAAAATATTCACAGATGAAAACTAAATACCACCCTTTCTGCTGAGTTTTGTAACAGTTCATCAGCAGTAAAACAACTGAAAGGATTATTAACAGAAGCAAATAAACCAGTTTAACTGATTTAACAGGAAACTGAGGTGTCAAACGTGGGACCATACCCAAAGATTAGAGCTAAATTTGTGAGGAGATGCACAGTTTTAAAGCTTCTTGAACAAATTTGGGAATTTTTGCCTTGCAGAGGGCAGCAGCCCTTGCACCCCTGCAAACTCTCCCGGGGCCAGCTGTGCTGATATTGGAGGGCTCACCTGTATTTTCCCAGCACAATAAACACGGTTGTCAGGTGAGCTTGGCAGGACTTCCTTCCTGATCCCCCACTGCTGCTTTAAGGACGGAAAAATGTCCTGTCACAGCAATTTAAATGTTTCCCAGCCCGGCCTTTCCACTCTCCTACCTCAGCAATTTGCAGTTTTAATTTCATGGATGTTTGTAATTACAGCGAGGGGCTCAGTGAAAACCAAAAGCAAACCGGGAGAGCTTGGCAGCTTTGCTTCTTGGCGTGTTTTGTTGAATACTCTGGGATTAATTTCCTCATGTTTTTCTGCAGGAGGAAAGTACTTAATACAATGAATCTAATTTGGCTATAACCTTCCATGGCCTCAGACCCAGGTGGTAGCTGAGCTGAGGCCAGGAGCACATCCTGCAGCAACATCAGTTGCTTCATCCACAGATCCAGGGGAGAAAAAACACCCCAAAGCTCAGGAAACCACACAGGCCCTGAGCAGACCTTGATGGGAAGGACCAGCATGGTTTCTCTCCCTCCCCTTAGCTGGGAGCACATTTCTGTCAGAAAACTGAGTTTGGAGAAGCTCAGAAGGGTTTTGGAAGCGCACACGAGCATTTCATCAGAGTCACCTCCTGGCTCAGGAGGAATTCATCATGAGAGCAGGATTTATAGGAGAGCTGGGTAAAACCTCACAGAAAGAAAACAAAATCTAATTAAGCCTCCTGTTAAGGTCGTGGTTTAGCAATTTTTGCTCCAGTTCAGCATCTCAGGACATCACCTGGCTCTGGCTCGCCCTGCCCCAGGATGCTCTGTCCCCCTCTGGATCGGCTTTATTCCCTCCCAGCCGGAGCATCCCCCAAGCTCCCACCCTCATCTGACATTTCCCTTCCCCTCAGGTCCCCCAGCAGGTTCCAGCCTCACCAGCTCCAGGCTGGCAGAGTTTTTCATCCAGCAGAAAATGAGCAGTGGCCACAGGTCAGCTCTGCCTGCTGCTGCTCTCTGGATTGCTCCGAACCGAGGGGAACCCACGGCCCATTGTCACTTTAAAAAGCACTCCTGCTTTCTTTTCAGCATTTGAAAGAGGGATTGTCAACAGTACTGAGGCTGTAAAGAAAGAAAAAGGCTAAAAATACCTTAATAAACCCAAAATGCAGGGAGGAAGTGCAGATGGTGAGAGACAAGGGCACGGCAGCGCTGCACAGGCTGCTGCTCCCCTCCATCAGCTTTATTTTTACACCAAGGCTACACCGAAACTTCCTGCTCATAATTCTTCACCTGCAGATGCAGAATGAGCAGCTTGTTGTGAAACTCAATAGCTGAGGTGTTGGTAGCACGGGTTAATTGTAATTGGGTACATAAATCCCAGCCTGCATTACTGTCCCGAGCGCCACTCTTGGAATCACGTTCTCCACGCAAATATTTGTTCTCATGAATTTGAAATTATCTCACCATTAATATTTTTCACATATTTGTTGTTTTCTGGCAATAGTCCTGAGCTGATCTGCAGAACTGTTGGAGATGTTGAAGACCAGAGAGTGGGGCACCTTTAAACCCAAAACGTTCAGTCTCAGCACCTGAATAACAAAACTTCTCTGTCCTTGATCCCGGCCCTCTGTTTTTCAGAGCAACTTTTTAATCAGCACAATCCTGTCTATTACCAACTACAAGGACTCCCATTTTAAATGAGCCTCCTTATTAACATAAAAAAAGTAAATAAATTGAGAAATGCTCAGCTGTCCCTGGGTTCTCCCAACTCAAAAGGCAATAAAAGCCCATTTACATTCCTATGCTGTACTTCATTTTTTCTAATCCCCCTTTCATTTTTATGACACAAACCCAGTAATCATGTATTAGTGCTGCTGTTGAACTTTACAGAGGATAAAATGCCAGCTGATAAAAAATCCTGGCTGCTGCAGGGACACACCCCTGCCCTTCCAGAGGGTCACAGCATGTCTGGAGATGTCTCTTGTTTTGATCATTTGCTTTTAAAAGGGAAGAAGAAAGACAACCTCACGAATTCTAACAAGTTCATGACACACACATGTCTTTATAGGAACTAATTATCTGATACTGCAATCACTGTCCCTCAAAGCAAGAGAGGAGACACGAACCCCAGCGAGTCAGAGCCAGCTTTGTTTTGGGGCTGCTGCTCACAAAACAACCAATTCCCTCTTTACCCCACTGCTTCCAACCAGGGAATAACCATGGGGAAAACAGCTGATGTCTGATGGGAAGAAACCCAGCTGAAGCCACCCCTTCCCCTGTTTACCTGCAGCAAATCTCCTTTTCTGAAGGACACCAGGTGGGTGAGTTCAGAACAGAAGCCTTGCCTTGCAGTGGAGTTTGTGATGAACTGTGGGATTCAGCCCCATGACACAGATCCTGCTCCTGCTGGGGGAGGAAGACCAGGACATGGCCTAAAGGGCCAAACTTCTGATGAAACCTGTGTTAAGAGTCAGTTTTAGGCTGATCTGCCTCCCTCTTGCAGGGATGTGAACTAAATCCATGCACGGATCCGTGGCAGGGTCACACCAGCCGAGGTGAGGGTGGCAGGAGGAACATTTGAGGTTTCCCAGCAATTTTGGGTGACAGCTGAATGGGACCCTGAGCCTCACCCTCTCCCTGGCAGCATCTCCCAGCTGCAGGGGCTCAGCTCTGAGTGTCCTGGCCCAGAGCAAGCAGTGATGGATTCCCAGGTGAATGCTGCTGGAGCCACAGGGGTGTGAAGGGTCCAGTCCTGGCACTGCCCTCAGGCAAATCCTCCATGGACAGGGGACTTTGGGAAGGTTTTGCCACATCCCTGGAATTCACAGCTCTGGAGACACCAGAACAAGCTGTGGAGACAATGCTGGGGATGGGGATCCTGCCACACACCAGAACCCCCATTCCTGCTCACCCAAGGCAGGACTGAGCTCCACAGCACAGCACAGAGCCCAGGGGCTGCCAGTGAGAGACAAATATCCTCATATTCAAGCTGCATTTCCACCTTGAAAAGCAATTTGCAAACCCACGGAGCGATTCTGACAAGCCTCACTGAAACCACGCTCTGAGTTTGCAAGAAAGATGCTTTTACCCCCCTGCCAGCCCTGGGATTCATCATCATCAGGGCTTAAAAGTGCTCTACAAGGCAACCCAGCTCCCACATCTGCAGAATTCCAGCAGCTTTTGGAGCGTGCAGCAGCAGTGGGGTGGGTGGAACCTGTGAGCCTTTCAGAGTTGTAGCCAAGGATGTCAATTTGGGGTTGAAGGACCTGCAGGAGCCCTGTCAGAGCCCCAGAGCTGTTGGTTTGGCCAGGGATGCTGCACTGCTGTGATGGGAATCTACTCTGTAAAATTTAAAGCTGTTGGGAGAGGCCAAAGAGAAAAGGAAAACCTTTCCCACGTGTTCTTCAAGCCTAAATCCCTAAACCAAAATGTTTAGCTTTGAAATGGGACCACATCAACAGCACTCACTCTCTTACTGCATTCCTGGGAAAATACTTCCCTGTGGATTCCTCTGGCTGGTGCACAGCACCAATTAACCCAGGGCCTAATTAAAAAAAATGTATTTTTTTCTGAGAGAACGTTAAAAACTTTGGGAAAAGGCAACAAATATACAAGAAAGGAAAGAGAACTAAAAGGCTTTGGTTAGAAAATTAAACTTGTTTGCCATGGCTTGATGGCTTAATCAGTCGATCAATATTGTTCACAGGGCAGGCAGGGAGGGAGCCATGAGCTGTGATGAAAAATGCATGAGGGGACAAGGGAGACCTGGGAGCAGAAAATTAAAAAGTCAGCCTGTTACATTTGTCCAATATTGGCAGAGAAATTAAAGAGGTTTGGGAGGGGTGCAGGGAGGGAAAGGGGAGCGGCTGCAAATCTGCTGCGGGTTCCCTTCACCAGAGAAACTTGGACATTAATTAAGTTGCTTTCTTAGCAAAAAGATGGATTTTGTAACCTTTAGCACTCGCCAGCACCGCCAGCACAGCGGGAAGGGTTTGCACAGGGGAAAATAAAGGGATTTGTTCCCAGAGGAGCAGGTTGGGCTCAGGGTGGGTGACACCAAGGGACAGTGCCCAGGGCCAGGGGCTCACCTGTCCTGCAGCAGGAGGGGAGCTGGATGCACCCTGCACAGAAACAACCACGCTGGGATGGATGATTCAGCTCTGACACAGCCAGAGCCACTACAGCAGCTCTTGTTTCTGCATGTGCATCACTCTCCTTTCTCTGTTCAACTTGGCCACTCCTGATCCTGCAGCAGTGCTGGCCTTGCAGAAATGAGGATAAGGAGAAGTGCAGGCCTGGAAGATGCTCTGCAAGAGATGAGAGCCAACCACTCCTTATGGATCCTTGGCGTTTGCCTTAGAGATTGGGACTGCTTTAACTGCAACAAACTCCAGTGGTAAAGAGCAAAGCCACTCATTCTTCAATTAAACTGCTTTTGGTCACCCGTCCTAAGTGTGACAAAAATAATTATAATGCCCAACATCCAAAGCTGAGAAAAAACACAGAAATTCTGTGAGCATGGCTCTGTTCTGAGGAGTGATCTCCCAGTTTCCAGCCTTCACACTCAGAGCAGCCTCTGCTTTCCTTGGAAATCCCAGGGATAAGCAGGCACTGCCCCCTGGCACATGGACTGCCAGGACAAGGAGCAGGGACAGGCACAGGCTGAATCCAAACTGCTGGAACTCCTGAGCTGAGTTTCACTCCCCCTAATGAAAATATTCCAACCTGCTGCCCTTCAAGGCTTGCAGGGACAGAATTCCCTGCTGCTCCCCAGGGTGATGGGGAGAAGATCCCAATCCCTCTGCTGCAGTTCAGGGAAAAGGGATGTGTCAAAGGGGTTTGTGTTGCATCTCAGTACAACAAATTATTTTTGTACTATGGTGAATTGTGTGACTCTCCATCAGACTCCCCAGTTACAGGTTTAAAATTTCAGGCTCAATTAACAGACTTGGATGACGCTGTTTTCTGCAACTAATTATCTCCAAATGCCAAGACACAATTCCACACACGGTACTTTTGTGAACCTCAGGATTTGCTTTCTACACCATTATTTAAACATGAACAGAAGGGAGCAGCCAGCAGTGCCTAAAGCAGGTTGGATATCATATTATGACCTTTACAGTAACAAAAAAAAAAAAATGCTTATGCTATCAGAAAGCCAGGCCTTCTAATTAGCACAGGAATGGGATGGAGAGTGGGGCCCATTATTTCCGAGGCTCAGGCTCATCCAAGATGCAAAAGTTGTTCTGTCTTGGCTGATCTTTGGACTGAGAAGGCTGCTTGGGTCAAATAACAGCACAAAAGTTTTCATTAGGCAATTCAACTGCAGCTGGGTTTGAAATGGCCATTATCCCACTGCTATGGCAATTCTTCTGTTTGGTGCCTGGGAATATTACTATTAATAATAGTATGGAAAAAAAGTTAGATCTCATAATTAACATCCTGAAACACACACACTCTCATCCTTCACCCACAATGTTATGCCTCCACAGTCATAAACATGCATTTTCTTTCAATTTCTCTCTCTTTCATATGAGCCAGTCCTGCAACAGAAGCTTGTCCAAAGGCAGAAGGCACCTCAAAATTTACTCTGCAGCACTTCAATTTATTTGACAATTAATAGAGTGACGAGGGTCCTCTAGAGCTCCCCTTCCCAGCTCCCAAATCAGCTGATTACTGAAGCCTTCATGGTTTGTAGAAGCAAAAGGTGGGAATGAGAGTGGAATGAATCAAATTTGCTGTCAGGGGTGACACAGGAGATGTGGAGTCAGGAAAATACCAGAGGGGACACTTCAGCCACTACACCCTCGGGCTGGGACAGGAGCAGGACAGGACCTTTCCCTGTGTCTGGGGGAAGGAAAAACAGCCAAGGCTCATAGGATGGAACTCTCCCACCCCTTCCAAGCTCAGGGATTGCTGGGAGGGATCCTGCTCTTCTCCAGCGTGTTCCATGTACATGTTAAATCATTGAGGAACCACACTGGATGTCTGTGCTGCAGAAACTCTGCTTTAGGGCTGAATTATTTCAGTTGTAGAACACGACTGTCACTGCTCATCACACGTTTCCTAACCACTTAATACATGCAGATTTTGTTAACATTTCTCATTACAATTTTAGTAAAGGGAAACATCTGTTTCCCCCCCCGCCTTAGAAAGTTACACTGCATCTTCCAAGCTGCCACATGCCTTTGAAATTCTGTGTTTAATCAATGCCACGAATCTCCTCTTCCACAAAAAAACCCAGCACTCAGATAAGCAGCCTTGCAACAACTCCCCCCAATATTTCAGCATGTTTAAATGTTTCCAGTTTTCCTAAAGAAAAGAGCAGCACTGAAAAATCCACACCAAACCCAAAGGTTTTGCTGACCAAATAACGAAACGAACAGCACAAATTTTGAGAATACAAAATTTATTTCAAGCTTATAAAAGTCCTCAGCATTGCAAATTCTGTCACAAAACGTAAACTGTACAATGGATATTTTCATGAAAGTTTAGAGTAATGACAATTACTGCCAGATCTTCCCAGGCAAGATCATTTCAGATCACACACAGCTTCTCCAAGATGTATCAGTCTCGCAGATGGCTTCTCCAGAGTCAAATGTTTCAGTGCAACCTCACTGCTCAGGACAGGGAGGTTCAGAAGTGGAGCCATCAGGGCTGTCCTGACTGCTGGTGGTGGCAGGGCCAGGGCTCCTACTGCCTGCAGGTGTCGTGGAAAGCCTCAAGTGTTCGGAAGTCCCTCCACGTGGGTGGCAGCCCGTCCTGCAGGAACTTCCCGCAGCGCTGGCACGGAGCCTGGAACAGCTTTATGTAACTCCTCAACCAGGTCTGAAAGGAAAAGGGAGAGAAATTAAAGAAAACTGGATATGGATGCTCCCCTTGGTCATTATTCTTGTCAAACAGGAGCAGCAAGGACTAAGGATGGGCTTTGGCCAGGCCCCAGTGAGGTGCAGGGTGATTTTATAAACACAAGCACACTGAAGATTACAAAGTCACTGCAGAGCTGAATTCCCACTTTATTAATCATCTCTTGCTTTTTTCAAGCAAATTTGTTAATAGAAATTCCTGCCCTGTGAGCAGGAGGCATTTGCAGCTCCAGAATGGTGAGGGGAGGTGAGTGCTGCAATGCCTCATATTTTTACTGGGATATAATTGTTCCTGATGGTGCCTTCTCCAGCTGAATATTAGTTTGTCTCTCACCATGACCATCTATCACCCCCTGCTGCACTCCCACTGCAGGCTGGGCTCTCCAGAGCTGAAGACAGAAGGACTCCCACATCCAGCTAATGAACTTCCTCTCTAATGTGATTTTAGGATCAATACTCACTGGTCATAAAAATACTGAGCCATTTTAAACCTGATTACACTGATGACTACATATACATATAAATAAAAGGCCAGTAGTGCTGAACAACACAGGGTAAGTTCAGATGTTCCTTCACAAAGTTCCTGCCCCTGAAATGGGTTGTGGCCATCGTCACACGCAGCAATGAGCATTGCATAACCCAATTCCCCACTCAAGGAGATACACAGCTAAAAAAGCCCTAGACCAGCAGATTTATACTGTGAAGGATGCACATGAATCTTGTCATTTGAAGTCCTACTGAATTACATCGATAAGAGAAAATTGTTCTCTGAAGAAGAGGTCAGCTGAGTTTATTGAAACAAATCCTTCCATCTTCATCAGAGTCTTCTCTATAGCAACCAAACCTTGGGCCGTCAATAACTCTCCTCCAGAAGAACTAGATCTTGTCTGGGTTGAGCAGTAAATATGGGGACAAGGGCAGCACAACTCTACAAGTAAATTGCTGTTATTTACTTCAGCTTGGACAGGCTTTGCTTGCACTATCGAGAAATCGAATTTTCCGAGCCGTAATACAAAAATAGGTAAATGAAGTTAAATTGTGCACTTGAGATGTGTGTTGACAGAAAAGAAAGGAATGGGTTCTTCCCATTCCCATCAGAAAATCAGGGCTTCAGAAGATCCTGTCATGTGGATTGCACAAGTGACAGGTGAAAGGCCCAGCATATTGGCACTTGTGCTGGTTTTGCTTTGTTGCAAGTTTTGGTGTTTTCTCTGATCAATACAGCAGGGCCTTGGCTCACACAAACCACTTGTTCTATTAAACATTCATTTTCAGGACCATGTTGAACATGGATCTGACCAGCAACGGTTGCTTTCACCTTTCAAAACCTATTATTTTAAGATGCACTTTGCAAATCTCTCTTCTTAGTGGCCTTTTTATTAAATAACCAATCCAGCACGGCAGGGAGGAGAGCCTGACTGTTCTGAAGCTACACACTGGAAATTAAGGATGTAAAAGAACTGGTGCTAAACACTCCTAAAGATAGTGAATGGCAAAATGAGATTTTTGTTTCCCCAAGCCTCAGCTGCATTGCTCCAGGTGAAGGGGTAACATAAGGGAAGGAAATGGAGGAAAAAGCTTGAATTGTAATGAAAATCTCTCCCCAGATCCTCCATTGGGAAACTGTAGCAGAGAGAACAGCAAGAGCCTCCACTGCCAAAATTCTTCTTGGTAGAAGGAATTCTTTGTTCTCACCCTCTGATTAACAGGGCTGCTTCTCATGCAAGTTTATTTCACAAATACCATTCTAAATACAAACAGAATTAAAGTGGATAAACTTAAATCTGTGTATCAAAATAAATAGTATTGGATTAATTTTATTCAGTAAGAAAAGATCTGAATACTCCAGTATTTCTTTGCTTCTCCAAACACCTGCTGCTGAGCTGGGTGAGTACACACAATTCCACAGGAACAGAGTTTGGATACAGCAAAATGGAACCTTCTGTAAATAATGCCCATCCCTTCCCATTCTGGGGAAGCTGCTTCAGCTGCAATACACAGACTGGGAATTGCAATTTCCTCTTACCAGGGAACTCCCAGTGGAGCAGATTTTGTACATCCAGAACTTGCACAGCAGGAACAGTCAAAGGGCTGGGCCATAGGACAGAGTTTGGTTGAGGGAGTTTTTCCTCCTGACACGACAGATGACCCAGACCTTTGCAGAATCATCAGGCCAATACTGACACCTGGGACAGAAGAGCTGCTCCCAGCTCAGTTTTCCAACACCAATTACCCCAGGGAAATGGGAATGAGCTCTTCATCCCTGTCCAGGTAGGAGACACAAAGAATCACAGTCTCCAGCTTGTTTGAACTGGGGAAATTAAAACTGCAGCAGAACTGCCTGAAGTCAGTCACTGCAAACACACTCAGAGAGATCTGGCTGGAAAAATGTGTTTTCCAACACACTTACCATGAAAGACCTGACCACCACATCTGGCATCTGGGGCAGCTGGTAGTGCAGCAGGGCAGTGGTTGCATGATCTGTCACCTGCAAGGAGAAAGAAAATATCTTTATTCACTCCCCATTTCAGACAAAGCAGTGTTAACCTGCAGGAAAATGACGAATTCCATGGGGAGGTGGCAAACCAGGGAGTACAAGGAGTACTCAGTTTCATTTCCTCTGACATCAGGAATCAATTAATACGATTATGGTTTATAAATACTTGCCTTACTAAAAGACTTCTGACAAAAAGCGTTTTAATTTCCCAGACAGAGCCATAACAAGATCATACACCTGGGAATTCCACATGGACACAATACATATAAAATGTGTATTTATAATAACAAGAATAATTAAAGAAAAATAAGGAAAACTAACCAATGCTGACTGATTTTTTTTTTTAAATAACTACCATTTTAAAAATTATTCTGGAAGGGGCAGTTTCTGACAGTTACGATACAATTTTCTAGCAGTATTCAGCCTGTCAACTGTTACCAGCACTGTCAACAGCTTACTGCTTCTTAGAAATTCCAGGCTGAATGCAAGAAATTACTGGAAAAACTCTTTAGGCTGGACAATAAAGAACTCAAAACAACAACACAACCACAAGAGCTCTTTCATCGAATTCAACTCATGAATCTCAGTGGTCCTCATCAGTAATGTCAAAGCTTCCAACAAAATACATGACTTTATAGAGAGTGATTCAATTGTATTTTCTAGTTCTGACATGGAGGAGTGGAGCTCTTCTCAGGGCCAGTCTACAGACTATAGCAAACTCTGAGTAAGGGAAAGTGAGAACTGAAATTCCCGTTGCTATTCCAATCTAACTCCAGTTGTTCCCCATTTGCAGTTAAGTCCAATTCAGCAATGGGAGTTGGAGCACTCCAAGTTTCACTGGAGAAAAGAGAGGCTCGTGTTCGAAGCTATTCAGGGAGGTGGTTTTGCCAAAGATATATTCCTGAATAAATCCATGTATAGCCAGGCTCTCATTCACACCACACAAACTTCCTCCACAGAGCACTCCATCACATCAGTCTGTCTGAACCCAGTTCTGAGTTTTCCTGCTATTTTAGACACAGGATCTGCTCCCCATCATCCTCACACACCCAGCTCTGTTCAGCGTGAGAAGGACTCACATGTGATTCTGACATTTGGAAGGGAAAACTTTCAGGACTTTGCACATTCTGGTGAGTTTGCAAGAATATTCACAAAATGGACCTCAGCCCATTTTAGCCATTCCTATGTTACCATGTAAAAATAAATATGAGAAATAATGTGATGAACTGTGCATTAATAGCACAGCAGAACTCAAAGCAGCCATTTCCTTTAAACACATCTCATGTAGTGCTCAGAAGCCAACCCTAGCCCCACCAGCTCTCTGAATTTTTTTTTGAGATGGTGCTTTTATAGGATAGTAGCAGACATGTCAAAGAATAGGAAGTTCTGAAGATATTTATGAGCAGCCGTTCTCCTTCTGCTGTATTTCTACTTCTAACAAACTGTGGCTTGTTTTTTGTTGTTGTTTTTTTTCCTCCTGAACAAAGTTGTTTTCTCTTGGCACCGAAGGAAGTTGCTTAAAAAATACTGCTATTAACAAATTTAAATTGACTGGCCACTTTGGCAAAGTTGCCCATATGCTGTTGCTATTGTAATGTAAAGATAATGAGATTCCTTGGGGAGATAAAAGCCATCCCAGCATTGCTGGAACACTAATAATGCCTTCTGCACTGAAAAAAAGGCTATTTCTACCCTAAGCAAGAGCTGATAGCTAAAAAAGATCAAAGTGGGTATCAAATTTGAGGAAGAAGAGTAAAGGAATGACCCCCCTTCCCTTCCCAACCCAGCAGTGATGTCAAACAGGAGAGAGCTGGGCCATGGATAAACTGCCCAGGA
Source organism: Rhabdornis inornatus (assembly GCA_013397075.1). NCBI lineage: Eukaryota > Metazoa > Chordata > Aves > Passeriformes > Rhabdornithidae > Rhabdornis > Rhabdornis inornatus. The sequence continues at coordinate 401,272 of VWZS01000747.1, read as the reverse complement.
CATGGGAATGAGGGAGAATTTAACCCCCCCAAATAACAGAGATGATGAGAGAAAACATAAACTGATCAAGATTAAAAAAGAAGAGGAAAAAGGAAAAAAAGAGGAAGGGGAAAAGAAAAAAATCCCAAAAGATCAATACCCAGCTTTCCTAATGGCAATACAATTTCACACCAAAGCAAAGCAAAACAAACTGTCTATGTGCCAGTTCACTTAAGGGACACACTTTTTCTTCCAACCAAGCTGGAATCAGAAACTAATTTATTCTGGGTGTAGGATGATATTCTGTACATCTCAGGGTTTTATTTTATTAACTCCACTTTTATCGTTGTGCCTTACCTACTGCTATCTAAGTTATCAGTCACTTTCTAATTTCTCTACTTCTTTTTATAGGGAAACATATTCAGGGGAGTTCACATCGATTGGGATAGCTCTGCTCTGGACCTTGAAATGGATTTTCAAGAGATCTTGCAGAAGAGCTCAATATTTCACAATTCATCTACTGAAAAGCACTTGGGTTTCTTGTCTAAAAAAAAAGAAGAAACAAGGCAATCTCCTGCAGCAAAATTCTGCTAAATAAAATAGCCATTGTTTAACTAAGCACTTGGAGACTAAGGAAAAGAGACTTCAGTGACATGGAAAAAACAAATTTGGCAAAGAGACTCAATTTTTCACATGAAGAGTTGCAATGCATTGGAACAGTACTGAGTTTTCCAAAGGTGACACATCCAAAAATGGCTTTATTGGGCTTTGATGACACTGGCTAGTCATACAGCATTCCCAAAGCTGGAAAATCCATTTAAAAAAACCCCTAAATTATATAATTCACAGGTAGAGAAGGCTGAGCAAGTGCTTCCTGTAACTGAGATAAGCAGCAGAAAAGCAAAGACCTAAGGCACAGCTTTGCTCCACAACAGACCAGGTGAATGAAGCTACAACTGGTCTAATAAAAACCATCACACAACTGAATCATAAAAGCTCTCCCTCTCTCCATGTATTTTATCTCACTGCCAGGAAATATCCTTCTCAAAAGTAGGTGCAGAACTTCTTTTAAGAGCCACAACTTTCCTTGTCACTTACTGGTTTATTCCCTCCAGCATGGCACTGACAACTCCATCTAATATAAAGGGATTCTTTAAATTCCCTGAAAGGTTTTAAATTCTTTTTTTTCCAAACCCTTGTAAGTTCATGGCCTTAACAGTAGCCTGTAGCAATGAGCTCTGGAGGCTGATCACAGCATTAAGGGAAAGGAAGAAAAGGGAAGTTATTTTATTAGTGTTTAGATCTTTTATAGCATGGAAAACTGCACGAATGCCTTTGTTCATTTCCAAGGATTCCCATTACTCAATCTTCTCTCCAGGAACACATCTGACTCCCTCTGGAGGGAATGTGGAGCACAGAACATGGTGCCTGAGAGGTGCTGGGAAGGATGATGGATGGAACAGGCACTGATGAACTCACACAAATCTTTACACACCCTTCCCCACCCCCAGTTCAGGAAAACACCACCACACTTCTATGAAACAGGATTGAACAGTTGTTTTAAGACCTCATAAAGTGTTTAGTTATTATTTTGCTTGCTCTGCTTATTTGGATTGGGTCACAGAGGTTTTATTTCACTCAAGGAGGTCTTTGAAGAGAGCCAGGGACTGATCCTGCCCAGGAGCAGCCCTGCAGGTGACCCTGGCACAGCCCAGCTCCTCTCCTCGAGCAGCAGCAGCAGCAGCAGCACAGCCCACACTTCATCTCATGCATGCATTCATCCTGCACGTGATCTCACTTGGAGATTATTGACAAGAATACATCTTCATACATTACAATACTTATGTGCCCTTGTGGTGGTGAACATGCCATCACTTTGGGATCACAGGGCTCACAGACAGCTTCCCAAAGTTCTGGTTCAAATGTGCTCTGGGGAGAAGCAGATCAAGCAAAAATACAGATTATGGCATTGCTAAAACTGGTAAGATTGTTTAGGTGAAAATAAGGATGGGACTCTGAGATGAGAATGAAATATATGGGTTTAAAGCCTTTGCATATGATTTAAACAGCCAACCTCATCACAGTACCCAGCAACACCAGCTATGCTGCTCTTAACTGAGCAGCTGTTTGACACCATCTCCCAGTCTGATCCACTCACAGCAGCTCCAAAATTCTATGTTCTTCCCTTTTTTTTGAATGCAAAGTTATGAACATTGCACCATTCTTTACAATTAGAATTTTGAACCCTCTGCACAATGATTGGAATTATGCAGCCTTCATGTACACCAGGATTTAAGCCCCCAAATCTTTCCTTATTTCGTGTTTTATTCCTCTTCTTGCATTAGTGGATCAAGAGGCACGAGGTGTTAAAAGAAGGAGGTTTAAGATGAAAACATTTGCTTCTCCTGTGGAGTTTAAATGTCACACCAACATGGAAGCCTGAAAAACCTTTTCTTTGCTCCTAGTGCTCCTGCCCTTTCAGCATTCCCCTCTCTTATTTCCCAGCTCCATTCTCTGGATCTAACCCTGCTGGTGCATTCAGTGCCTATAAGGCTTGCTCACCCCAGGACCAGATTCAGGGAGTCTCCAGGGAACTGGGAAAATGACTGTACACTTGAACAGCAATGGGCCCTCCAGGAGCTGGCCCCCATCACATCACATCACACACACTCGGGTATCCTGCCTAATAAGAAGGAGAGAGAAAAGCCTTGCTGACACAGCCAATGTTTGCAAACAAAAAGTCAGGACAAATTTAGCTTTGTTTGACAGGGTTGGATTGAAGATCAGAGGTCTCTGGTCCTTAACCTACAAAGCTGTGCTGCAACCCTGTGAGAATTTGACAGACCTGCAGCTCCCCCAGGCAGCGACCTGGGGAGCTCCAGATGTTGTTGTATTATCACTGAAGACAGAGTTTGGGAACTTGGTCTGGGTTTTGAGGAGGAATTGCCTTGTCCTTTAGAGGGGTGATGGATTTTACATTTAAAGGCAGCAGTGGAAGCGCTGCCCAGCCTCCTCCAGGGGGGAGCAGTTACTCATCCCGATTTTTCCTTCTTCCACACTGCCATACTGGTGACTGCCACAAGAAACACATTTCAAGAACGTTCAGATGTGCTCTGACACATTTACTCATGATTTTTTAGTGGCATGAAAACATTTGTTCAGAAAATCCTGCAGTACAGATCCTACCCTGGTAACAGAGTGTAATAGTTTCTGTAACATTATTTTATCTATTTCCTTCATTTTGCTACTGCTAAATCACTACTCCTGGGTATTACAAACAGATACAGGTGCAGCTTTGAAGAATAAAGAGGAAATGCAAGCAAGCACTGCACCACAGAGAATTTACTATGCTGAACCACAGCACTTTCCATCACCTGTTTGAAAACTTGACATGGGCCCCAGCCTTAACTTCTTCTACTATCAGCTCAATCTACACCACCTATTGATTAGAAGGTGCCATCACCTTGCATTTTTATCACATTTCTCAGGCAAGAATCTGAGAGGTCTATGCAACCAATTCAGTGAGAGCTCCTGTGAAGTCAGCAAATATTATCCCAGCCTAAGGGATGAGAAACTCAGCCAAAGAGAGGTGAAGTTGTCCAAGGTAACACAGTGACAGAGTCAGCAACAAAATCTATAAAACTACTATAAAACCCCCCCACAGACAGTTGTGCAGCAGGTTACAGGACACCCTTTCCCTGCAGTCTTTCTGGGTTGGTTTATATTTTTTGGTAAATATTAATAATTTGGTATTTATCAAGAGAAAACTGGACAACAGGAACTTAGGAAGAGAACAAACATTCTCATTTATCCAAACTGCAGCCACAGAGGCAGCAGAAAGAGGGGTATTTTATGTTTTCTCACTGATCTCTTTCAGCTTCTGCTCTGAAAGCATCACCTGGACATGAAGGAAAATTTATTCCACTTATTTATGCACCCTGAGTCCTTAACATGGACATCTAAGCAAACTGGACATTTACTCTACTCTGTTATCTTGCTATAGAGAATTATATCATCAAAACCTGATTATCATTTAACACAAATTTCAGCAATATGACTTTACCCTTTCAAGTTCTAAACCAAAACATCCAGGAGGACAACCTTATGCTCAAATGAGTGCACAACCAAACACACACACTGGGAAACTGAGATGATGCAGGTCATTCTAGAACATTTATTCCACTGGAAAAATCACTTTAAAGCAAGCTGATAAACAAATGCAGTTTTACTTCCTGCTCTATTACCCTACTTGATGCTGAAATAAAAAGAATATTTAAACCACTAATCTCCGGGGTAGAGAATCAACTGCAGCAAAAATTTGCTTTAATGCCAGGCAGAGAAGGGAGAGCAACCAAGCTCCCCCAAAAGCTGTCCTTTGATCTCCAGCAGGGTAATATCCCAGGTCAAACACCTCCCCTCCTGACTGCCTCTGAAATCTTGGAAGGGAGCTGCACAAACACAGCCAAGATGCCACAGTTTTGACCTCTGTTTTTAAGCCCTTTCCAGTCCCTGACCTCCATTCGTTTCACAAACTACAAACGTGGATGAAAGGAGCCAAGGCAGCAGCTGGAGACTCCAGCTCCTTGAACTGGGGCTTGAGGGTAAGGAAACTGGAATTTAAACTTGGATCAATCTGAACTTACAGCGTTCTGACAAGAGGCCTTCAAAGAGAAATCTTCTCTTCCTTGAAAATAGCAAGATATAGATCTTTCTAAAATACACTTTAACCTTCTTAGCTGTTTTATTTTTATTGCTGCCATTCCCTCTTTGGTCTTCTCTTACTTTATGGCATAACATTCACTCCAGTAAGTCCCTCCTCTTGCTTGCACCATCATGGGAAGAAGGGCATGAAAAATATTTCCAAACTCATTTTGGAAAGGGGGGTTCCACTGATTTATTAAACTCAAGCCCTCGGGAATGTGAGGCAACTAACCCCAATGAAAACAACAAAGCAAAATCCAAATGAACCTGAAACAGTCCTTTCTCCCCCAAAAGATTTAAACTGAAGAAAGAATGCTCAAAGATTCCTCATGAAATTTTAGGACTAGTGTAGTATAATCTCCAATTTCCTATTCCAAACCATGGACTGGAACTGTGATGGGAAATAAATCCAAATTAAGTAACACCAGAAGTGATCTTCTTTTCTACTCACAGTTTTCCATCATTACAGATTATTGTTTGCTATTTACAAGTTGTGATGACAAAGAATAAATTCTGAATTATTTAACATAAAGGCCCAGATATTTAAAATCAATTCCACCTATGTGCCTTAGGTAGAGAGAAATGATGTGAGACTTACCTTCTGAAAAACTTGATAGTTGGATTTAGACCATATGTCAAGCTATAATAGGAAAAAAAAGTTATATATTACTATGGATAAAGCAGCAGCTTTGGAGAGAAAATGGATTAACAATGATGTATTTCTGAGTTCACTCTTTTGACCCCCTGCCCTCACCTGTTGCAATCCAAGAAAGGGAATTAATAACATAAGATTTCCTTTGTATTGCAATGAAGAATGAACATAGTTCAGCACAGTGTCAATAAAAAATTATACATACAAGACCTGTTGAATTAATGAGTTCTCTTTAAAAAAGCAAAATCTTCATTTGTATGGGGTTGTGGCTGATCTATGCAAATATTCATCAGCTGGAGTGTGTTTCTAAAATGAGGGCATTTTTATTAAGTTTATGCTTGTCTTGTGTTGAATAAGTGATTCAGTTACAAACGACACAAAGAGCATTTAGCTGAATTAAGCCAAAGCTTTGGGTCTACTGGGGCTAAATAAAACATCTCTCAGGAAACTGCATTTACATTTGCAGACAAAAATCACACTGAGAGAGATTTAAGGTTGTAGATTAGTGCACACATCCATGACTTAAACGTGTGCTCAGCTACATGCAAACTAAAAGAACAAAATAGAAATTTAAGATTTATTAGCCCACAAGCTGGAAGGTAAGGCTGTCCCTGCAGAACAGCCCAGTGGCTCTGGTGTTTAACAATTCCTACTGACACATTAATGCTCTCTTAGCCCAGCCCTGGGCAATATCTTGGACTCTGTCAAGGAAAAGCAGCACGGAAAAACAAGAGGAGCTTCCATCAATCCCAGACTTGCAAACCACTTTTTTTTCAACAGATCCCAGGGTACTCAACAATTCTGTATGCACAGAACTTGTCATGGGAAAGGTGTTTGATAAAGCATTAATCTCAGCAATCTTAGTCTAGACAGAAGAACTTCTGAGTGAATTTATGAAGCAGGAGTAGCTCCTCCAGTGCCTGACACCATGGTGGGACACACGTGCTCTCACAAGGGAGGTTCTCTCTTTTTCTGGTACAACTGATTATTTTAGCTCTGCCTTAGCTGCCCATACATTCTAACTGAGGGTAGGAGACTCTTCAAAGGCACAAAAAGAGTCTGAAATGAAGGAAGTCACAAGAAGTGACTAAAACACATTGGAGGGAGGTGAGGGAAGCGAGGGGGAAGGATGCTGAGTCCAACGGATTAATTTACCAAGCTAAAAATGATCAGAATGCTAAAAGCTCTCATTGTTTTAGGAGCAGCAGTGTGAAGTGGCCCATGCCCAAATCTTGCACAGCAGTGACTCCTGAGTGCCCAGTGCTCAGTGTGGACAGGAGTGATGCTAAAACTTCAAAAGCCACTCCAGGATCGATGTTTCACGGCTCAGCACCGCTGACCTTGGCGTGAGACAAAGGCAGCTGATGTCTCAACGCCTTTTCCAGGCTGGATGGAGACACGAGTACCCTGAGGCACCTCCCTACAAACCTTTTAACATTCCCTGGCTCTTAGGGGGAGATCAAGAACCTGTGTGAACACCAACACTCAGGGTGCAGCCCAGACTTGGACCCCATTTACATGGTGTTATCCCACCTGTGCCTGCTGGGAAGGCAGCACTGCACTTCAAGATTAGAAAAGCCTACATCTGAAAATAAAAAAATTAATGTATATATTTTTTAAAAATCCTGTTTTAACGTAATTTACAGCTTTTTTGACTGCAGAGTTGCTGTAATTGGAATGTATAGATGGTTTGCTAATCTCCAGTGATCAAACCAAGTATGTGATCCTCTCTAGTTAGGCTCAAAAAAAAGTCCACTTTAGATGCTGCTTTAAGATGAGTCCAACAGGTTCTGAATGTTCATTAGTTGGCATGGAGATGGGAAAACTGAAAAAGTAATGAATGCCTGCCTTACAGACATGATGCTATCCATGTTAAAACAGGAAGAAAGAAAAAAGAAAAAACCACTAGCCCTTGCACCGTGCATACATCCTGAACGAGTGCCCACCTTTCCCCCCCCAAATCGAGGATTAAGGCAGAGGCAGATTAAAGAATGCATCGTTATAGGTCTATTATTCTTCAACTTTTCACTTTCAATCAAGACACACATTTGTAACTAAAATTCTGCTGAAAGCACAATTTCAGGGCATCCTCTGCATGTGAATTAACCCGGGGCTTTCTCTCCCCAGTGCCCCTCTCCCCACCCAGCCCAGCAGCTGTAACAAGAGGCCGTTTGCTGAAGGTCGTCGGAGTGATTTCAAAGGCGATAACAAACCAGGATGTTCCCTGCATCCCATATCAAACAGGTCCGGTGCCAACACTTATTAGAGAAATCAAATTCAACCCCCCCTTCACCCAAACACACACACAGCCAGCTTTGAAGTGGTGAGAATGCAGGGATCAGAAATTACCCGAGAGACAGCTCTGCCTGTCTTTGAAGCTTTCCTTTGATACTACTATTTCTTCTCCTCTCTTACGCTAGGAGGCTAAAAGCTGCCTTTTCTTATTGATATGGAGTAATTAATGAAGCTATAGCATTAACATAACCCAAGTTCCTGAACATGAGAATTCAACAGAGACACTCATGTTTCCTTAGTTGAGTCTAAGGGATGCAAAATAGAAATCTGGCTAGGCAGTGATGTGAAGTGCCCACATGCCCTGTCAAGGTGGCTCTTGGTCTCTGCATCCAAAGAAAAATTCCAATTACCATGCCAAAAAATCCCAGTATGATTTTGTTGTTGGCAGGCCGATGGCTCAGCTGCCCTGTGAAGATGAGCTGCATAGCTTCATTTAGTCAGGAATCAGGAAAACACCAGTAATTAATTACTATCCATGGTTAAATTTCAATGCACAACAAGCATGTCACAATCTGAAATTAAGGGTGGCACTGTGCCATCACTAAAATCATGAGGGTAATTAAAATGCATCAGTCTGTGGTGGACATGAAGGGTTAGGATGGTGAGCAAGAGCAACTGTGAGCAGGTCCAGCACCCACGACGTGTCAGAGCCTGCCAGATCTCACTTACTGTTTTTGCAAAGTGGCATCAAAAATGTCCAAGTTATGCAGCTGGCAGCTTGGCAAAGACATATTCTGCAGGGTCTGTGAATAATTCACGAGAGAGGTACACAAGGCACTTAAGGAATGCAATGATTCTGTCTGTATAAGCAAAGCTTGAAAATAAAACCCCAGAATGGTTGGTCTTGTTTTACTCACTGCAAGCTTAAAACTTCTGCTTTTTTCACCTTAATTTTGAAAGTATTTAAATGCCTGAGAGGGAGGACCCAATTTAGGGAGACTTCAGCAGAGACCATGTGAGGCTGTCATATAAGCACCTGTCAACCTGCACAGCACAATGTGTGAGCACACAGAAAGATAAAGCAACCTGGAAAATGCAATGTCAGCTTTCCTGGGTAACTGCTGGTGTGTCACTGTGCAGCTCCACAGCCAGGAGAAACACCAAGATTTGGGGTTTTTTGCCAGACTTGCCTGACTGAAGAACCAGAAGAGTCTCAACAGCTCTGCTGTTTATATTTGTCTCTTCCTTTTTTTTCCAGCAATGCAGAATTTGCTAAAAAACAGTGTATTTTCAGTAATAAATGATGACTAATGAATACCCTGATCAGAGGGGAAATCTTTGGCCTCTTCTGTGCACAGTCCCAGTCTCCCAGTGATGGCCAGTTCTCCTTTTTTAAATACCACTGAATACATCTGGTTGTCCCAAACTCCTCTCTTGTTGGAAAAAAGTCTCCCACTGAATTTCACTTTTTGTACTTAAAGGCCTTTCCAACGTGTGCAGTTGAGAGGGTGACTCAGCAGACCCTCATCCAGTTATTTAAGTGCAAAGAAGTACAAAGACTTATCCAGTGCCCCTTCTTCAACGTGCCTTACAGAAAAGAGGCACTTCAGCATTGCCATATTGCATGTTAGCACCTAATTCCTCATCTCCCTGTTGTTTACAAATATTAAATGTTTCCTAGGAATACATAAGCTAAGCCCCAAATCAACAATGACTGTATAAACAGCTCCCTGGAAAAATTATCACCTCCTACTGTGTTCCTGAGGGTTCTCCATATTTCTGTTATTTAATAAGGATGATGCTCACTGATCTTCTTCTTACTTTTTTTGTGTGTTTCTCCTTAATGCTGGTGCATTTTTCATGCTATTAGGCTAGCAACTGAGAAGCCAGAATCGTGTAGAAACCTCTCTGAAGCACCTTCCCTACAGCATCTGCTGTGACAGGGAAGGAATTGCAATGGACTCTGCTCGTAACTGACTGCAATCGCTCATTCCCAGCAGGCACAATAAGGAAAGCAAATCATTGTGAAAGCACAATCTTAATTCTTATTCTCCAATTACCAGAGTAGTTAATTAGTGACAAAAAAAAAAGGAGCTCACTGTTTGTCAATATGTGCTCCAGTTGGCAAAACTAGCAAACTACGCATTTATTTAATCTTCCAAGCCAAATTTGCTCATGATTTAAGTGGCTCCAACTCCAATTCTACTTCAGTCAAATTAAATGTTCCTGTTTATACCTAAAACAGAGACCTTCAGGTTTGCAAAATCTCTGGGATGCCCAGTGGAATAGCAAAGTGCCACGTAAAGGTCACAGGTTGGTGCAGCCTTGCAGGAGCAGTCACACAGCCCAGGTTTGGACACAAAGCTAAATGAGCAGAGAACAGACTCCCCTGCAGACTGGCTTAAAGCAAGAAATAAGCCAGGTGTTAACAGCAATGCTCTGCAGGAGGAGAACTGCTCCCCACTGACAGCAGGCAAAGGTTAGTGCCCCGTGCCCAGAGCTGGCCTTGGCAAGTCCTGCTGTCCCCTGGCAGCAAATGATGGCACAGGAATAATGTGCAGCTCCCAGGAGGGTTCACCTTGAGCTGAATAGAATCCCAATGCCAGATGCTGAGTTTCAGAAAGGAACTCCTTACTTAGCTTTTCAGCATATATAGCATTATTGTATTTCAAGGGAGCTTCAAAGGAAACTGGATTCATCAGAGAAAACGAGCACACCCAAATGAAGTGTGACATGGGAATCCATCACACACTGTCAGTGCTCTCTCTGCAGACCATCATTTCACTTCCATGCAGAACTTGGGGTGAAGAGGGGCTGGTGCTGGAGCTCTGTATTTATATACAAATACACAGGGAGTAGAGAGCAGCTGCTTCTGCGGCAAACTGGTATTTAAACCTGCCTATCTGAAAAAGGCAAATCAAAATTAAGCAATTTTTATTTTACTACTTCTTAGGCCAATCCCTTGCCCTTTGAGGGAGAATGTCTCACCTGGGAAATAGAGCTGCACTATTTCCTTCAGCAGCTCAGCTCCTGGCCTTTCCCAGAGAACAGAGGTTCAGACTCAGAGCTGCTGAACTCTGGGTCAGCCCACAACGTGCTTCTGTGTACTGAAACACAGTTATCACTCTTGAAAGGAAAAGAAGTCTCACCTCATTATAACATGGCCTATGGGTGCCAAATACTCATCTTGATATAATGAACTTTTTATTTTAATAGGCTTCATAATCAGAAGAGAATGCTCCAGAGAGACAATGTGAAACATGGAGGTATTTAGTGCTGTTACTGGCAACAGAGAGTCCCGGTGGATGTCTTGGGAACAGAGACCATTCCACCCTGGAAAGAGACCTGAGCTGAGCTAAGGCAGTCAGGTCCCATTAACATCTCCTGATGTGCTGAGGACAGCCATATGGAGTGTGTGCAGGCACAGGAAATCTCAGGGTTCAAGCAGGGTGAGCTATTCACAAAACAAATCGCTTGTGCAAACAGGTAACACTTGCTGTAGTAGCTGCTGTTCAAGATGTGCTGCTGCTGGCAAGCAAATTCTTGAGGAGCACCTACCAATGATCCTCTCTGTTGTGTTCATCAAGCCAAAAAAACCCAGCCCAAGATTTCTCAATGGCTCTCAGAAGAGAGAAAGCTGAACCTTGGGCTGTTAATGTGCTGGTACACTGCAAAAATGTTTTCTCAGCAGACACTACAAACACAGCAACTGGGGTCTAAGGTGATAAATCAGAAATCCAAGCCAAGGCTTCAGAGCTTAGAAAGAACTCCGAGACTTGGGGATGGAAAGCAAGACAAATTTAAACTGGAACATTTTGCAGACATTCTGAGTCTTTTGCCAGGTTTATGTTTCCAGTGCACTTGCAGTGGGCTCCCAGTTTTCTGCCATAAACAGATAAAAATGCAATGCAGTGTTGCTGCAGGGGCCACAGCCCACCTTGCCATCCTCGGTGTAGACGTTCTCGTTGTAGCCCTTGACGATGGTCCGGTCAATGAAGAGGCTCCGCATCACCACGATCACTTTTAACACTTTTCCCAAGGTAACCTGTGAGCAACAGGACAAGGGCAAAAATGAGCTGAGGGCAAGTCGATGGTGTCTGAACTCATAAGACCATCGAGTTAACAGCTTAAGTTGATGCAATTCCAGTTTTCAATATTTTATAGAGAGACCAAAATAAAAGATCTAAAAGCAGTGTGTGTTATGAGGAGGAGAGAGACTGTAAAGTGCAGAACAAACAAACATTCATTTGCAACTGAAAATGTATGAGTTCACAGAATTCCCTTGTGCAGACATGACACTGCCAAGCAATTCCCTCCATTTTATTAACACCACAACTCAATAACTTGTCAAAAACAATGGGCAAATGTGATTATTTTCGATGAATTTGATGTTCTCCAATATAAGTCCACTTAGAGAAAAACAATTTGAAAGAAGAATCAGACTCTCCTAATGCTGGCTTGTAAAAGCATGCCAGGAGTTTAATGGAGAACATTTTCTTCCCAATAAAAATGTAAAATTATTTCAAAGGAAACTACAGCTTAAAGTAAAAATGTTCTATTTTCAAAGGTTTCATTTCCTTCTGTGAAAGTGTTAAAGTGTAAAGAATAAAACTAGCATAATGGAAAATACAGAGGGTCAGTCAGAGTATAACAACAGAAATAAGCCTAAATTATATTATTGACAAAAATGCAATAATGAAGGCATTTTAATCTAAAAATCAATTTACATTTCAAAGATGAAGTTGTACTTCAATACAGTTAAGATGTGTGTCTAACAAGAATCCTGTCTTTGTATTTTGTTATGCAGAGATTATTAGAATTTTTCCTCACCCACAAAAGCATAAAACTGAGATAAAAAAGAAACAATTAGTTCATTTTAATATTTCCCAACCAACAGCAGCTAATTTTCTGCCAGTGTTCCAACATTTCATCCTGTATAGATTAACACCCACTAAAACAAATGTGTTGTTACTGCTGACCTAAGCAGACAAATCCACACCTAAAGAAATCAGTCAATATGCACCTTTATTGATCTGTTGGATGTTATTCCTTTGTAACTTCTATTAATGACTCCTGCCCATCACCTTGTTCCAACACCAGCAGCCCCAACCTGAGCTGATTTAATCAGTACAGAGCCACAAAGGCAGGACAGAACTGATGCCAAGCCTTTGGCACGGGACAGGGAGGACTCCAGCAGGAAGAGTCTGAACAGCAGGGCAGGACAGGCTCACAGCAAGAGAAAAGACAGGGGAACAAGAAGGGAAGACAATGACAGCCATCAAGCAGACAGGCTGCCAGGCAGAATGCTGCAAGAACATAAAAAGTGGGTCAGAAGAATGGGTGATTTCTGAAGAAAAAAAAAGTGAAAGGCTGAAGGACAGGAAGTTGTATCAGAGCCTGAGCCATGCACACACCAGGAACCATGGACATGTATGGAAGCACCATGCTGTGCCATTAGGTGCTGTGAATTTTGCTTTAAATGCAATATCTTGCCAGGGTACTCTTAAACAAGACCTACTTGGTCCTCATATACAGAAAATTGGCAGAGTTATTTCAGCACCTGACACTGTATTAATTAATTTAGAAATGCAAAGTCATGATCCAGAGCTATGATGCTGATCATCCACTGGAATCACAGAGTTTTGTCGCAATTGCTAAGAGGAGGAACTGAATAAACTTTGAGAAAAGTTGCCAGCACATTAAGAGTTAACCGTTTTCAATTTATTTTTCTGCCTTATTAAAACTGGCACTTCAGTGGGATATTGGTCTGCTGAGAGAACGGATTCTTATTTATAACTTCACACCAGGCATCAACCATACATAATAAAATTAAAAGAAGGAAAAGAAGACATTTTGAAGAAAAATAAATCTTAATGGAAGAAGGATAAGGCTGCCCTACAAAAACCCAGACCCAGCTTTCTGCATAATATTTCCTATCCCCATTGCCTTCACACACTTCAGCTGATGGTCCCTTCTTTCCTCTTTCTCTTCACATTGTGCATTCACAGCATTTCCCATTGCTGCCAGGTAGAAATAAATCTGAGGTTGATCTGAAGCCTCTGTGGGATGTTCCTGAAAATCCTCTGAGTGAACAGGGGAATATAACACACTGAGAAATCCTGTGTGTGGCACTCTAGCTTGCTGGAATGAACTTACTGCTGGCCTCAAACCTCCTCCCCACATGATTTACCTGCACAAATGCTCCTGCATTAGCTCCCTGCCCTTTTCCAGGTGATCTGACTTTATACCCTTCCAGTGGTTCACTCCCTACTTCCAGAATCCATCACAGCACTGAAATGTCACATCCTGCACCATGGCCAGGACAGTGCCTTGATCACCCACTTGCCTGACCACCAAAATTCAAAATTCCTGTCTCCCACACGTGTAAGGAGCTGTGGAAACCCAACCCTAGCTGGGCACCTCAGTGAGCACCCTGAGAAAGGTCCTACTGCTGCACTCCCCCTTTTCAGGGGGCACCCAGGCACCCTGGAAATCCAAACTTTAGCTGAGCTGGTGCTGGGTTGTCTGAATTAGCTCTTACAGTGCTCTGGTACTGGAACAAAAAACTTTCCTCTGTTGTACCACTCTTGTTTTGACAAGGGATTCCTGCAGATTTTACTCTGGCTAAAAGAGAGATCGAGACCGAGATGATTTCTGTAAGACTGTATCATTAGTTTAATCTGACAGAAGCATGAATTTTGTAAAAGAGCAGCTCAGAGAAATTACAGTTCATGGTTTTAACAGCACTGAAAGAATGAGGATAGGAGTACAAAGAGTGAACAACAGCCTGCCATCAGACTGGAGGATGCTGTGAAATGTGGAAGCCAGAACTTTGCTCCACAGCTATTCTCAGGGTGAAGCACATTCCACACAGCAAATGCAATACCCTTTATTTTTTCCTCCAGTAATCAAGATTTGTAACTATTTCCAGGGCTTAATGTTTTTGTTCAATTCCAACATATTTTACAAATCATGTTTTTCAGCAGACCATTTTATTCCAATCGCTGCTCAACCTGGCTACCTGGAGGCCGTGTTCAGAACAGATCTATGGATGGAACATAATTTACACTCACAGTCATACAACCGTGTCCCTCCAGATCACCTGAAAGAAGGTAATAAAACACTAATGGCTTTGCTAAACCAGGAATTCGATAGTTCTACTCCAAGCTCCAAGAGTGCAGGTCTCTTCTGGAGGTCCAGACTCACCCAGTTGGTCCCTATTTAATGGGCACCGAAATGTCCCTGCATTTCCACAGGTACCAACTGAGAGAAATTCCTTCCCTTGCTCAGAAAAGATACCTTTCAATTGTGACAAAATGGCAACAATTTCCTTTCTAAGCCAAGTTTTCCTATTAAATTTCAACTTCTCCTGTCGATATCCTGTTAAGACAGCACTTGGCTTTTTAATATTTTGCCTGAAGGATATATGCCAACTTGTCCTTGATGTAGAAAATTTTAATTCAAATCAATACATGTACAAGGTCACTTTAAAATTCAATTAATATGAATGAAAAAATATGCCCCACAGTTCTGTGAGCTGAAAATGGAACAGTTGCAAGTTAAATACTTCTGTAGCTTCTGTTTTGGGCTGTGTAATAACAATGTACTTCTAACTTCCTTTTAACTAAAATATACTAAATTCAGTCAGTTAAGTTATTCATAAATCCCCTGCTTCCTAAAATGGCAAGCCCCAGAAGAAGGTAGGACAGGCAGCTGATTGAAATCTGCAATATTATGCAGCTTTTCTGACAAAGACATATAAAATAAAAATCTTCTTGAAATATCCCAGTTTTAAAAATATTTTGTCTATCACCAAGATAAATCTCAAGGAGCATCTGACAGACACAGTATGCCAAGAAAGGGAGAGGGGGAAACAGAATAATCAGTGAGAATGACTTAGATAATTTCTTGTAAGACTGCTAAAAGAAGTTCCCATTTAACACTAATTATATTCGGAAAAGAAGAAAGTACCTTTCCAAGTAAGTCAGAATCAGGGTCCACATGAATTTAGAAAATGAAAAGGATCAAAATTCATTTACCATGCCAGAACTCTGCCTGGAGGAAACAGTTTGAAATCCCCCCTTTAATTTTGTCTCCTCACTGAAACTATTATCAAGTGAAAAGCCCTTTTACAAACCATTTAAACAACACATTAACAAATATTCTTTCTTAAAATTTATTTAAGTTTGATATTAGGAAAATGTATGCTGACAACACCAAGCTCCCACACTTCATGAAATGAAAAATTCCCAAAGCTTCAGATTTCCCCTCAGCATTCCAGGGAATTTGCTGCTGATTTGAGCTGCAGATGCTCTGCAATGCAGAGCTAAAAGAAAGAAAACATTATTTTCAGTTAACATGGGCACCTCCCTGCTTCTATAAAAAGGAGCACAAGTGTGTGTGTGGTTTTTATTCACCTCAGAAATAAGGCAACATCCAAGCAGAGATGTAACCAAGCTACAGATTTCCAGCAAAAGGCCAGACACCTGCTCCTTGCCATGGAACCAGCCATAAGCTCAGCCTCCCACTCACAGATCCTTCTTACTAATCAGTACAATGCATGGTAATCATATTTATATATATGCTGGGGAAAAAAATAAAAAAGGTTTTGCATTAAAAATAAAGTTAAAAAAACCCAAAAAACAACACACAGACTTTCAACTAGATTTTTTCCCCTCATTTTTTGTCTCATCTGCTGCTGGTATGGCTGCGTTTTCCCTCACATGCTCATTATTCTTTAATGATGCCTATTTGTAAATAGCAAGGTAAGATGCAATTAAGCCATTAGAGTCTAAATAAACAAACATACTAATTAGGTTCTTTACAAGGATTTCTTTTTTTTATGCAAGGGCTGGAATTTACCTTTCATTAGTCTAACCCAATTGCAATAGTGCCTGATAAAAAGTCAACATAAATGAAGGACTTTAAATGCTTCCACCATATTAAGGATGAGCTGGCTCTTCTCCCTCGGTAACATTCCCTATTCTCTTAATAAGGCCAAAAAACTGGCACAGGAATATTGTTCAAAGGTTCAAGGACAGATTTTGCCAGTGGCCAGTCACACTCAGGGAAGGGTCACACCAGTCCAGCACTGCTACAGAAGATAAAACAGATTTTGTCTCTTTTTTCCTTTCTAAATTAGAACACACCAGGAATTTTACAAGGATGAAAATGATGTCTGATCTTCCACAACATAAATCTATGGGAATATCAATACACACCTGAGAGCTCTGGGCACAGTAACCCTGTGGAGGCAGAAAAGCTGAGGACATTTCTCACAAGTTTTTCTCTTCTCTGTTCTTGTTCCCTTTTCCCAATGGAAAAGACTCTTCCTCATCTTCCTCATTCTTCATTAGACAAGCAGAGAATATTTTCCAATTTATTTGCCAACTGCTGCTCATGTACTTTGTTAATTCAAGACATTCTTCCCCTGCCCATGTCACCTCAAACACTGACTTAATGCCTTTTAAATGCTATTTTAATACTTTTTAAATGCTGGTTCTCCATCTCAAGGCACAAACTGTGAAGCCACTGCAGTCCCACTGTGAGCTCAGGAGTGATTCCTCCAGCTCACAGCAGACCCTGAAACAACCCAAGAGTTCCCTCAAACACCAAAACCAAGCTGCTGTCTCCAAGGCAGTAAATCCCTAAATGAATGTTCATCCTACAGACCTAAAAATCAGGTGCCCAAGCCACCAAATTTGAGCTACATCCCTGCCATGAACCTGCCTGCTTTTATCCCCTACTGCTGAGCACTGCTTTCCTGATAAATCACCCAACAGGGAAGAAGGGAAGCTTACACTGCAGAGCACTCTGGAAATAAGGAATTGTTTTGGAAATAACAGCACTGAATTGTTTCCAATCAATACAACATTGATACAGATCTCAAATCACTTTGCAAATTCCTCCCCACTCCTCCCAGTTCTCCAACATCAGGGTCTGATGCACAGAAATAACTCTGGTGCCTTTCTTAATGGGCAAATAATACATTTCAGCATCCATTTTTCCCCACAGAAATAATAATGGTTTTATGTAAAACACTAATAAACAACAATGAGACACAAGGAATTATTCAGTTTCAGGGAACAGATGTCTGGCCTATTTGCAATTAATACAACCCACTGCCACACAATCAGACTGCTGCAAATGCTGGGAACAAGATCTGAAAGATCAAATGCAAATGTGGCTGGAAAGGGAATAAAACTATAAAAACCTGCTTCATATATTCATATGATAGGTCTATTAACAATCTAGGCAGCAGTATAAATTTATAAAAATTAATTTAAAAGCAAAAATTTGTGAGATAACCTGGAAAGAAAAAATCATGATTTCTGACCTGAGTTTGGCAGAAACAATTCAGTTCTTCAGGCTGGAAGTTACTTAGACATATCATTATGCTTTAGTAACAGAAACACAGAAAACAGTTCCATTAGCTGCAAAAACATTTACCCAGTGCCTGTAATTTCTACTGTATTTCTTTACAAATATTTGGGATAAAAAGAATTTAAAGACAAAGTAGTTCCCAGATGTAGATAAAAATATAAGCTTCTTCCCGAGGTAGGACAGGCTGACTAAATGATGCTAAGGAACTCATATTTCTCAGCTGGAAAAGCAGGGCTAAAGTTTACTGTCTTCTAAAATCTTTCCGTTATTAATGAATAAATTGTACACAGGATTTGTTTCACACAAAAAATATTCTGGATGTTGATAATGGAAACAAGGTATGTGAAACAATCACAAAATAATTTGATTATTATAGTATATGTATAATTATAAATGAATAGATAAATTATAAAGAAAGATATAAATAAATATAGATTAATATTATACAAGAAAAATAATGTATCTAGGAATACAACTAGTCATTCAAGGAAAAAAAAATCTAGGTATTTTCATTCATTAAAAATTTGTTAATGTTTTCCAAATATACAAGATAAGGTTTATCTAGTTACAACTTCTGGCATTTAACCAACAAAATCTCAGGAAAACCTTAAGGAGTCCACAGTTCCCTGTGCTGCTGCTGGAAATTAATTTTGCATAACACAGTTATTAGAGCTGATATAATTCTATGTTTAGTCTATTTTATACATAGTGCTATTAAAAGATTAATTGAAAAATCACTGGTGAAGACTGGGATTAAACTGCACCTTGAAATGCCACAATCAACTGCTTTTAAAATGGGCTGAGGATCTCACACAGCTCTGAAAGGTTTCAATTATTTATGTGTTTGGCCCGTGTAGCATAAATCCAGACTAATGAGCTACAATTGCTGTGGATAAATCTAGAGCATAAAAAACCTCCTCATTGTCTGGAGGCAGCAGTTCATTTTTCTCACTGAAGTTTGCAGCTTCTGATCAGGGAGAGCCCAGCTGAGCACCAGGGCTCCTCACCAGCCGAGCTGGACCAACAGGCTCACACAGCTCCTAATTATTACAGAATTCCAGAACTGCTGGGGTTGGAAGGGACTTCTGGAGATCATCCCACCCAACCCCCTGCCCAAGGCAAGGTCACCTGGAGCAGGTGACACAGGAACAACCCAGGTGGGTCTGGAATGTCTCCAGAGAGGGAGACTCCACACTCTGCCTGGGTTCCTCTTCCACAGCTCTGCCACCCTCTATGGAAAGAAGCTTAGCACAGAATATTCTGAGTTGGAAGGGACCCACAAGGATCATTGGGTCCAACTCTTAGGTGAATGGCCCATAAAGAGACCAAACCCACAAACCTGGCATTACTGGCACCATGTCCTAACCAAGGGAGCTCATCTCAGGGTTCTTCTCATGCTGAAGTGAAACTTGCTGTGGTTTCTTTCAGTTTATGGATGTTAGTCCTTCTCCTGTCACTGGGCACCACCGAAGAGAGTCTGGCACTGACTGGACACCTCTTGGAGATATTTACATGGATTGCTGAGATCCTGTCGAGCTGGATATAAAGTTTGTACAACAAAACATCAGCAAATAGCTGGGGAGCTCCTCATCCCTTGGGGTAAAAATTTCCAGTGATATCTTCGCAATGGTTCTCCTCTGTTGATAGCTGGAACTTTGCTTAGTTACAGGTGGAGTCCCTAGGTAATTATCTTAGTTGGCTGCAGTCACTGGTAAAGCAAAGGCAATAGCTATTGCTGGTTTTGGTTGAATTAAAGGAGGGATGCTGTATGCAAGAGCTAAAATTACTAGCTCTTCATTACAGTTTACTGAGACAATAGCTGGAAGCACATAGCTCTGTTATTTCCTGACCTTGCATCCCCAACTTTCTTGCATTTCT
Source organism: Rhabdornis inornatus (assembly GCA_013397075.1). Classification (NCBI taxonomy): domain Eukaryota; kingdom Metazoa; phylum Chordata; class Aves; order Passeriformes; family Rhabdornithidae; genus Rhabdornis; species Rhabdornis inornatus. Next base: position 381,444 of record VWZS01000747.1, on the reverse strand, counting down.
TCACTCTGAGATTTGCTTTCCCACAGCTGTCTGAGAGTCCTGTACCTTTTCTATTTCCCACAAGATCCCCTCTCAGCCTTCCCTTCTCCAGATTAACCTGGCCCAGCTCCCTCATCAGAGAGATGCTCCAGCCCCAAATCCCCTCGGTGCCCTCCTCAGGACCCTCTCCAGCAGCTCCTTGTTCTTCTTGAAAAGACATCTTGAACCACCATGATGAATCTTACTGGTGCAAGTCCCACCTCTACAGCTAAGGACATAAACAGATTTCCATGTGCACATGAAATTGTGGAGTCTGGGGCTGAAACTTTCCCTCTTGGGTCCTCTTCCTAAAGATAATTTGTATGGCAAAGGCCCCAGCATTTCTTAGTCTCAAAAAGTCTCCTAAGCCTCCTTTCCCCTTCTTCCTCATCTCCCTCCAGTATTTTACACATTTTTAAGATATGTACAGTACTTCCCAGTCCTTTGAAGATGAATGCATGGGTTTTCTCTGGTAGATGGAATGATTGTGTTTAAAGATGTTATGACATCTGGATCTTCCATCAAGGACCTTCCTAAGATACCAGGTGTGCTATGAACAGTCCAAGGAGGAGCATGGCTGAGATTATAGAGTTAGTTAATTAACTCTGGGCAAACAGTACGGTTGTGAAATATTTTGAAATAAAATGAGCATTATCTGGAGCCTTTGGCACTGAGGTAAACCACACTGCTGCAGGGGAGCGGCTCCAGATGTAACTTGGGCTAAGTTCAGAGCGAGAAATCACAAGTGCTGAAGAAACCTCACTCCTGGAGGAGGTGCTCTTCACACTGCCCATCCTGCAGCACCTTTTTCACTGAAGGCTCTGTGGCTGAAAACAGCAAAAGCTTTTGTAGCAGTCAGGGCCAGATGGAAAGTGCCATATTGGCAACATCAACTGAGACAGATGGGGAAGACGGAAAACCTGGCTAAAAGAAAAAATTATAAACCCATCACACAATCACACACAAAAATACTTTAAAAACAATCTTTTTGATCTCTGATCCAAGGAAAATATGCACACCACTGGTTCAACATGGGGCTGGGATCTTGTAGGAACAAAAACGTCCTTGATTGAGAGAGGAGCTGCCACATGGAATTCACTCTGCTACTGCTGCTGGTGAAAGGCGCTTCCTTTAGTTACCACCCAAGCCTGTTCCTTGGCAGTCACATCCAAGATAATTTACCTTATTTCCTATTTGTGCCTGAATCTTAAAAACATCATCTATTTCCTGAGCACCTCAAACAGCCACCAAAAGTGGAAGGTACTTCAGTATGCAAAGAAGGGCTCCAAGAGAATGGAAAGCGTTTCAAAGTAAGGAAGCAAACCCAGACATTTTTCTATAGCAAAATAGATAAAACACAGCTTAAGAGGAAAGGCAAAAACTTCTGAGACTTATAACTTCTTAAGACTGCACTGATGAATTCCATTCTTTTCTGGAATATATTGTTCCACTTGGTGAATCCAACAATTGCAGATTAAATGTTTTAATGCCAGCTGTTTATTTTAACCTCTGACTCAGTTAATCTCTTGTGAATTTGTGGCTGTTCAAAGAAAGTTAATAATGACATGTTAGGCAGTTGATTAATTAAAACTAAATACAACTAAAATACTTAAAAATTTAAAATAATCACAGCAATAGTTGATTGGGAAATTTCCATGAGAAATATGATGGAAAAGACTGAACTGGCCTCAGTTCTTCATCTGTGTACGTGGTGTACTTTCTAGTTTTTTTCAAAATTTGGCAAAATATGTGACTTCTGCCTTTCCCTAGAAGGAAATCAGCATCCAGCTGCCACACCACGGACTCCTCTTCCACTTTGTTGTCTAAGAGCTTTGAAGACTTCTTTTGCTGTAAGCACAACAGCTGCCTGTAAAAATGGATGTGAACAATAGGCTCCTCTGCAATGAAATCTTGCTTGGTCAGGCAGAAATAAGTCGAATGTATTGGACCTGTTTATCTCAAATCCAGCCTTTACTGCTCATTTACTTCAAAGGCAAATTCTTAACTTCATCTTAGAACAGAAATTCACTGACCCAAGAGCGATGTGAACAAATTTAAATCATATTGGTTTCCTTCTTCTTTTCTTCTTCACAACTTTCTCTTCCTTCTCAATTATCATGATTAAGACACACTCACTGCCAAGTCTGCTGCAAACCACATTGAATATTTGAGTTTGTGCTCATATTTCTACAATCACATTTAACAACAAAGCAATAGATCTTCTGTTTAAAGGGGAAATTATTTTTATCACTTATTTGCCTATGAGCAAGAAAGATGCTGCATTGCTGTGGCAAATGAAGAATGATATGTTTCTGGGGAAAAAAAATCTTTAATAACTTGCATTTTTGGGACAGTAATTCAACCCGGTGCCCTCCTCAGCTCAAGGATCCAACTTACCAGATCAATCAAATGATCCAACTTACCAGAAGCATTGCGGAGGTGCCATTTGGCCTGGAGAGCTGGATGGACATTTCAGGGAACATCCTATCAATGCGATTGATCACATCATCAACGTACCTACCAACCAAACCAACCAGCAGCATTAACACAGCGGCTCTCTCACACACTCAGATTATCAAAACTATGCTTTTTAAAAACATTTATCCTTATTAGAAATTATCCTTTTAAAAATTATCCTTTTCAACCCTGTTCATGAGACTTTCCTGAAACAATTTCTCTCTGATACCTGCATATCTGTCAAAACCACATGCAAGCAGTAATTCAAAAAGCTATTGACAATAGGAAACAAACCAAAGCCCTCTGCAAGTTGTTTTGAAAATCAATTACTCTGCCCTTAAAAACATGCACTCACTTAAATTTTAGTCCAAATCTGTCAGTCTCAAACTCCTGCCATTGTATTTCTGTACTTTCTCCTCAGGAGGGTTGAAGGACACACAATTAAAATTACTCCTCAAGTGTAGGAATTCACAGGCTGTCATGTCCTTACTCTCTCTTTGATAAACTTAACAGATAAAGGTTTTATCAAAGTCTTTGGACGATTCTTAGGGTTTGTTTTTTTTTCCTCTGAATCTTTCCAATTTATTTCATGCACTGGTGACTCTGAAATTGGCTGGTAAATTCCAGATGTTTCCCTGGAGCAATCAAACACAAAGGTAAAACAGCATCCTTTCTGCTGGGTGTAATTCCTGTTTCTGCAGGCCAAGGTGAGCTGGCACACCATTATCCTGTTCCCTGGGATCAAAGTAAGAACTGACCTCCATTAACACAAAAACAGCCTTACAGAGACCTTGTTTCCCAGGACACATCGCCCCAGCCACGGACATGTCACTTCAGCCACACCTCTGGACACATTAAAATCCAAATATCTGCTTTAGCAGAGTTTCCAGGACAGTCTGTATCATCTATGCACTGATATGTCCCCATTTATAAACTCTGCATCTCAATCAGATCCATGAATGAATTTGCAAATAAATTTGTTTTCACGCTAATCCACATATGTGCCCTGAAAAAAAATACTTTGGGAAAATTGGTTGTCTGAGTTATAACAGGAAAACTCTAAAAAAAAAAAGAAAAAAGCTAATTATTTCCCTTTAATCTGCTTAAACAAAGGCAAAAAAAATCTTGAATTCTTGCTCTTCAAAGTAATTCAGTTCTAATGTTAGTGCTAAAACCTCCTGAACAACAATAGGGTGCTATGCTCCAATTGCTACTTTGCAAAGGATTAAAACAATCAGAAAAAATAAAATCAAGTCAGGAAAGCTACACCTCCTCAGCTGGTAAAGTCAGCTTTTAAAAGTAACCAAGGAATGAAGCGAGTTATGACAATTTTGCACAAAACCCCTAATCCACACTTGTCGTTGTGCAGAAGAAAGTTCCCCCATTCACTGCAATGACTCATTAACACTTGCTGCTGATAAGCAGAGCCAAAAACATCCAGAAGCCAAGAACTTCCTCAGCACTGGGGAAGAGGAGGCTCATCAGACACAGCTCCAGGAGGAATAAACTACACATGGACAGCACAAACCCAGCTCACTTCAAACACTGCTGAATCCCAGACTGAATTCATACAGCAGGAGAGTTTATTCTGTTTCATAAATGCCATTACTCCAGACTCTGCAAATAAATTAATCTCTTGCTTGTGGGGGACCAGGGATGACTGGCTGTGGTACAGGAAAGAAGAGATTCTGTGGCTCTGAACATGTGATGCAGATTTTTGCATAGATCAAGTTTTCCAATTTGCCAAGCTTTAGGCAATAAGAAGTTAAAACAAACAAAATAAGAAGCTGCAGAAAACAAGACACTGGCATAGTCAATGCATTAAGGAAAGAAAATTCAAGTAAATTTTAAATCATGTGAACAACAGCTGGATGTGGGCACTTAATCTGCTTACGTCCTCCTGAAAATCCCAGTGGACATGTACACTCATCCTTTGAAAATGGGACCCAGGCTGGCTGGAAGTAATCAATTCTTTGAAGTCTTTCTTAGATATGATTATTTTTAAATGTAAAACTTGTCTTGACCACGAGGATTAAAATCTGACTCAAACCCAACTGTAACCTTGTACTACGTGAGCAGTGTAAGGCAGAACAGGGAATGTGAAATCTTCCCTTTAAATGAAATCACACATACAGCAAACCAGAAATCATCTAATTTGCATTACCTATCTTCTGAAAGCACTTAAAGGTGAGTTACTATGACTTTTTGGGCTTAGATGCCTGTAAATTTTGTACCACTTTTCACAGATCAGTTGACAGAAGAAGGAAAATGAAAAGCATGTGCTCCAGGAAATGTGATGTTTTACTTTGGCAGCTCTATCAGAACCATCACACGAGGAGCCCTTTCCTTCCACATCAATGGGATGTCAGAGAAGATCCCAGACCAACAGAAGAAAAGATCATTGATGTATGCAGCATTGTTTTGTGCCTCATACCTTTTTTCAAGTAGTCATCAGGTTTTCCTGAGCACTCACCAGAAGAAAGACTTCAAAAATACATATATATAACTACTCAATTAGCCTGACTGGATCGTGGTCTCAAACACAAAATGACAAACAACCTTATCTAAGGCAGAATTCTTCTACAGATTTGCCCTTCTGAGAGGACATCTGGCAAAAAGGGATGGACATGAGAAATCAGATGCAGCAGAGGAATGTAGAAGTGTAATTGGTGATGACTTCAGAGAAAACTGAGGAACACATGATAAAAAACAGATAAAGTGCACTCCTGAGGCTGTCTGGAAAGAGGGTCAGAGAAAAAGCTGCTGTCTGGAACTTATTTTGTAGAACTGAAATACATAAATTTACTGCCAAAATAAGCACTTACAAAATTTACACATCTCTGTCCAGTTTTAGCTCAAAAATACGATAGTTCCTATTTATGCTACAGAACCTCTTGCCCAGTCTGAGAGAAGCAAAGCACTTGAGGATGGAGAAAAATCTAATTTTACTTTGCCAACAAGCACTTGTAACTTCTGACGTCCTTTGCACATCTCAGTTTTCTCCTACATTCAAAAGATGATGGCTGGAATGAGCATTTACAAACCCAGATGAAATAATGAGAAGGGGGAAAAGCAAATGGCAATAGATTTGTTCAGACATTTGGCCTTTTTTAATCTTAAGAAAAAGAAATTAATGGGATGCTCAGAATTAAATACAAGCTGAAATTTCATGTCCTAGAACAGGCATTGTTCCACCTACGAAGGGCTGAAGAGTGTCTAGACAAACTCCCCACTGCTTCCCTGGGATGCAAAGGTGGTTTAAAAATGGCTGAAGCCAGACTGCAAAAGATTGTACCCAACAGTCCCCATTTTACAGCACAGAGTTTTAACTCTTTATAGACAGAATTTCGTATTATGAACTATCCTAAGTCTCAAAAAACATTCAACAACTTCTCATTACAACACCCTGTCCTGGTTTAGGGCAAATTTGGGAGGAAAGTCCCATTCTATTAAAAAAGGCTTCAAGTAACTTCATCAACACCTGCATCCTAATCCAGATCCATATGTACCTCCTAATCCAGATCCCTACTCAAAAAAGAACAACAGACTCAACCAACAGGTCTTTACCTCATTAAACCTTATCAAAGGTTTAAAACAATTTCCCCAATGCAATTTTACTGGTCTGGGGGGAGATTTTAAAAACATCCTCAACAGCAGTTTTGTACCAACTTCCTCCTCCTATTTTTTCTACTTCTTTCCTTCATGATTTTTTCAGGAGGTATTAAAATTGTATTTTAGATACAGAATCTTTACTTTAAAAAATGCTAATATTATCATTCAGGGGTTTGCATCTGAATGTGCAGAGCCAGCCAGTCCATCAGATGCTCTCAAAGGCTGTCAACACTATAAATCAGTATTTTTATTTTAATGTAGAAGAGTTATTTTTTCCACAAACATGCCAGATTAATACTACAAAAGTCAAAACAAATCTACTTCATGAACATCATCAATGACTAAAATTAATTCAAAATATTACACTTCAAATGAAGCGTTGTTATGAACATGCAGAAAAATCAACACTAGTATAAAGTAATAGAGATATTAGTCGAAAAATCTCTCTGCCATTTTGCCAGTTAATGTACACATAAATCCTTTAGTCCCTATTAGAGAAACAATGCCTGGGACATGGAGAACACACCTTTGAAGCCAGTTAGAAAGTACTGTGTAGAAAGGCCTAATTATCTATGCAAAATACTCACTGAGAAGTTTTATGCTAAAACATCAGTTTGACAACGTAGAAATAATTCAGGAACCATTTCTGTAGATAAATGGTCTTGAACCATCTCTTTGATTCACATAAAGGCCCCCCAAAAGACACCAATATAGGAAAGTAATTCATTATAAATGTCTTTCAATTCCACACTGGACAGATGGCTTCGCTCTCTAATGTGACCTCTCTTTCTAATTTTTTTTATTTTTACTGGATTAGATCCAGCAATCCAGTGTTAGTGTGATGTTTAACAGCTTAGACAAGACTTAAATAGCATTTATCCCACACAGTGTTTCACTTGCGTGCTGTTCATTTTTTCCACCCAATACAACAATTTAAAAATTAGAAAGATAGGTATTGATAATAATGTTCTTTTGGAAGTAAGCAAATTTTGCTAAGTGATCTTGGGAAGATGAAGAGAAAAAGAAAAGGGGTAAAAATACACATTTGTAACATGAAAGAAGTTAATCTTTCCTATACACTTAGCAGAAAACACCACACATAAAACGAAAATAAACTCTACAATTCTGTCAAATCTGGATTCATGATTTCTGGAGAGCAACAGGAGAAACTCTCCACACATCCTCTCACTTACCAGCACAGTATTTACTTGCTGACAGATTTTTTTTTTTCTCTGGCTTTCAGTTAATATTTTCAACCCAGCTAATAATTTCTTTTCACATGTGTGATATTTCAGAAGCATGAGCTGGCCCTGCTGCACATGTTGGGTTGGTTGATGGAGGCACTGGGGGACAGTGTTTGCCTGCACTCATTCCAAGACCCACGGAACAGCTATTTTTGGCAGATCCAAGACTCAATATAAAACTTAAAGATTTTAGCAGTAGCAGAATTTAAAATATTATAGATTTATAAAGAGATTTAATAGTTTTCAGGCAGCCTGAATAGAGAAATAGTATATTTTAACACATGCAGGGTAATCACAGTTCTAGTGTGATTTATTCACCATAGAATTTAAGTTTTAATTTGATTCAGCTACCTGCTAGGCAAGTCTCTGCAGGTAGCAAATTCGAGTTGATAGAAGGCTTTTCAGAAGCATCAATTAACAATAGTTATTAAAACAGTGACCTCTGCCAGCTTTGGTGAGATGACACTTCCTGCTTGGATAGGCAATGAAGAGCGTGAAAAGAAATTCAACACCACTCACGCTGAGAAAGCGACTTCACGTCTCAAGACTAAATTAGACAGCTGGCAGCATCCCTGACATCTGTACAACAATCCTGGAAGTCTCTGCCTCCTCTTCCAAATTCCACAGGTTCTGTTGGGTTTTTTTATTGTTGTTAACACAGGCTCTTGCTTTCCACTTCTGCAGAACCTCTATAAAATGCTCACGGTTTCCTGGCTCTTGTTTTGAGCAACTTCTCCTCCAGCTATGAGTTTCCTTGCCAGGCTGTTTTCTCATACAGTTGTTAACACCGTCCTCTTGTCCTTTCTGAACAAACTGCTTCAGCAGTTTCCTCTCTCTTCTCACTCAGTTTCCAAGTTTCTCTGGTGGAAGATTCCAGCCAGGATCCTCTTGGCTCATCTTTCTCTTCCCTTCTCATCTGCACACTGCCTTGGTCTCTGCTACTCCTGCAATGCCTCTGTTCCCGCTGTAAAATCTTTATTCGTGACACGTCAGAAAGGAAAAATGTTCTTTCAAATAACTAACTGACTTCTAACTACCAGGAGGTGAGGTGAGGGCAGAAGGAGCAAACCTGAGCCGTGCACAGTTCTTCAGTTTTGGGGCTAAAGCGCAGAATGAGCAGGAGGGAGTTTCAGCACTGGAGAGTCTTGGCTGTATGAATCCACAGGTGTGGGATGAACTCAGGATGTGTGGGCTGCAAGGAATTGATTTGCTAAGACACCTTGAACAAAGGTCCTAAGGAACAAATTTGCTAAAATTTTTGCCCAACTCCAGTTCACTCCACCTTCAGAGGAGTGGAAGCACTGAAAGATCCAAACCTGAGAGAAGGCAGACTTCCATTGATTCTCACAAATCCACTTGTTTTCAACTTTGCTGTGGATGTTATTTTAGTCATAGAGGAATTATGCTTTATTACTAAGTGGATGCAAAAGATTAAGTTATGTGCCTAAATAGTCTAGCAGTGTTTACACATAAACACAGGGTGGTCTGCTGCAAAAGCATATGCACACAGAGCTGTATCAAACACTCACCATCTGCACTTCTCACCCACAAAAGGCCAAACCCGGTACAGCACTTAAGGACACATGTGGAATCGTTTGGACAGTTCTCCAGAAGCCAAGACAGAGTGTTCAAGGGTTGGATTTACAAAGACATGTAGAAACCTGAGACTGTGATTCAACAATTTTCAGGCTTCAGCAGCAATACTGACATAAGGCACTGACACATCCCCTCCTGCACAGCATTCAGCCCCCTCAGCTGTGCTGTGCTGGAGGAGCCGGAGCTCACAACTGAGCTGGCTTGGAAAAAAAAAAAAAAAGAACTATTAGTTTAAATCTACAGCAGTTTCATGATTCACCTCCCTGTGTGGCTGCACACACAGCGTGCCGGTACAATTCCTGCTGGCTCTACACATCATGGGCCAGGAATGCTGCACACTGGGGTCATTCCATTACAACAATAAAATATTGGTTTATGGTGAATTGTTGTTACTTAAGCGGCGTTGTTTATACAGCAAACACAATTCAGAATTCTTCAGTGCCATCGTGAGTCCACTGCCAAGTGATGTGGTGCAGACCTGCCTGGAATGTCCTCAAAGGTCTGAGCTGACAGTGATGGCACAAATGAACACAGGTTCTCCTGCTGAAAGCTTCTAGGATGCAAACCTGCTGCTGAATCAAACAGTCTCTGGACATCTGCACATTTACATTAAATATGAACAAACAGCTCTGTAACACACTCTGAAAACACACGTTGTCAGTGCACACTTTGTTTTTTAAGACAGAGCAAAAAGACATCTGTTCATAATGCTGAATTCCAGTGCACCACTTTAAAAAGCGTAACTTTAATCAGGAAAACTGTAAGTTACAAATAGAGACCCTGCAGTCCAATTCCCAGGGCTATTTTATAGTGCTATCGAAATAGCTTTCTTTGTACTCACGTGGAATGCTTTTCAAAATGCCTTTAATTCACAGCAGTAATCATGAGAGGAATATGGATATTAGAATGTGTGAAAACTGGTTAACAAAACAAGCATGCATCTACTTTACAGTCATCACCAGGATCCCGCCTGAGCCTGCACTGGTCTGTGCTTCACGAAAAAGAAAAGCATTAACTCCTTTATACACACCTTGGGAGGAAAACCAGCCCTCTCTCAACCATTCAGCATCAGTGGTAAAAATAATTTCAGAACCAAAACTCCACAGCACAAATGCATTGTTTATATTTCCACTTCATGAAACACGATGTTGCACCACACCAATAATAATACTGTTATTATTAACAATAAATGTTAACAGGAGTAATTTTCAGGGGCCTGGGTAAGAATCAGAATTATTACATTAGTGTTTATCTACAAAGATGGTTCTTGAATTATTCCTAACTTTTCAAGCAATTTGTGCCCCAAACATCAGTTTGCACATGCACACATATTTCTATCCAGCAGAGCTGTGTCAGAATTCCAAGCCAGAGTCCTTTAAAAAGGAAAACCAGTGTTTGCACACACAGAGAGCTGTCCCCATGGGACTCCAAAGCTGGATAATGCCCCCCACCCCCTTGGGGCTCACCTGGGGTTGTGGGTCAGTGCTGGGAGGTGAACCTCAGGAGTCCTGCAGTGAAGGACAGGGGGCTCAGCTGATGCTGATCTCAGCAAACACCACACAGTGCTTTGATAAGGGCTCCAAGGAAGGCACTGAGCTCAGTCCTGCTTCCAGGAATGTGATGGGCTGGGATGGTTTCTTGCCCAGCTGCTCCCAGGGAAGGGAATGAGGCTGTCTCCCTGTCTCCACCGACCACCTGATGGGATCCTGGCACCATGCATTACTGAACCTGAGTCCAGCCTTCTCAAGCTAGAATTCGGTATTTTATAATGTGTTATTTTCAGCTCTGCTATTGAAGATTTACTGCAACAGCAAAGCCTTCTCACTCTCTTTCTTTGTGCTTTATTTCTCCCTCAACAGAGCAGAAATTACAGTACTTACCTCCTTTTATGAACAGCAACAGATGATGCATGATACCTATTATTTATTCTATACTTATGGAAGCAGTGAGATTTTACCTTTGGGTGCAGTGACTGATGAATAGGAAACACAGGATGTTGTGCCCAGTTAGAACTTTTCACACACTGGGCTTGACCATGACAGGCACTGCTGGCAGAAAGAGATCTTAGTGATCACTTCTGTTAGGCACATCAACTCCCAGAACTTAGTGAAGGCATCACAAATTCCAGAGGCTGGGAGGAAGGGAGGATTAAGGATTTAACCCTCTGGAGAACAGCTAATATATCAAAACAGGAGAGCAGAGAAGACCATTTCATACACAGGACTAAAAATACATAGAATTAGCAAGTGAAGAGTCCAATTTTAGGCCTCAAATAGACTTCAAAAAGCCACTCCAAAAAAAATAATCCACTTCAAGGTCTAGAGCTTTGTTAAAATTAAAAATTGTGGTAGAAACAGGCAAGTCTTAATATCATAGTTCTAAGGGTACTTAGGATACTTGATATCAGCCTTTAAGGATCCTTAAGATCAATTTGTTCTTCTGTAATTAAGAGGGAAGCAAAGGTGAAGAAAAAAAGCAGAGAAGATGAGATATAAATGTTGTACAGCCCACTGCAATTTATTACACAAGCTTTCACCCATTTCAACTTTTGTGATCTTACTTTAAGTTTTCTTGAGGGAATTTCATAATTAGTCCTGGTTTTTAGCTCTTCAGAATTATGCTCTGACCAAGTACTTCGATCTGCCTGTGATACTACAGAGATAAAAATCTATCTTGCAACTCAGAGGTTTATCAAAAGACTCCTTCAAGGTCATCTTCACACTTCAGTAGAAAAACTGGAGATAACAAGTACAATTAGGCATTTATAAACTCAAGACTCTCCCAGTACAAACATTTAGGAGAGAGAAGCCCTTCAAAACACTATTTTATAAAAAATATGCTTTCATCACTTCTTCCTCCAGCATGACAAGCTGTTCCTTAGGTTGAGATTTTTTTATAGGGCTTATGGAAATTAATTGCGTGGCTTCCGCTGAAAGTCACCGTGGGGGAGGAGGGCGAATTCCCTCGAGGGAACTCTCTGAGAAAAACTCCTTGGAAAAGAAAGTTGGTTAAAGGAAGGGGCTCATCCTGGCTCTAACTCCTGGGCTTGGTGAACACAGTCCAGACATGGCAGCAAAGTGACAGCAGAAATTCACTGTGCCTTTCTGGCCACTTCCCCACTCCTGTGATCAGATTCCCTCTCATTTATTATTTCCACTCACACAAGGATCATGTGCAGCCCCAACAGAGATCACACAGGTTTTAAGTTCACTGTGGCTTTTGAAATGTTGGAACCTCTGAGCTGGAGTTTAAAGTCTTTCATGGGGCTGAGAGCTGGATTAAAGCCAAGTTCCAGAGTAAGAAATACAGAAATTCAGAAGTGTAGTCCTATACCTGCATCACTTGACATCCCTTGCAGAGCTTCCCTAAGAAATAAAACCTAAGCTAGCATTAATGTCAAATATATCTGAAGTACAACAAGCCCTGCAAAACTTCCACGTCTGGTGCAACCTGGGAGAAAAGCTCAGCCTACTAAAAAATAATACAATTCTATTTATGTAGACAGAATAAGAGAGAAAAGTGCCCCAATGAAATCCAGGGAATGAAGATCTCCCAAGGTAAGCACAAATATTAATCATGAACACTGCCTAGCTTTGTTCCTAAGTACATTTTCTGATCCTCTTCATGAATATCGAGCTCAAAACCTGGGAAGAACAAATTCTTTTAAGGAATGTCAAGTTGGTGACTCAAAGTAAAGAAATTCCAAGTTGTCAGATAACTTCTAATAGAGAATATATACAGATTAAAAAAAAAAAAAAACAAACCCAAAAAAAGGACAGTCTATGCAGTCACAGTCATTTAAAAAAAAAAAAAAAAAAGCCTGTCCACTGTAATGTGACTGAGTGGAACAAAATAATCCACCTGTCCCTGGGTCGGTACTTGGTCAAAAGCCAGGGTTTGTACTCTGCCAAACATCTCCAAAGTGCTGCTAGAGAAGGGCCAATAAAACACTTCCTAAAGACCCTGCAGACAACACAAGCCTGCTGAACCCTTTCTGATCAGCAGCCCCAGTGTCTGGCCTGTCTGTCAATGCCAGTGGCTCTCAGCAGGGAGTGGTTTATTATTCTAATAAGATGCTCCAATGAAGAGAGGGTCAGCTCTGATTCACTGCCATGAGAAGATTTAATTAGATTTTTACACTGACTAAAGACATTCCCTGCACACACACAAAATTTTAAATATGGAGATAAATGACAGTGTCTTTTAAGGCAAGGTTACTTTTGTTTTCTTTCTGTTTTAAACCCCCTGTTGCTATTTTTCCTTTTCTTGAGATAGCTGTTTACATTACACAGTTAAAATGTCCAAGATTAAAGGTTTTTTGTGAAAGAGTTCAATAATTTTCTGATTAAAAACTCTCTGAGCAAACCTGCTCAAGTATTCCACCCAATACAGAGCTCCAGAATTTCCTAGGAAAAGGTCTGAAAACCCATACCCAATTAAAAATTAGGAAAAAACCCAACAAAACAACCCAAATTTTCTTCATCACAGAACAGATTGATACTGAATTTGCTACTGAATGATTGCACATGTGTACATTATATATCAGTGCATTATTGTTAATATGCTGCTTTAACTAAAAACACACTGGATAAAGAGGAGAAAGGGGCTCAGCTGTATTGATCCACACAGCTGCAAACTACCTGTATTAGCAGACAGAATGTTCATTAAGGGTAACCTCATATCAAAGATTTTTCTAAAAGCCACCAGAGGAACGTTGAAGTCAAGCACGAGGGCCAGGGCTATTAGGGCTGTTTCAATCATTAGGAAACCATTATCTCAAATTCATGCTGCTACCAGGATACAGGTTCACCCAGTAACATGACAGCAAATTATATGATTAATTAGCTCCCACATAGCTACTGTGAGTCAACCAGTTGAAACTGATGCCCTACAGAAACAGGTAAAATATTACCCAATGGTAGCTACTGGCTCCAAAGATCTTCTGCAGTTACACTCCCAAACATCAGCGAATTTGCAGATGTTTTAAGGGAGCTCCCCATCCATGCTCACTTTGCATTCACTACTCAGTGCACAGATGTGCGTTTCTGTACTTGATTTTTCTTTCATCATTTAATTATTTTCATTTTTTTGCCTCATTGCAATCGTCAGGTTTCGTGTAGATTCAAAACATAAACTACACTGGTATTCATCTAATGGCACCCATTCTTAAGAGCACTTCATAGGCATTTTTAAAAAGGAGACAAAATATTTGCTTCCTTTGGCAATTTGGCAAAAGACACAATGAGACAAACACTCCATAACAACTCTGAAAAGGTTGATGGGAAAGCTGGAAGAGAAAGCTTAACTGAGAACAAAACAAATTAAATTACATCCACACTGAGAACTTTCCTGCTCTGACTGGTGTCCTGCACCCCATCCCACCCGCTGAGTCAAGTGGTGAGAAGTCAGCAACAGCAAAAAAACACAAACAAACACGGGAAACAAAACAAAGCTCTCATTTTGTTCTTTTCGAGGGTTTTAAAAAAACCCCAAAGTACATATGTGTACAAACATTACCCAGTATTACAGCAGTTAGTGCTCCCTGACACCTGGAGAGGCTCTGCTCACTCAGAGCTGAACTTTTCTCAGTACATCCTCTCCTTCACACTCAGATGGCAATGAACTATTTATTTAGGATCTGAAAACAACAGGAGTCAACTATGGAGAAACCTTATGTGAGAGAAAACAACTTCATCCTTGAAACTCTCCAAAACAAACCAGAACAAGTTAAGAGATAAAGAAATATTTGAAACAACCTGAAATCTAAGGACCATCCAATAACCAGGTTCTCTGTGTACCTTCTTCCCACCAGCATTTTAAGATATCTTGAGAATTTCAGGAGAAGGTATTTGAGAGATTTGCAAAATGCAGACCTTTAAGATCCAGTATTTATTTACTGAAACTTTAACAAAGCAATTAATGCAAAAGCAAACTGTTCACTGGCATTAAGTGCTTTTTGGTGGAGGGTGATGCCTAAGACATCAAAAATTAACTGGTTTTAATATATAAACACAGAAACAGATGATTCAATCATGGCACTGGTGAGAGATATAAAAGAGCAGGACAGAAAGAAGGATATCACAACACTAAGGCTTCAATATCACAATCTTTATCCCCATCGATGACTTAATAAAAAACTGAGGGAAGACAGCAGTTGTGGAACAACAAAAAAAAATTAGTAGCAGCAGATAATATTTTAGTTGTACTAGCAAAAATTATAATTGATTTTCTGTCTGTGGTGTTAAAGTTGCTATCTTTGCTCTGAAAGTAAATTTTCATTTTAGAAGCATAATCACATGTTAAAATAGTTCTACCTGGCATTTTCTGTGCACAAGCTCGTTTTATAAGAGGGATACAAGAGCCACCATTGCTCCATCATGTCAAGAAATCCATTTCACTTCCTTAGGAATACCTAAGATTAGAAAGCATTAAATTTGCTTATCCTCTACTATGCTGTAAAATCAGGTTGTTGAAGAAGGAACCTTTTGTCTAAATGAAGAGCAAGCTTCAAACTAGAAAAGATCATGGAAGCAACAACATAGAAACTGTTTTTAAGCCAAATTTCAAATTCAAAAAAAAATCATGCAACTATTACTTTAAATGCCAAGCACTCCTCCTTGTAGCACTCCTTTCAATTAACTCAGCTTCTTACTGTGGGATTTTAAAGCAGGCTACTATAATCTACATTATTACTTAAGTGGTTTCTTCAAAAATATCTGTTTTCTTCCATCAGCCACCGCCCTCAAACCATCCTTCTCCAGGGTTCACAAGAAGTGGGCTCAGCCCTTTTCAAGACCTGTCTACATGGCACACACAAATCTGTCATGAGCAAAGGCATCATCTTTGCTGAGCAACTGTCAAAATGCAAAAGCCAAAATGAAAGAAGATTCTGCATGTAAAATAGGGAGGTAGAAAAGCCTGGGTTTTGGCTTCAGGGGTGCTCAGATTTACAGGGCTATTTTGGACACAGATATTACATTCTGACTTAAAACACACCAAAATTGTAGGGCATTTTTTTGCCACTCCTAGAGCACATTTGATTTTAATACCAAACACTGAATACAACAATCAGCAAAAGAGTTCAACAATTTCAAGGCCACAGAAGTTTAGGCAGCTTGATACAGACTGACAGGCTCCAGCCAGGCTTGTGTGGAATTATTTCATGTGCTGGTACTTTGTCTTCCATCACTGAAATGAGCACCTAAAGGCAAGAACACAAAGGATACAGGATAACACATCAGCACTCATTTATCACAAGGAATGCTGGCAGTGGATAACTGAGAGCTTCTTAGGAATTATCTGGCCATTCCTCACAACGTGTCATTCCCAGACTCTGAATTTTTAAAAATATTACCCAGTCTTGAACAACCAAAAATTAAAGGTAGAAGTCCAGACTTTTTCCCTGGATGAAGGCATCTGCTTTGTGGTTAATGCCTTCTTGCTCCCAGCATCCCTGCACAGCTTCCAGGTGATAAAATTCTCACCATTCCCATGGGGAAACTGAGGCAAGGAACAACTCAACAAAACAGTAATTTGCTCTTCAAGAACTTGTTTGGGAGTCTCTGTATCTTTAAGTGCTTTCAAACACACATGGCACAGAATGAAAAGGCTGAACACTATTCCACAATCTCATTTTTTGAGGGATGGAGTCAAAGCATTACAGGCAACAGTGGAGCATAATGATCATACACAGAATACAATCTTTATTTCGTTTCACTCCAGGTAAGCTCAGCAAATGATAAATAAGTGATTCACTACTTTACCACAAACCCTGTGCCAGAATCTTACTTTCTTTCCCAAAACTGAGTTTCAAAGAACAATCTTGAGCAACACTAAAGCATAAATTTAATTTCAATGCAAAACCTGCTGCATGGACGTGCTTTTGGTTGCTAAAATTAGAGGGCTTACTACAGGATTCCCTGGCCATGACTCACAGAAAACAAAGACATGGTGTGCAGCCACAGAAAAAAGCTAAACTCGAGTCTCCAATGTTAACAAGGTCTTCCCTGTGCAGTTTTTACTCCCTCTGTCAGACATGCAAAGGTAAGAATCAGGTAAATATACAAATAACGAGGTGAATGTAGCTATGTCAATTAGCAATGTGCATCACACTGTTAATACTCTTATTTTCACAATAACATACATGTACTGCTGAGTAACATCAATGAAATTAAAAGGATGGTGTTACTCTTGTGTAGGTAAAACCTACAGAGCACAGAGCAAGTGCCTTTCCAAAATTAACCCATGGAGAATGGAAATAACAGTAGAGCAGCATCTATAAAGAGATGAAAACTGAGTCACTCCACCCAGTGAAACTTCTAATGGTTCCATTTTATTTATTTTTTCCCACTGTGTGTTGGGGAAATGGGACCAGAAAATAAGTGTACCAAAATACTTTTTATCATTTTAAGTGAAGATTCTATTTAGAGGAGAAAACTATGAAGTCATCAGCTGGAATTTGCTACCCCAAGCTTTTTTCATTTAACCCATCCATAGGGTTCCTTGTAAACACACAAATACCCAGAGAATGCCCTAAAGTGAAATTAAAAAGTAATAACAGTTATTTTTAACAGCAGGTAAAGAAAGCAGAGCAAAGCAGTTCTCCTCTGCAGTTAGAAAGGACAGTCAGGCATCCTCTCACACCCTGCACATGGTCAGGAG
Source organism: Rhabdornis inornatus (assembly GCA_013397075.1). NCBI lineage: Eukaryota > Metazoa > Chordata > Aves > Passeriformes > Rhabdornithidae > Rhabdornis > Rhabdornis inornatus. The sequence continues at coordinate 363,856 of VWZS01000747.1, read as the reverse complement.
CACAGCCAGAGCTGGCACCACCACGGTCCCCAGGGATGGCAACAGCCCCCTGAGCTCCCAGGACATCCCCATGGTGCAGTTCATCACTTGGGAAAACTTCACCCTGTGTAGAGTTACTGCTGAAAATACAGGGGGCTTTAATTGTCTTTATTTCCAGGTGAGATTTGCATTTGTCAAGTTTTGGACTGTGATACACACCTAGAGCTTCCTTCTCCCCAAGGGTACGGGGGGGTCCCATTTGAAAGCACTTTTATCCCCCCTCCCAGTGTAGCTGGGATAGACAAAGGTTATTCTGTAGAGATACAGAAATAAAGACATTAATTAATACATTTATACCACATTATACAATAAGATTATACTATAAATCTAGTCTAGTTAAGCCACCAAAATAAAAAGATCTTTTCATTCCACCTTATTCCAGCTGTGCTCTTCCTGCTCCTCATCTCTGACAAGGGAATATGCAACCAATGCAGATGGAAACACTTGCTATAATACATTTTTGAATTTGGCAAGAGGCAGTTTTAATTTATTCTTTTCAGATTGACTGTCTGCTGCAGTAAAGCAGCCTCGAATCCCCATCCCCCAAATAGCAAAGCTAAAAAAAAAAAACAGGGAATGGGGGGGTTTAAAGCAATCTTATTACAAAATCACAGCTTTGGCAAAAGCTTTGATATCATTATTAGGTTCATACAAATTTCCTCTCTTATCTAGCTTGTTCTTCACTGTCTTAATTAGTTCAACCACACGTAGTTTATCTTCTTTTTAACTTTTTTTTGAAACAAGCAGTTATACCAGTATTTGCAGTCTTTAATTACATATTAAAATCTTCATCCTTGACTTTATTTTTTACTGAAAGTACAGGGATTCCCTACAGTACAGTATTAATGTTCTGCTCTAAATGCTGCAAGGGCATCTTCTAATGGTTGGGACTGTGGAACAACTTTTAATTAATTGCCACCTTTTAATGGCACGCTTCTCACACAAACATTACCTTTAAGGCAAACATACATCAAAGAGTCAGAAATTTGCTCTCTTACAACAGAGCTGTGGTCCCCAGTAATTCTAAACTCGCTATGGGTCTGCTGCTCTGGATCTGTGCATGTTTTGGAAACAGCAGATCAACACTGCTACACAGCCCAGAGTCTCCAGAAAGATTCATCTTTTCACTTCCCAAATACAGAGTTCCAGTCAATCTTCCCCAAAGTAGATGGGAATGATTTCAAATCGCTGTGCTTGGTCACACAGGGCTCCACATCACACTCCCAACAATCCTGTTTGGGGGATTATTTGTGGAATATGACAACAAAATATCAACAGCCACCAGCCCCAGGTGCTTTCTGGCTCATGTCTCCATGACAGGCACGTGCACAGAGCTCATCACATCAGTCCACAGTGGCTCACAACACACTTGTAAAAAAAGCTCCATACACAATAAAGAAATGGTGAAATCTTAATTGCATGAATTCTCTTTCCACAGTACTTGGTTATAAGAGCTGTTGAAAAGTGAATAAATAAAATAGATTTTTCCTCCATGTTAAAATACACCATGAAGTTTTACCTCCTAACCAGTGTTTCCTGAGAGAAAACATGTTCCTGACAGAAACCTTTCCAGAGAAGCTGTGACAGCCCCTGGATCCCTGGAAGTGTCCAAGGCCAGGCTGGACAGGGCTTGGAGCAGCCTGGGGTAGAGGAAGGTGTCCCTGCCCATGGCAGGGATGGGATGGGATGAGCTTTAAGGTCCCTTCCAACCCAAACCATTCTGTGATTCTTTAATGCATATTTCAGAAATTTATTACAGATAAAGCAACATCCAAGATCCTTTTGTATTGTATGGATACAAATTATTCTCCTGTTAATGAATATCATAAGGAACATTTAGTTTTAGTCAAAGTATTTCCTTTGGACAATCTGTGTTGATCAATGCCTGCTGGTTTTTTGTAATTACTTTGTAAGAAAATATGCAGCTGTATAGTACTTAATGGAATTAAATTAAATTCAGCATATAACTACAGCCAAAAAAAAAAAAAAGCATTGATTTGGCATAACAAAACAAAGAAGATTACTGCAGAAACCCCTGCTGTCAGATATATCAACATATTAGAAGATTAAATCAAGATTAAAATGTTTAAAAGAATTGTGTTTCTAAAGCTGCACAGAGCAGCAAAGCTCATGTTCTGTATCTCTGGTATCTACACAGGTTACAAAGCATCTGTAAAGTCCCAAAGTTAACATGATACACAACCCAAGTGAACAGCACTGAAAACAAAACAGAGACACCAAACAATTGAAGAGCACCTTTTAAAAGTTTACCTGTTACACTGAAATAAATTTCAACTGGATTACCCCCTTCTCTCTTTTCTGGATCAGTTTTGAAAGGTACCTTTGGCTACAAATAGTGAGAGGACCATTGTTAAATCTCTGGTATGTTATTGGATTTGATCTCACTGGAGCTGCCTAACAAAGCCCTTTATGAATCAGAACTGTACTGTGGAGCTTTTTCTTCCCAGCCACATTATACTGAGTGCTCAACAGTAAATACCACAGAACTGAGACAGACTGCCATCACATTTAACAGCAGACTGTTTCCCCCCCACCACATTTAAACAAAACACACCAAAAGCAGCAGGACAAAGCAACAGCCACTCAGAGAGCCCTGGAACATTTGTCCCTGCTGCAGACATGGGCAACTGGGAATGAGAAATATCTGTCTTTAAAAGCTTAGAATTGTCTCTCATCCAAATGACAAGGACTGGTAAGTCACTTGTTACATCTGAAATGCAGAAAGGAACACCCACCCAAGGGCTGTTCCCTTGGAAAAATCAGTTCAAGACAGGTTAATGATGTGTCATCACCTTGGAACTGTCCCTCATAATGTGTTACACTTCAGCCAAGGGAGATGCTTCCAGCTTTGGGATCCCAGTGTCCTGGCTCCACAAGCCCTGAATACACTGATATCAGTAGGGCAGTCAGGGGTAAACGGCAACATACTGCAAACTCCCACTAAAACAGCTTCACTAAAGAGCTCTGCAACAGCAGTTCAACAATTTACTAAAAATAAAAAGAAAACAGCTCAATGATGTGATCCAAACTGTGCACAAGACATCAAATACTAAAATTAATGTTTGATTGGTACACGGCTGCAAAGTAATCAAACTTATTCTTGTAAATATCATTGCCTTACAACATAAAAAACTGATTTTCAATCTCTTTTTCTTTTATATAAAAGGGGATTAATTTGTGGAGCAAAAGGGTCACATGTTTCAGCAACATGTTCTTTTACAGTTCCTGTTGCACTCTCTTGCTAAAATCAAGCTAAAGAATTCCGTGAGAAACTTAAACATGAACAGGGATATGAAATGAGCTCCCAGTCTTGGAAGTTATTGGAAATTGATCTCTTCCTTATTAATACAATTCCCCATCATGTAGGAAAAGATATCTCCATGTTCCAGAATGCAAACAGAGTTTTAATCTTTAATTATATTCTCAACCTCAGCTCTTCTGGAGAGAAGTACAGATGTGGGCCCGAGGATTATTGCTTTATTACATTATCATCTCCATGGTATTTAATGAATATTGTTACTTAATGCAGCTTTGCCAGTGCAGGCAAAGAAGAATTTCAGAACTGCACAAAGAACTTCTGATGACTTTTATCAAAATAGAAAATACAGCCACACACTTCACTCTTCTACTCTTGAACACTCCAGGAGGAGGCCCAAAGTTTGGAGTCCAGCTCTCAATATCGAATTACTGCAATAACAACACTGGCTGTTAAATAACCCCACCCCTACACCTTGTGTCACACTGAACTGAATCAGATTCATCATGGAACTTGGGTTGGAAAGGCCTAACACAGCATAATTTAAACAAGTTCTCTGAAAAATTACAAAACTTACAAACATTTATTGGCTTAGGCATGTTTTGCCATTACCTTTAGAGAAACCTGCCTCTTTCTTACATACTGAAAATCCCTGAACTTAGGAAGCAATTAGATGCTGTTTATAAAACAAAATGCTGAAAAAAACTTTCCGTCAAAAAACTCTTGGCAAAGGGCTCGGGATTTTTCCTTAATGCAAAAATAATAAATCATACAAGTTAAGTTCCAAAGAATTTATTCTGGCACATTTGATGACTGGGTGTATAGTTTTATATATATATATATATATATATATGTATGTATGTATGTATATATAAAGCTGTTAAAACCAGCATTTTTTATTTAATACTAAAACCTTCCTTAAAAGTGAATTTGAGTATCCTGAAGAAAGCTCTTGACCAAAGCCAATAGAATCTGACAGTACTAATTATATGACAACCATTAAACAGATAAGACATTAATGCTATGACAGAATGACACTTGGACTATGCTGGTATTGAATCAAGCTCCAATAAACACAGAGTTTGGGATATCTGTACAGTTCTGTTCCAAATCCAGATGAACAAATACCTGCTGAGCCAGGAAATTAACTTTTTATGGAATCCACTTGCTATGGAGCATCTTTAGCTAATGCAGCTCCAAAGGATGCAGAAAATATAGACTTCTTTTGAATATATCCTTCTTCTCTAGAAGAATCATGCAGATGAATTCTGAGGTGTAGAGAGCAGGTTAGAGATCTCCTCCATCCCAACCAGAACAAGGAGTAGAAACAAAGGGGCCATCCAGAGCCTCTATATCCTCAAGTCCTTGTTATCTCCTAAAAGAAAAGTTATCTCCACAGATTTTGTTTTGCTCATTCATCTAGAACAGTATCATGGGCAGCACTGTCTTTTCCTTTATTAAAAAAAAAAAAAAGAAACAAAGAAAAGTAATTTTGCTGGTGTGCTCCTAGCAATAGAGTACCAATTCACAGAGATTTTTACTCAATCTATTACAGTATTTTCACTGTCAAGTTAGGGCATACATCAGACCACAAGAGATTTACAAGACAACTTGAAGAGCCTTAAAACAAAGAAACTGGACTCTCTTTTACTCAAACCTCTCTGTTCATTGAGCCTGAAGTTGTCAAACAAGAACAAGACTTCCACTTGTTTATTGTTTATAGTGTGCTTATTTCTCCAAAACCACAAAGTGACAACAAATGACCCTAAAAGGCACCATAAAGGGCAAGAGTCTCAGTACCTTCTGTGGTGATCAAGTTCTTTTTCTGGCAATTTTCTTCCAGATAGAGAAGACAGATGATTAATCTGGGAGCACTGAGAAAGCCCCACACAACAGAGCTAACAAAATCACAGGGTTTCCAACAGAGACCCCTAAAAATTCCCATTAAAACTGACTGACTCTTGTGTGTGCCACTGAACTCTACTGCAGGGACACAGACAGCATCCCGGGCTTCCTCTTTTCTTCCCTCTCCAGCTCCCAGTGGCTCACTGCTGTTGTTTTCCACACCAGATTCCCTGGGATGCCAGCAGGGTGGTCCAGCAGCAGGAATTACCCTGCAGACTCCCTGCTCTCAGCACTCCCTGAGAGAATTCTGCTCCCTCAGGGTCTCAGAGACAACTTCATAACCGCAAATTTGCTTTTGACATGTGGTGCCAAGCAAAATAATTCAAGATTAATTAACTGTGCCAATTAATACAATTCAAGAGGAAGAGAAAAGCTATGCCATCATTTCTTATTGTCTTTATTACTTGATTCCCAAGCAGGAGCAGCCACCTTGGTTTTCAGCAGACGCTTCCCCAGGCACTGAGAGGAGCTGACAGCTCTCAGCACTTCAGCAAACACTGCCTTGAGATTCCTTAACAGAAGGAAGGAACCCGCAGCCAGATGAGAGGCATGTGAGGGAACGCATCCATTAGCACGTACAGGGAGATGTCTTGTTAATAGAAGACAGAAGGAGGGACAAAGCAGGCAGAGAAAGCAGCCAGCAGTTAGTCATTTTCTCACACAGATCATTTGGCTGGGAATGAGACACACATCAATCCAGCCTTCCTTTCTGCGCTTTCCGAGCCAGGGAAAACCAACGCTGAAAAGCAAAACCGAACGCCAAAAGGGCTCTCGTCAAAACTGCTCAGCACCCTTAGAACTCCTCAAATAACAAACAGGGAGAAAATGCAGATTTTCTTCATATTGGTTGTATAGGGCAGAGAGTTTCCATTTTCAAAACCATCTTTTGGATTCAAAATTGCTGCTCTGTTTCAGGTATTTACTAGTGAAGAGATAGAGGTTCTCACCTCCAAACCAGAGCACATCAGGAGACAGCCTAAGGCTGGGGAGGAAAAGGGGTGAGGATGCAGCAAGAATCACTTTTGCCATCAGCAAAACCCATTCTCCAGCTCCTTCTGTGAGCATAAAATAGGAAGAGATGGCTGAGCCTCCAAGACAGACTTGGGTTTGCTTTGTTTGATTGGTTTCTTTAAAAAAAACCCCACATTTTGCAGGGGAAAGAAGAAAAGCAGAGCAGGGATAGAGACTGAAGGCTCAAGCGAACAGCAAATTGAACAAAACTTGATTTTTCTGCTGTATCACCCCCTTTATGAGGAGAAACACCATTTGGGAATGTTTAGTTTGTGGAACACAACCCAAGTCTCACCCCAGCAGCACAGATCAAAGACCTGGACGAACAAGAAAACTGCTCAGCTCGCACCACTGCCGTCGAGAATATGAAGTGCAATAACAAAAGTTACTCATGCAGTTTCTTCAAGGAACAGGACCATAAATATACAGATAGTAACCTGCCCTCTAATACTACCTTTAACTCAAATATAGGCATGTTTACTAGCAAACTAGCCATGTGCAAAATCTGCATAAGAATAAATCGGTTTTAGGAGATTCTTTGCCCAAATCATCACCTCTGATAATTCCTGAGCAAGTGTTTCCTGCATTCCTTTGCTGGCAAAAAGGATTTACTGCAGTGTTGATATTTGCTTCAACCTGCTCTCCTGAAATGACATTTTGGCATACAGCTGCTTTCAACTACTTCTGTTCAAGAAAAGCTCTAGATAATATAGTCGCTCTGAACATTTAATAAACACTTGACTCATTGTTACTCAGCCCAATGACTTGTCACTGAACTTAATTTTAATAGCATACATCAAAGCAAAAATAGGCCAAGAAATAGTTATCCCTTTATTGATGAATTAATAAAGCACAAAAAAAAAAAATTAAATCCTTGAATTGCCATGGGAATATTAGGATGCAGGATGCCCTTTCAAGGAGATCTGTAGTTTTGCATCTGGATGTTTTCTTCTTTTGCATTTTATAAAGAATGAAGGGGAAGAAAACCCACAGCATGATTCATCACTATTTGCATGAAACTACAGCAAAATCAAGATATTAAAATCCATTTGTCACACCTTTTCTTTTTTTCTAATACTTTTCATAAGCCTATTTTCATAAGTCTTTTCATAATCTTTTTCTGTCCTGTGTTGGAAACAAGATATTGAGCCCAACAGGTATCTGATTTGCCTTAATATCACCATTATTCTCTTAAGACACACCAAGATAGCAAACAAGAACAAATATGGAAAGGTCAAAGAGAAGCCAGAGAGGAGGAAACCAGTGACAGATAAACGGCCAGCTCAGCAGAAACACATTTTCCCTGTGAATAATGCTGGAAGTGGTAATAAGATACTGAAACATAATTCAACTACTGCCTAAAGTTTAGCTACCACACTAAAATTTCAGTTTGTCTGCAGATCCTAGGTAAATGCACCACTGCAGGAAAATCATCTACAGATAACAAGACATATAATACTTTTAAATATGTGTATTATGTATGTCACATCAAGATTTATACAACTGCAACTGTTAAGGAACAGATTTTTCTATGCACAAGTAGAAGTTAGCTCTTTATACATATTTTTGGTAACTAGAGGTGCCACAATTAAGAAATAAAACAAAAAACCACCAAAATACTTTAAGACCTATGAAAAAACTGTGTTAACTGATGTAACAGTACTCCAGTTCATAGACTTCCTGGAGAAGGAAGTCCAGTTGAAGCTCCAGACACCCCAACAAAGAAGGAAAACTAACCAGCCTGTTTGTCACAAGATACCCCTGTTCCATCACACATATCAGAGAAACAACATCTGGTTTTCAAACCACTGCTGGAGCCCCCTTCAAACCATTCTCCTTTGTCTGATCCACTGGTAAAACAATAGAGCATTTTATGGACTCTTGAATTACCAGCACTCTAAAGTTAATATACAAGGGGAAAGCTCTATTGACTCTGATTTTTTTCACACTTCTTTTAAGAAAAAGCCATCTATACTCTGATCTGTGAAATCTGGTGACAACAGGGACTTTTATTCTTGCAACTATGAACTTTTTGGTAGCACAGTGTTTATACATCAATGACTCTTGTTTTGTGAAGAAAAACAGAGCAGTTTCCATGAACTACAAGGATGCTCAGCATAATGAACAATTGCTTAGCACTTCATTTTCTACATAATAATCATTTTTCTTACATGGAACTAAATATATTTCAGGCAGTTTATTAATTTATAAGCTTTGTTTTGTACATCTCTGCGTTTCTGGCATCGCTATACACAGGCTGCTTAAAGTGTTGATACTCTGTGTCCTCAAACAGTTTCTAAGTGTCCTCATAATTGCTTGTCACCTGTAAAAGAGGTTTAGATCCAACGCAAAATTAACATATGGTGAACAGATGGACTTAGAACAGACGTTTGCAGAGCAAGTACTCACACCAAAGACTTTTTGGCTTCAGTCTTTTAGGACCTTCAGAAAAGTCCTACATGAAGCTCCAAGTCACTACAATCAGGTGAACATCACTCCTCAATGACAAGCTCGTGTTGCAAAAAGTTTTTTACGACCTGCTACAAAGAGAACGTGCACAAACGCAAGCACGAGGTTGCTTATTATGATGATCGAAAATTAAACCAAAAAACCAGCAAGTTAATAAGAAATATTGCATCCCCCCCAGCACAGAAACTCTTCCAAATATTGCATTACTTACTGAGGAGGCAGGACAAGAGTTGTTGGCTGGGCTTTTGGCCTGCGCTTTGCAGAGACTCCCATCTGGTTGGCCGAACGTTTCAGAGACTGCTGATTCAAAAGGCCAGATGCCAGCCCAGCATGGTACTGCAACTGGATAAGAAAAAACCATATATATATTAAAATACACACCACTGCAATACTCTGTCTGTGTCAGACCTCTGCTACCTGTGGCACCTGATTCAAATTACAGCCAGTCAGGAAGTTAACGTGTGGTGTTTGAGATATGCTGCTTGGTGGAAGACAATAGGGACAAAAGCACACGGAAAAAGTCTGCTGTGAAATGGGTATGAGGAGCAAGTTATGCATTAGGGTAAGTAAGATGATGAATCAAGGACTTCCTCTCAAGTCTAACTCTCTTGAAACTCGGGCTTGCTTTTAAACATTGAGACTTTTCTCTTCTCTAGGGACTAAACACTCTCACTTTAGGCAGAAGATAAGAGGAAGACAGATGCAACCCTTTCACAATATAAACCAGCTTTTTAGAAATAACACTCATCTTTTTCTTCTTAAACATAAAACCACATTAAAAACAGTTGCAAAGGAGTTTCTACCACTGTAAAGAAAAATCTTGCTTTCAAAATACCTGCTTGCACATCTCCACAGCACTGCAGAACAATTCACATTCAGTAGCTTTCTCCTCAAAACTTTTATTTTCCTTGCCAATAAAAGACAGATTTCTGAAGGACACAACATGAATCGGCAGGATTCTGAGTGCACTCCCACAGCTCTCAGATTTAAGAACAGCTACAGGGCTCTGCCTGTCCTGCAGCCACCTCCAAGTGCAACAAGTTCTCCTCTGAACACTTTCCAACACATCCTGAGCTCCCCATTTTTGAACTGGAGGGGGGAGGAAGATTCAGTGTCAAACAAATGTGATTTCCTGCATCATTCCAGTACCTGGATCTATGTGTTCATTACAATGTCTAAGGACTTGTTCTGAAAAAGCTGAATTGTTTCACATGTGAACACCTCCAACCCCATGGTCTGCACATAAAAAATGGGTTATGGTCAGGAAAGTATGATTTTAAAATGTTCAGAAAATAAAGTGGTCTTAGACCAAGCTGTTCTAAAGTGAAAAGGAGTGAAGCAAAGCTGGGACTGATGTGCTCAAAAACTCCTGTGAACAGGAGGAAGCAATCCCCTGAGCAAGTTTGACTCGGGTGTCACTGCTCAGCACATCCAGAAGGATTTCTAACAGCTCCTGGTTCCTCTGGCTGCTTTGCCCCGTGAGCTCAGCCATGGCACAAGAAGACACATCACATTCCTAATGGGCAGAGAGCTGTGCTCTGCCAGGGGAGGGGGGGATTTTATTGCCCCAGCCAATGGATTTTGCTCAAATGTGTTTTTCTCTGACAGTTTTCTGAAATAAAAAAAATCAATGAGAGCGATGGAGGGTCCATGTTTGAAAGGTGATGTTTCAGTGTCAGGGGCTTAGTTTTCAATCTTCACTGCCTGAATGTGCAGGGAGTGCAATATGCAGGGAATTAAAGGCAAAGACAGCTCTGGCAGAAGAGCCCCTTAACTCCAGGAATACACTTTTCCTTTTCCTTCTTGCATCTTTTCATGCTGGTGACGCCATTCACTGATGTTCACTGTGCAGGTATTTCAGGTAAACAACATTATTTGGACACTTGCTCAGAGATGGAGGTAATCACCAGTATTAATCAGAGATGGATTTTAAAGGTAACCTCTTCAAAACATTTCATTATATCCCAGCTAGTGACATTTAGTGCTCAGGCATTAAAAAAACAATGAAAAAAACTACAAAAACTACAAAATGAATAAAAAATAAATAGATTCTAAACCACAATTTTGTCCTTCAAGGCTGACTTCCAAGTGATAAAGTTATTTTTATTAATTATAAGTATTTTTTCATAATCTACCTTTGCTCTTAGGAATGCAGGTCCAACTGTCAAAACCTGTAAGGGCCATTAAATATTTACCAAACCATCTTTATAATGGGAGAAAAGGTCAAAGTTAATAAAACTGACAGGCAGCTTCTGTCCAGCTTGATTTATACATTATTAAAGCATCACACACTGTACTGCACAGAGTGCTCTCCTTTTTGGGGACAGGGGGTGTTCACTGAAGGGACCAGGAAATTGTTTCTTAATCATTTTTCTGAAGAGCAGAAGCAAGACTGAAAATAGTGCCAAAGCAGGACCACAAGTATCAAAACTATGGCCAGGAGATTCATGGTCTGATGGATATCAGGTGCCATTCAGTTCCCTTTTCCTCTTACAAAATAAACACCTTCATCTGCCAGCATCGACCATGAGAGAAAATCTCAGCTAAAAACATATCAATCCTCCCAAATTTTTGCTTACTAACAAGAGAATGCCATTTCCAAACTCACTTTAGGGAAAAGTGCTGAAATGCACCGTCAGAGGATGTTGTGGGTGCTAAAAGGCTCATGCAGGGAGGCTGAGATGAGCTCATGGGACACAAATCCTTTTTGGGGTTAATGAGAACACAGAAACTACATGGAGCTCAAGGAGCCCTGAATCCAGAGGATGCTGGTGGCTGGAAGAACACTGGGGAGAAGGTTGTGGGCACATGGAGCTGGAGATGAGACAGGGGGTGACAGAGCCTTGGGCTGGAGCAGCAGAACTGTGTTCCAGCACCCCTGAGGGGCCAAAAATCCCAGAACTGCTGATGGTCAAACCTGCCCTGCCCAGTGCATTCCCAACAACATTCCCAACAACCTCCCCTCTGCCTCTGTGCCCAGTGAAAGCAGCAGAATGCTGAATACTCACTGAAATGAGTATTTGAGTGCTGCAGCACTAGGTAGTCGTGCAAATCATTCCCCTATCAGCTGCAAAGGAATTCCCCATCACTGCTGCAAGCATCCAGGTTTTCCAGCTTTGGGGAATTCCACCTGCCTCGTGTGAAGGCTGAGCTTTTCCTAATGAAACATTTTTCTGCATAATATCAATAAGATCGATCCGTTTCCCCCAATACATGCAGATGAAACAGAAAATCTATTTCAGAAAACCAAGAAATCAAAACCAGCAACAACAAAAATCAATTTACAACATTTAGCAGCCAGGACATCCCCCAGTGCCAACTCGTACAGGTTTATGATGCATCTCATGATAGCTGGTATTTTTCTTCAAACTGCAGTTCCAAGTAGATGTGTGAATCCTACATTTTAAAATCATAAGTGACTCTTCTTAGGAATGTAGGAAAGGTACTGAAAATAACACTTCAATATATACAAAAGCTTTACATGAAGCTAAATAAAAACAGAACTTGGACTGCTTTCAAATTATTTTTTTAAGATTAATTATTTTTCTACATTAATGCTCACATGGCTATATTTTCTAGAACAAAATGCTATCACTAATATTTCACATTTTCAGTGTTCCTGAGTATATGAAAATTATCTTCATATATTAACAGCTCTTAATCTTCCTCACTAAGTGAAAAGCATCAACAGAGAAAGCACTTGGGAGTCACTTTTCTCACAGCTGTAATTGTAAGGAGGGCAGTTTCTTCATCTACAGAAGATGTCTTTGGCTTTCATACTAACTATTTAAACAAAAAAAAGTGTATTAAAGAATTACAGATCTGACTTAGCAGTGAAAGCATTAATATTTTTAATGAAGTTAATCACATAGTATCTTTTCCTTACTCTACGCCAGTGACTCTTCTTACCAGAAATAAGCTAATGCACCTCCTAAAACAATGAAAATAACCAAAAAGAATCTCCCCATCACTCAAAAAATCCCATCTTGTGAATATGATCTTTAAGATTTGAAGCAGACAGAAAACTTCTGCTACAGGCAGAACCCTGCAGAAAAGGCTCCTTTGTTCAGCTGAAAAGCACCAACCATATTGTGACAGGTTTCCATCTTAGCCTGTAGGGTTACTCTGCAGTGAATGTTATGAAACCACAAACAGGGCACATTGCTCATTTAAAACTTTGAAAACTAAAGCTTCATCATTAGAACCAAGCTGGGTCTAGAGGTCTTTAGTTTACATAATTCATGGGCTGGAGATTTTGCATGTGCTGACTGCTGCCCAAAGAAGTGAGAACACTGCACTTACTGACAAGGCCATTCAAAGCTGCAAAAATCAGTTGAAAGAAGGTAAGAATCAGGAAAAAAAAAGAATAAGAGAAAAAGAAAAAAAGCAATCACTTGGAGCATTAGCAACTGATCACATCAGCTCACAGTTGCACATTTACATTTTGCCATTAATTAAAGCTTTCTAAGCACCAACACTTTACAACGTGAAATCAGAAGAATGATATTCTTTGTAATCACATTACCCTGTAATTTCTTCCATTCTTATGTAAATACTTAGTGCTTATATATATAAACAGAAAAGTGTTTTCTCAGATTTAGGTAATGTAAAGTTTATTTCCATTCCTCCAAGGAATACCTTTTAGAGAGGTGCCTGACACACACTCACCCACTGTGGCATTTTCTGAGTTCACTGCAATCCTGGTGATGCACATTTGCCTCCTTCAGGATGCACAGTACTCTGCCCCTCATCATTAAACAACTTCTCCCTTGCAGATGAAAAGGGATTTGTCTATTATGATAAAACTCTACTTGTTCTTTTGAAAAGAGCAACGAGCAAGCAAGCAGGACACTCCCACAGTTTCATCTCTGCAGACTACACTAGGCAAGAGAAAAATTATACTACCTTAATTGATATTTTTTAGCTTTTTTCAGATAATGAGGCCTGTTTGGAAATTCTCTTTTTCTCCAAACAACGTTTGATCATTTTAGGACAGCTGAATTCTCAACTTGACCAAAACAGCATCAATAAGCCAAAAGAAGTCTCCAATTTCTTTACTCATTGGTTTTCCTCTCGTTGAGCTGGGTTGCAGGTTTTTCAATTACTAGGAAAGTTAGACAGTGTGTCTTTGCTCTATTTTACTATTTAATTAGGACACTCTATTCTATTTTTTAAAAGCATTTATGCCCCTTGAACACCTTCCAGTTTACAAGAATATTTAAGCAAGAAACACCTCTCTGTGACAGGAATAAAGGCTGCTCCCATCCCATTTTTTTAAATCCCTGTGCAAAAGTTATTACACCTTTTGCCAAACACCCTGACCTGACTAAACTGTGACAATAAAGAGCTCACCCTTCTCTCACTGTCCTCTCTCATGCCTGGGCTGGGTCTTGCATTGCAGTGAGATGCCACAGCCTCATCCTGGTCAACAAACTGGATATGCAGGGCTGGGAGCATCAGCCCTGCACAGGGCTTCTCTCTTAGGTCTCTCTCCTCCCTCCCTGCCTGACCTAAGGAGTTCAAAACCAAGCTGAGACATTTTTATTTATTTATATATCTAATGACACAACAGTAGGAAATGCATTGATACACATCCCTGTTTCTTTTAATGCCTTGTCTTTGCTACAGGTTTTATTCCATTGTCTCTGAATTCCTATTTTTGCTGAGAGTGCTGTTTTAATTAGTGTCAGATTTCAGCCCTAAAGTGTGTTCTTCCCATACTTTTCTTTAGAAAACATTGAAGTTCTGCTGATGAATGACTGCTGATGAATGTTCCCTCATTCCAATACTGCTTGCAAGCCTTTGGCTTTTAACCATGCAGAGATAGCAAATCTCGTGGCACCTTCTTCAAGGAATTGCTCAAAACTTCAGCATCTGCATCCTTGCTGCCAATAAAATCACCTGCACTGTTCAAAGTCTCTGCAAAAACCACTACCTCTCCTCCATGTTTTTAAAAAATGTACTGCAATCCGTTTACTAAAGTGACATATTCTTGCTTTTTGGATAATGTCAACATGAAGGGACACTACACAGCCACAAGGCTGAATTTGAAAGGGATCTAGTGTTTGAAATGGATAAAGAGGCAGAGTAATCATAATCTGGGGTTACAAGCTACTTTATTTACTCTTTAGAAGAATAACTGTATTTTATGCTTAAAATGTTTATATCTCCAGGTATTCTGAAGGGTTTGAACACATATTTACTGAAAGATAACTAAATGAACTGGCATTTATTTCGTTGTATATGCAGCTACAACATAAACACATGACAGAATTACAAAAAGCAAAGCAGAATTATTACATTGTGTTCTGCATCTAAATGACAAAATAAAACCAGGTGCAGTCACAAATAGCAGCATTTTCAAGTAACCCTGAGCTGAAGGCAGGTGGTTGGTACAGAGGTTGTCCAGGATAGGTAAATGGTCTTAGTGTCATTCTATGGGGTGTATTCACAATTGTGTGTTCCTTTAATGGACTTCATTAAAGTGTAAAAACCCAAGAAGTGCACATAATCAATATCTGACAGAAAATCCTAATTCCTTTTTGACAGAAGCATTATCTTTGTATAGGACAAATAATCTGTAGCAGGGGAAAGTCATCATTAAACTCCAAGATAAGGACACAATTAGTACCTTCCCCCAGAGCTCTGTGCTCCCTTAAACAGCCACCAGAACTCTGGAGACACTGTTCTCCTGCTAAAATTAGTATTTTCTAAAGCCCTAGACTAAATCTTTGGTGTCAGGGGCTCAGGTGGCAGCTGTGTCAGTATGAAGAATGACCTGCTGCCTCTGTGACAGGGTGCTCAGGTGCCTAGATAAGAAATGGGAAGATACTTTAAGCCTAAACGGCAGAATAAAGGGCTGCAATCAGGTACAGAAACACTCCCCAAACTGTCCAGCACCATGCCATGATTTGCAGCTCTGAGGGTGGCCTCTACTACAGCAAACAAAGCACTTTACAGACAAATCAAGAAATTAATACACTTCAATAAAATGTCTACATGGTGCAGCTTATATAAAACCACCCAGTACAGTGCACAATCAGACAAAGGGAGACAGGCAGTCAAAGCAGAGATGAGGGAAACCCATTAGTGGGTGAGGAGTGGAACAGTAATAACAACACCCAGTACTTGTGCTGCTGATTTATTCTTTCCCTAACTCATTAAATTTAATTATTTTAACTTCTGTTAAATGCCTTTCCTTAGCTTCGGTCACTTGCACAGTAATTAAAATGCACAATATCTTTAGACTTTAGGCAGATGCCCCTACTGAGTGTCTGACAACAGCCCAGCTGAGGGTTTTCCTGCCAGCACAGGGAAACCTGGCTTTCCTCAGTCTCCTGTGGCTTTCCTGAAGGGGAAATTGGAAGATCACAACTCCACAGTCCATCCCAAGGCTCTGCTGAGCTACACCAGACACCACCACTCTCTTCTGCTTGAGGTGACCACCCTGCTGTACCAGCAGAAGGGGTTAAAGGAATATTGTTTAAACTGAGCTCAAGTTGTCAAATTAGGAGCTAATTTTTCCTTAAATGGTTACTTTTGCTAATATCTTTCTTTACATCTAGCAGGCATCCTGAAGCAAGGCTGCAGGGGATGCTGATTTCCAGCCTGCCAGCAACAAGCAATTAAAGCTTGAAGCTGGAGACTTCTGGAACAGAATACATGAGGTCTATTTCCTTATAAGAACATTCCTACTACAGAATATTTATGATCAGATTAATTCATCCACCTTTTCTAGACACTACGAAGTAACCCACAGAAAATATTCATCCACAAATAAGAGCAAATCTTAAATTAAAGGTCACTGTTACCACTAGTTTGAGTAAGAGGTTTTAACTCTCATCCTTCCCATGTAACACCAGGGACTTCTACAGAAACAAACCCTGGAATCACCACACACGAACTTCTGAAAAATCAGACTAAAAGACATTTCAAGTTAGACATCCAAAAAATAAGTAGACAATTTCTGAAAGTCTTAGGCAAATTATTTCTTTAGACATCAAAGAGTTAAGTTATGAACGGTTTTGGGCATGCAAAAAGAATCTATCAGGTTTGATTGATAAAAATGTAGCTTTTAACTAAGACTGAAAAAATGGAAGACTGGCAACATTCTTTTCCAGAATAATATGCTTCCTCTGCTTTTTTTCAGCATAGTGCACATAAATCAAAGAAATGTTAAAGAGGCCCATACATCACAAGCTGGCATTTCTAAACTATTTACAAAATCTGTAATAGTCAAGAGGATGAAAAACATAAAAGTGTGACCAGCAAAGTTCCTGAAAGAAAAAAAGGCAGTTCTCCCACCCCAGAAGGGTAAAGGCTGGAAACTCTTGATTGTAGATTTTAAATCCATTAAACCAAGACAAGCCTCATAATGCAGGGTTGCAAAAAGCAAACAGGATGGTTTTATCAGCCAAATCTGGTGTCAACTAGACCAGAGCACTGAGTGCCACATCCAGGGATGGTGACTTCACCTTCATGGTCAGCCCCTTCCAATGCCTGAGCACCCTTTCTGTGGAGAAATCCTTCCCCATGTCCAACCTGAACCTCCCTGGCAAATGCTCTAAGGAGGTCTGAAGTACAAAGGCAGGGCTGACCTCACTGCAGACAGCCAGCCCCAGAAACAGCAGAGCTTCAGTGCTGAGCTGTGCACCCATCACATTTGCACATCCCCACATCCATGCACACAACAGATTTCAGCAGATTAGGTTTTCCTCAACAACTTTTACAGATGAGAATCCCATCTCCTCTTCTGAAAGGAAAGAAGATTATGGAAAGTTTATGTGTCCATCTGTTGGAGATGTCACACTCTGACTACAGAGTGCAAAAAGCACAGAGATGTTTTACAACCAAATCCCAAACTTACTGTAGTCTGAACGAGTGGAAGAGCCATATGCTTTGCAAAAATACACCTCTTTTGCTACACATTTTTTTGCCACAGCACAAAGAGTAACAGTTCGAAAGCTGCTGTAATCTTTATTTCTGAAAATAGATCACATATTCTTACTCTCATCTGCCACGCTCGGGTGAGTTACTGATGGGAAACGGGAAAAACAAGGAAATACTACTCTGGGAAATGCAAACTAAAGACACTCTGCACTGCAAGGAGTTACCTGCAGCTACAGAAAAGGGGCAGCTCAGAGAGCCCGGGACTGGGATGATGCACAACAGAAGGTTTGGTACAATGACACATGAAATGCTTCTACAGTTTTCTCTGTTGAAGACTTGCAGTGGGAGCACTTGAGATGAAGCCAGGGGACCTCAGAAATATCTTTAGGAGTTAAACAAATGGAATACACTTCATCCTATTTTCATGGGAGCTTATAATGATATTATAATTAACACAATTACACCACAAGATTAATAGCCTTTAAAACGCTCCCAGTCATTCATTACAGACCTAATTAAAACTCTCTTTTGGTGCTGAGCCAGCAAGAAATATGAAACGACTTGCTAGCAACCATATAGAAGTATACAAGGTATTATCTTTACTGTGCTGGTGTTTCCATGGTCACAATTCAGTGTGAAGTTTGGGTTTGGGCTGTTTGGTTTTTTTTAAATATCAAAAACACAAGAAAAAGGGACAAGATCCACTTTAGAGGCTCCAACACCTGCATCAGCATATCAGCTCACTACAGCTAACCAGTTTACTTCTAGTTTTGCTGCAGCAGTTAAGGGCTTCTACAATAGCAGATGCCTTTCCTCCCACACATCAATTAATTTGCAAATGCGCTCAGGTTGTAGAAATAATGAAGTGCTGAATGCTTCTCTATTGACAAGTTTTGCTGTCAGGAGGTGGATGCTGTAGGCGAGGTGCTAAAATCCTCTGCTTCTCTCTGCATGCCAAAGGAAAGCCACCACACGAAACTTGGACATGAAACTTGCTCGACAGCTAACAGGGCACATCAATTACTTTATTTACTCCTCTCTCGCTGGAACCAAAAGGAAGACATCCTCTACAAAAGCCTTTTATTGTATTTATTTAGGTATTTATAACACACCGTTTTACAGGGAGGTGTGAGGTTTTGTGCTGACCCAAGAAACATTGTATATTTGAGGAGAAGAGTAGTGTTTTTCATGTATTTTTAGGTATGCTAAAAAAGTTCCATTAAAATTAAGGTTGTAAACGAAGAAATCCGTAACTAGGAAATGCTTCATAATGCCTGTGCAATCTAAATCAGTCTGCCTGTGCTAAGGATTCAGACTTTCATTATGTGCTTCTTTCCAGACCTCAAATTACCACAGTCTGCAGGATCTCATGGAGGAAGAGGCAGTTACTCAGCACCATTTTCATACACAGAATGTTATTTGCAGGATCTCACACAATGCCCACACTTCTCCTCTCAGATGCCTTCTACCATATTTTCCTGCTTTATCCTGCTTCTTTACAAATACTGTTAAATTTACCTTCACAATTCTTATTCCACTCATGCTGGGTGTGGATCTGAGGAATCTCAGATTTTTAAGAACACTAAATGTTTTTACTACTTACTATATTTGTAGAGTAGAGTTTCCATAGATAATGACTGCAGTCAGGTGCTGAGCAAGACTTTGAAGCAGCCAGAAGAGGCTTTCAGCCAGGTCATGGCAAGGTTGGAATCTCTACCCTCACTTCTATCACTTGAAATAAAGGATCAGTCTGGAGCAGCTCATTGTAACTTTCTGTCTGGAACAGCCACTAATTGGAAATGAAGCACATCCTGCCAGATATTCTCTGAAACCAAGTTAAAAACAGAGACACTGAACTTTCAATTCCAAGGAAGGCAAGTCCCTAACCCTAATCCTATTCTTCTCCAATTCTTCCCATGCTTAATTACCACAGCTTTTAAACCATCCACCTCAGCAGTAGTCCAAATTTGTTACGCTTTTATTTTCAATAACTGATTTTTGTTTGTTTTGTTTGCTATAATGACGAACCCTCTTACCCACTTCCCCCCCAGCAGATGTTGGTAAAAAGCAGGTGACCCATCCATTATCTTTTCTTTCATGAGTGGAATAAATTGACTTGTTTGATCATACAGAAGGAGCCCAGGAACCCAAATGCTTCTGGCTCAGTTCTCATGTCTCTCAACTAGAAAACTCCATATTAATGAGCACTAGACAAATGGTAACTAGGTAGTTTTACAATTAAAATGATGCTTAAAACCATTTTTAAGTGTTAATAACTGAAAATGTTGTTAGTGAAGGTACTAACAGGTAAGGAAATTTGCTGTTAAAAATAAATGATTTTCTGCTTTTTAAAATACGCAATTTTCAGGCTGACCTTGTACCTTTTAAATTTTTATAGCATCTTCAGTTCCAATTTGAGATTTTCATATGGGGTAGGCAAACCTTCTTATGTTCTGTAATAAATGCAAGACACCTCCTTGGCATGATCTGGATTATTAATAATATAACAGTACCAATTTCAGGAGCAGCACTGTAGCATCAACACATGCATACCTACACGAATCAAAATTTAACCATGTACATCATGGAAATCTTTAATATATCACAAGAAAAAAGCAGTTCTAAGACAGCTCAAAGACAATTTGAGATTTCCTCTTTTGCCATACAAACTCATGACCTTGTCATGCCTCACAAGGTAACACCAACGTAGCTGATGCAAGAAAACATATGCTTCTCTTTACTGGGCTCAAAATAGGAACAGAGGGGTAGGAGAATGATACTCAGGGCCAAACTCAGGCTTCTGAAGACCAGACTTGCAGCTGTCACTGCATTGAGAAAAAAAAAGTCCCTGCCCACACAAGCCCCACAGGATTCCTAACACTGACTTCCACTACAGAATCGGGAAAATACTTTCTGGAAATTACAAACATTAGGGACTCATTACTTAGCTAGGAATCTGCACTGGTGTTATCACGGGGTTTTAAGACTTGGAGATTGAGCCATTTTTATGTTGCTGTGGGACACAGTTAAAGCCACGGGAAAACAGAAATTATTATTTTTCATGGATTTCAAAGGAGACCGACATACATTTGATTTTCCATGCACTGGCTGTCTTGCAGGCACTCTTCAACAATCCAATTACCACTTAAATGTTGGCCATCTAGCCCACAGCCATTTCAGATCCTCATTTAAACCTGGACATACCTTATTTCTGTATCTTGATAATCACTATGAAAATCCTACCAGATCAAAGCCCAGCAGTTTATCAGTACCTCAGTTCAAGGCACCAAGTAAACAGACATTCCTCTCACTGCTTTGTGGACTTCATTACTAATGAAGTAAAAATTGCAGACATCAATCTATTGCTTCAGATGGCCACCATCAGAAAAATAAACAGAAATGTGGCTGCTCACAGTGGCTCATCTGGCACATTCACTGGAAGGTAAATTAAAAGCACTAATGACAAGCGAGGGAATAACATTGGATTGAAATAGAAAATGCAGCTACACAGCTTCATTCAACCAAGGCTGTGTTTCCTCCCTCAATCATAAGATAAACAAATATCAGTGATTGTTTTAACTACTTCACTCATCTCTGCTGAAGGCCACACTGCCTACAAGCTCCTAAAGAAGAAATGAACACTACTGGCCTTTTTTTCTGAATGTACCCCAATACCAAGAAAAAAATGAAATGGGGAGAAAGAAAAAAAATCATCACAATATTACTTAACCTCTTTAAAGAGCCAGCGAGGCTCTGAGGGAATTCTCCTTCCCTGCAGCTGCATCACCCAGTTCACAGTTGTTATCACACCCACCCCTGAACTAGGTAATTCCAAAAAGTCCAGCTGACTCTGGGAAACAGCACTGACCTCCCTACACATAGTTTGTGTTGTACCAAAATTTCAGCATCACCCTATTGTGCACTGGTATCAAACTTATCCTATTGACTGCTTCCCATAAAAACCTCAATGCATCCCCTATACATGGTATGCCACCTTCCAAAGCTCACCAGTCCTGAACAGCCACACAATACTCTACCTTATATTCTCACTTATTCTTGTTTTCCTCACCTCAAAAACCAAAGGAACCCATTTCCAACAGTTCTGAGCTGGCCAGGAGTAAACTCCCTATGGAGCTGAGCACAGTACAGTGCCTACCACTGCAGTATTGTGAGTGCAGAACATTGGAGAACCACTGGAAGTAGGAATGTAAAAATGCATCATACACGTAAGAAAAAAGAAAACAAAACCCAAATCTGTACCTTTTGGTCTTGAAGACAGACAAGGAAATTACATTTTAAAAAAACCAATGAAACTGTTACATCTCAAGTTACAGCTGGAATTTTATATTACAAATACAATTTCGAAGCAGACATGAGCTGATAAATTCAGCATTAAGTTTTCTGAAAGTATTCTCAACTCTTCAGCAGTGCATGTACTTACACAACCAAAAAGGATCTTTCTGTATGAGCTCATAGCACCAGCAATATGACAAACTAGTGTGCATTTAAGGAAACTGGGGCGGTGGAGGAGCAAGACACTGCTTCTCACAAATGATGATTTTTTGAACTTGTTTCCATCACTTCTCCAGCTACAAAATCTTTTTTAATGAGGACACTACCTACCTACCTCACAAAGTTTATTTTATCAAGCCAATAATTCAGCAACATGAACAACTGACAATTCTTTCAACTATAGTTTTTGCCTGAGGCGTTCACAAAAACATAAAAGAGCAAGGAAAAGTTAAAAATGGTGCTGGAGAGATGTAGCCTTGCTGGCGGCACACTGAACAAGCAGGAACAATTGAAAGCTAAGAAGCAGTCAGTAATTTATACTACTGAGCCCAATGCCTGGACAGTAAGGAAAACAGATGGCTCTGCAATATGGAGATGGCTCCATGAAAAGCAGTCAGCACAGGCATGCTGCAATAGCTCAGCAGCAATAGTTTTTGCCTGGCTGTAACAGCCACAGCACACCAAATTCCATCATTTCAGAGGATAGAACAAAAGAAAAGTAAACAAGAGTAAAAGAAAACAGAAGTTCTTCTAACAGTTGGCCTATATTCCATGATGAAGCGTGGGCTCCTTCAGAGTTTTTCCAAGAGTCCTGCACAGACAGTTCTGTGCAAATAAATGAGCTCCATCCTGCCGGCAGGAACAGCGCTGCTCTTCCTGTCCCGGCCCCCTCCCAGGAATTCTGCATCACACCAAACGTCTCTGAACGTCAGCTATTTAGTTCTACTTTTAGCTCTGCTTTAAATAAAAGTGTGTGGAGTGCAAGCTGCATAATGAAGGCTCAAAACCATGGAGATGGCACAGACAGCACCGGGCAGCATTACCAAGCTGAAGGGGTTTTAGGGTTTGCTTTTCTTTCCAGCAGACTTCTTTACATGGGACAAAATCAGAATTTGCCAAAGGAAGTTTCCAACTCCATGCCGGAGGAGACAAGAAGCTGGTTCCAAATGGAAAGGGCCCTGTTTGAGCCTTGAGGAAATACCCAGAGGCAATGGCAGGAAACACATCAACAAACACATCAACACAGGAAGAGCGGGCGAAGGAGTTCTTGACAAATGCGTAAGGACCTCAAACTAAATTTTTTTAAGTATTGCATTTCAAGGCCATCGTGACTAAGCAATATACCAGTTATGCAAGGACTTAAAATAAGCTAAAAATCTAGCACAAAACTTTTCAGAAAGGCCAAAACATTATAAACTCTTTGACCGTAAGAACCTCTTAAAATAAATATATACTCACTATGGAATCAGAGCACAGGTGAAAGCCTCAATTTAAAGCCAAGCATAAGATCCTTCTTCCTCTGCAAGTTTCCTGTGATAAATCAGGTTGTTTAAAGGGCAAGCTCTGTGGCTGGATTTAGCAGAGGAAATATCATCTTGCCTTGCACAACATGACAGGTGATGCTACTCAGCTACAGATTATGCTGACACATTCCTGTTTCACCTACAGGATTGTTCTAATTTAAAAAAAAATCCACTAAAACGAGTCTTTTACTGTAGAATATGTCTATTATTTTTCTTAAATCAAAACTCACTGACACAGTTGCTGATGTTGGTAAAAGGCCTCTGCACACAGTTTTACAAATGCTTTAGAATCCAGCACGAGCACACAACTGACTGCACTTGGGCTAGGCTTGTAAAACTCAAAAGCACAAGTTCATTGTCACTCTCAGGGAGTAACCAAATGTTATTCTTCGTCAAAGTAATAATCAAATAGAAAATCAAAGCAGGTTCTTTTTAAGGAAGATGCTTTCAGATACATTTCTCTTTTTCCAGACTTAAGCCTGAGCCATTGTACAAGAGTTAGAACAAAACCTTTGTGTACAGTCACAGGATCCTCCTGCCAGGACTGCGGCCGCTGGCATTGCTCTTCTCAAGAAAGCAAATATTAAGATTGATTAAACACCTTTGTTCAAGTGCTTTTGATAATAAAGGGATTATTCTTCCCCTCTTCTAATGGATATTTTATTCTGGCAACCGATGGATCATATATTAAACTGCTTCAATTCCAAGCAGCATTTGCTGCTACAATTACCAAACTGAAGAAAGAAGCAAAATAAAGCCCTGTGATTTGAAGGAAAAACAAGAGAAAAAGGCATAAAGTCAACATGACACTAACAATCCTACTGACAGGTTTTTCTGACATTGCAAACTTCCTTTCACACAGAAGCATTCTTTTATAACCTGACAATTCCCTGCAGCCTGAAAACCTCATGAACATGTCACAGATGCTTGTTTTCAACCTCTCTGAAGTTCCTGCAAAAATCTTTCTAACCTACTGGTCAGGATGACATCCAACTGCAGACATGAAATTAATAACTGCATTTGTAGTACCCTTCTTAAACTACTTCTGCCCTTTACAAGATTCTTGTTTCCCTAAGTACCCTTTTAATAAAGACAAACAAACATCAACAAAGGTTAAAACAAATAAATAGATTGAAGCAACTTGCAAGAAAAGAAAAATCAAATTTGACTTCATCAGTCACTAAGAAAACCACAAAGGACGTGCTGCTACTCCAGTTTGGTCATGCAAGTCTCTGAAAACTTTGCCTGGTCCATTATTTATTCAGGCATAAAAACCCTTTCCATCTTTACTATAAGAGTAGTGAACATGAGACATTAGTTTTCCAGACTCCACAGTGGCTGACAAAGCAAAACACAGACTGAATTTAGGCAGCCAGCAGAGCAAGAATCTCTGAAAAAGGGCACCTTAAATAAATGCACAATAAATGTCTCCTCAGCCCACTCAAGCAGAGCCTTCAGCCACTGCTGTACGTCCATGTCAGCTTTAAAATCAGGTCATGGATGCTCAGAGAAAAGCCACAGAGCCTGATTTCCATCCATCTGGGAATTGCTACATTTTGCAAGTTAGCACATACGAAAATGCACTAAGGACAGTCCTCTCTGAGTTCATTTAGGCTCAGAGAGTTCTGCTACAGGTAACCCTTGTAAAACAGTTAACATGACCTACAACAGATTTTTTGAAGGAAGCTGAATCTTACAGAGAATCATCTTTCCATGTTCTGCTAACACAACAAAACCCTTTCCACACCCTGACCATCAGCAAATATGCATTTACTAGCCACAAAAATAAAGTTACTTTGAAATTTGTTTGAAGATTAGCTAAAAGTATTTGCAAAGCTGTGCTCTCTGATTCAGGAACAGCTCCCATGCCATTAAAGTCTATTCCATTTTAAACAACTCGTCCTCTTTTATTCCATGGAAGATCCACACCAGTTTATCAGTACAGGAAAAGAGCAAAACTTCATTAATAAAGCCCTATCAAATCAATCTAGCAATAATATGGTTCATGAGGGAACAAACTTCAACAGTCACGTGTTTTAACACAAATCTTTTTTCCCCCATCAACCTGTTTTTCATCTCAAGACTCTTTTACTTTGCAGGGAAAATTAATTTTATCTGAGTAGGTGAATATTCCACGTCTCTGCTGCTTTTAATTCATGCAACCTGCTATGGCAACACAGTTGTTTCATTTGGGCTCTTGCAAAAAAATTAACAGGAAATTTATTCACCTGTGTGTGCAGATATTGTTGCCTATTACATGGAAATATGACTTTGAAATACCGTATTTACAAAACAGAATATTCCAAAGCTGCCTGGTCTCTATGGACATCTGTATAACACCAAGTGCAGCATAAACAGGAGTAATGAGAAGTTCTTTTGAAGGTCCCCACACATGAAAGGGAGTTCTGCTGACTCCCTGCACTTGTGCTGCTCTTTGAATGGACACAATCATCCCTGGGATGCATCAGCTCAAGCAATTGTGTGGATTATCTAACAAGACAGCCAGACTGCAGCTCTCCTCACAGCTTTTCCCTGGAAGAGAGATTTGCTCCTTCCAAATCCATCAGGTGCAGTGAACTCCTCTCTGCTTCAGCCCTTCCAGAGGGAAAGTATTGGCTTGGAGGAAATAACAACTAAGTATCTCCCTCATCGACAGCAGAAAGCGAGCGCATTGACTTGTGCCCTTTCTGTATTGATGCTCTGGCTGAGTAAATGAAGATGTACAGGGGAAAAGCAAAGAGCACCACAAGCGGGTATGTGACCCAGAAAAGCACAGTAGCAATTTTATATCTTCTTCAATCTTCCTGAAATGTGATTACAGTTGACCTTTAAATCTAGTGGATCAACCAATCGATTCTGCTGGAACAACCCCGTGTGTGATCTAAGAGCACGCCCATGCTTAAAAAACTTCCCGTGCCTGCCTGGCATAGTCATTTCATTTCGTTGTAAAAGTTACCAAGATTTGTCTGAATTGATTTTACTTGCAAGAAAAACACACCATCAAAACTGCAGCATCAGCAGACACTAAAGGTCTTAGATTCTTGCAGGATGAATGCAATATCAATACAATTAGGATGCATCCATATGAGGTACACAGAGGGATGGAAAGAAGATGCTTCTAATCTCACTTAATCCTAATGCAGCCCCAAGACTGCTTTTTTAGACTGTGGGAAAAAAATAAATACAAGGAAAACTACAAACACTCCAAAGTATTTGCCAGGCAAAACATTGAATTTGGAAGGGAAAACATATCTAACAGCTCTTTAGGAAGTAAAGCTTTAAAGCTTTCCTGTTATGTTGGATGATAGTTTTATTTCAGCTGATAAATGGTCCTTTAGAAAAAAAAAAAGCTCAAAAGAGACCTCAGGATGGTGTTTGTCCATAGTGGGCTTGGAAGTGAGGACCAGCAACACCAGGGACGCTGCTCACGTGCAATGTCTCAGATTTCTCTGAGCACTCACTCTGTAGCACAATCCTTATTCTGTAGTTAGGTATTTTACAGATGGAAAAAGACATGCAGAACAAAGAGCTCATCCAGCAAGCTAAGGCCAGAGGAAAGTGGAGGATGGATCCCTCCTGTCCCATGACAAACTTGGCAGCGCTGCTGCTCCCAAAATCCTCATCCTCCCCATCAGAAGTGTTTTGGGAAGTCCACATCACACACTCATGTTCAGAGTCAACTTCATAGCAAGTTCTTTTAAGCTGAAAGTTATTAACTTCACTCCATATCACATGCAGGGTGTCCAAAAGAAGCAGAAAATTGGAAATGAAAGGTTAGCTGGTGCTTTATCAGGCACGAGAGAGCTTAGAGACCTGATCAGCTCTGTGATCTATGAAATTTCTACAAACGGCTTTGGAAGAAGCAGCAAGCAGTGCAGCCAAAAAAAAAAAAAAAAGGCACTGAACAAACTGAAAATGCTACGCTGAAAATTCTGAAAATACAAGATCTGACTCCAGAGTAAAACTGAAGCAGACGGCAAAGCAGAGAACTTGTTAAGTCTCAGTGCAGAGACAACTGCAGAGAAGACTCGAAATAGAACCCAACTGAAAGCAGATGGGCAGGGCAGGGAACATTAGAATAAAAATCTAACTAATGGTAAAACACACAGGGATGTTTTTTCTCAAAAGAGAAACATATATCCACCCTCAGTGAGGGATAACCTCGGAGGGAGGAGGAAGCCATTATCTTCTTAACTGCAGCTTATTTGATACAAAAGTGACATTTTCTCTGAATGAGGAATTCTTTTTCTATAAAGAAAAGCCACCATCTGAAATGAGACAGAGCCCAGTAACACTGCAGTAGTTGAGAATGTCATGATTTCCATCAGAAAACTGTTTTGCAGAGATCAGGAACAGCTGTTTCAAACTGAATTAGACTAAAACTGGAAACAAGCTGTCAAAACCCAAAAAATATATTTTATACATAAAAGAACGTATTTGATTCAGCTGTTTTATGGTGATGGTCAGCCAAAAGAGAAATAAAGTAACATTCTGAGATCCAGACGTTGTCACAAAGACTCTCTCATTTTAACACTCTTTATGTAGATTTATTCCTTTGAGCATTTGGAATAGGAAAAATGTCAAACAGCTCATATCACAGATTCTTGAATATTTTCAAACCATGGCAGCTTAAAACAGTTTAAAGACACCTGAGGACTCTTGCTGCTCCAGTCCACATTCTCTGCATCTTCTGTAGCAGTAACAGGCTGGTGCAATAAGGAAAATACACTAAATTGATGTTGACATGAAAAGATTAAAATAATTCACTTTAACCCACCACTTGTGGGTAATAGCACATGCATCCAGCTCCATTTTGTGCATGCTTGCAGATCCTGGGAGGCTTTTAGTGGGTATTTTCAATATTGATTTCCACAGGAATTGCAGTTTCATGTAATGAGAAGTAAATACATCTATTTTAGAATACACTGTAAAATGTCACATCAAGATACAATTCCTTTGTGTCTAATTGTCCGTGCAGTACACAGAGCACCTTTAGTACTCTGCCACTACCAGTTACAGGAGCTTAGAGAATCCAGATACAACAACCAAATTAATCAAGACTGCACTGGTTTTGAATAGAACTATTTGTTTCAAAGCACAACTCTGAACATCAAAGACCTCTGTGATTTTATTATGTGGTGTAAGATGTAGCCATTATACCCTGCTTGCCAGCCAAATCTGAGGTAATCTTGAAAATACCCTTAGCATTTCAACATGGTCATTACTTCTCATAATGATGATTCATGCTAATTCCATCTAATAAGGATATTAGTTATTACTGTCAGCTTGTCAGCAGATGGGCTTTTGAAGAAGAGGTATCTGAGAACAAGCAAATTCATGAGCATATAAAGAAAACGTAAACCCCAAGAAATGCATTTTTAACTCACTAGAAGACCAGGCAATCATGCAACTGCAGCCATGTGCCATTTCTCCTCTCAGATTGCTCACCCAGTCCAGATTTAGGCATTTTAACTTGAAGGGTTAAGTTTCCAGCACATTCAGTGCAGCTCCAAAGCATGACTGAATGCTTCATACTAAGCCAAGAACTTCACAAAAGAGCACAACAAGGTAACCGCTGCTCAGGATACAGAAACTTTTGATCTTTCTGTGAAAAGATCAAAAATGTCAAAAGACTAGTACCTGGTAGAATCAATCAGCTTTCATTAAATCATCTTTTATTAATTCAGAGGACATATTTTTCCACATATACTGTAACTGAACAAGTGTCAGTGGTTAAAAGATTGATTCATGTTTTTTGTTTCTTCTGCAAGAATCATTACATTCAGGCATTTAAAATTAGATTAAATGAACTACTATAAATGCTTGGGCTAATCTTGTATCAGCAAAGGACATGATAACATGTACTGATAAGTGACTTTATTTCCA
Source organism: Rhabdornis inornatus (assembly GCA_013397075.1). Taxonomy (NCBI): domain Eukaryota; kingdom Metazoa; phylum Chordata; class Aves; order Passeriformes; family Rhabdornithidae; genus Rhabdornis; species Rhabdornis inornatus. The sequence goes on along the minus strand of VWZS01000747.1, from coordinate 334,564 downwards.
GAACTTCAGGATTTGACAGCTCTAGTAGTTTTAAATGCTAGCTCATACCAAGAAAATATATCAGAGCAGCAAATGGAGCTGGGAAGCAGCTCTGAGTGTAATGATCATATTCTGATCTCTTCTCTATTTTCCTATCAATCCCCAGACCAACCCAAGCAAGGCACCACTCAGATTCCAGGAGAGCCAAGACATGGTTCTGGAACTGCTCGAGAAGCCTCACAGCAGGCACAGTTACCCAGCCTACAGTTCTTACCCAGGAATGGTCCTGACGTCATGGCCTGTCATTTCTCATTCACATTTTTCAACTGTCACAGAGCCACAAAACACCTTTGCCCAGGACAGGGTTACTCTTCCCTCCCAGGAAAATAAAAATCAGTCTGCACTGACCTCAAGAGACAAGAGATTTCGAGAGTCACCACAGACCCTCTGGTTAACACACCTTCAGCATCAGCAGCTCAGCATTAACTCCAGCTGAACAAAAAACTGCTGTCACCTTTTTGCCAAATGCACATTTCCACAAAGCAGCAACCAGTGGCCAGAAATGCAGTTTTGATTACATGCTTACACAGTTCTTTACACAGACTAGTCTCAATTTTATTAGCTGTTAAACCATGTCCATGTTTTGTTACCCAGTTATCAACAGCATGAGATCAGGATACAATGGGGAAGAACTGAGCATTATTTATATGCAATTCCAACAAATAAATCCACTGTGAACTGTCTGGGGGGGAAACTTCAGTAACTTCAAATGAGAACTCAAAGAAGAGCACAGATGAGTATACTTCTGCATTAAAAAAACCAAACAACAGTCACAATAAAAGACCTGACAACAACAAAAGTAGAGAGCAACAGGGTGACATCATTAAATTTTCCATTTTATTTGATTTCCTCCAGAAGGAAATAAAAAAACCCCAAAAAATACAAAAAAATCTTTTCCATATAAAGAATATCTGTGGGATGCTTATCACCTGCATCAGTTATTTTATATTAGCGTTCGTATTCCTTGAATGCCCTTCATATGAAGGTCAGCAAATGCTTTACAAACACCTTTAATTTGCCTCAAAGAAAGTGAGAAAGGACACTGAGTCTCTGAAAACAATCTTTGTGTTTTCATGGTGGCACCATCCACGAGATGGTCAGGCTTTATCACCAGCAGAGTCAGTCTGAGCCTGACTCTGGAGAGCTCAGGCAGCAGAACTGGAAATTCAAAGGAATGCTGGGTCTGTGGCTTTCTCACAAGGCTGCTCTCGTTCTGCAGTCCTGCATATTCATCAGTTAATCCCCAGACTACATGGATTTCCAGTCATACTTTGCTGTATTCCTCAGACTGTGAAAGTAAAGCCTTTCCTGCTGCTCTGGTGGCACTACCATGAGTTACCCAGGCCACATCTCTGTGTCTCTGCCTGGCTTAGCTGCACTCAAACCCAATACAAAGCAAAGCAGTTTTCATTTGGTTTGATGACCACATTAAACAAATTAGAAAGGGAAAGTGATCATTGCCTTATAAATTACATATTTGAGCCATCCAGCATGAATTGTATGAGGAGTTCTTGCAGAGAGAAAGAAGGAGTTAGAGGAGGAAGAACCAGGAGTGGGCAGAAGTGTTTTGGTTACAACAGAGCCACATCAATCATTTCCATCCTGAAATAGGCTAACAGCTAGGACATTAATACTTATCAAAGAAACAGGGAAAGAAACCCACTCATTAGCAAATAAAGGTGTTGCAAAGCATTAAATAATTCCCACCAGCTGACAAGGGGGCTGTGATTTATTATAGTGTGTTATTGATAGATCACTTCCCATAATTAGGAAAAGTGAGACTGGTACTGCTTACAGCATTATTTTGACCAGAGCCTTGAAAAATAATCTTGAATAACAACAAACACTAGGCATAACAACAGAAAAACACCATATCATTGCACTCAGGCTGCTTCAGATCTGAAACAAAATATTCTTAAAAAAATTCAGTAAGAAAGCAATTCTGTTTGGACACATAGCCTGACTTCACAACAGCATCCTGGTGTGAATTATTACTATGACAACTCTGGGAGGATCACAGCTATAAAACATTCAAACTACGTAGCAAAAATAAGTCAGAACCAAAGCTAATTATATCTCATTTTTTAAGCAACAAGCTACTCCTCATAACTATTCTCTTCCTGAAGTAACAGAGTAAACTCAGTCTACTAAAATGTCAAATAAATTCAACTAACTTCACTACTAGCACAAGTCAGCATATGCAGGAAATTCTCACCTGCCATGATAACTTTCCATAGTGCAAGGAAAAAAACCACACTGGCAATTTTCATTTCCTTTCATTCATATTATCAGATGTCAAAACCACTTTTATAGCTATAAAATAACAGTAAAATAGTTACAATATCCCTGGCTTGGACTTGCCTTGGAAACCAACATAAAAATCAAAGGCAAAGAAACCCAGAGCCCAAGAGCTGAAGATTCCAGGGATTCACAGCTGAGGAGGGAAGATGCATTCCCAGAAAGAAGACATAACTGATGTTACCCACCCCTAATGCCCCAGACACTGATTTAGGCAGGATCTCCAGGGAAAACAAACCCTAACAAGCAGCAGCTGGAGATTCTGCCCTACTGTAGCTATTATTATAAGCTTCTTTGTTTTCCTTATGGTTTTCACCATCTTCCCCTTCTCACTATATTCACTTTCTTTTTTAAACTGTCATTGCAGAGCTCAAAGACCCTCAAAAAAATTCCATGTCCCACCTTTTTCCTTCTCCAGTAAAGCACATGTGCACTATTGAAATTACATTTTAGTACAAGCACTTCCTTCCTCATCCCAGCTTTTCCAGTGCTTTTTCCCACCACCATTGTAATATCAAGGATAATTTCTACACTACCTGAATTTGCCATTCCTGCTATGGCTGGTCACTAAAATCAACCCTGCAACAAGAAAAGTCAGTATTCTCCAGGCAGACAACTGAGCAGTAATTAGTAACTGCAGCAGTTGGAAGCAGAGAGGTAACCACCTGTTTCCCAGTCATACTGAAGAAAAAAAAGGAAAAACAAGAACATTAATGTAATTCTGAACAGCAAGGGCATTTCACCAGATATCTGCTCAAATCACACAAAATCAAAAGCCCATAAAGGGCATTTTTCCAGACTGCCAGGAAAACAACATTAGTCACTGGCTATATAATACTTGGCACCTACAAAATATTTCTGTCCAAAGAAGCCAATGCACTTGAGACACATTTAGACTAGAAACTCTCCCAAGAAGTAGGTTAAGTGATATTATCCTCTTTTATCTGCACGAAAAATGAGGTACAGTAAAAATTCATGAGTCCTGTTCAAGGTTACAACAATTAGTAAGAAAACCAAGTGGCTCAGATCCTGTTTTGTGTCCAGTGTACAAAACCCACCAGTCTGTGCCATTCATTTCTCCAGTGACAGGAATATAAATTCCTGGGGCTGATCTGGAGGAAAGGAGCCCACAGCTGGAGTTCCCAACGCAGCTCCCTCTAGGAAGCTCTGATTTCTGCCCTTACAAATCAGATTCCACCAGAATCCGTGGATCTCCACATAACAGGATGTCACAATATTATAATATTTTTGCATTTTTGTAGAAAAAAAAGTCCTGAAAGAACAACACTTTGGTCACCTGCCTGAAATTCCCAAGAAGTGCCAACACAATAATCCAGTTACACTGTCCATGCTAGTGTAAAGTGACAATAAATTCACAATGTTTGAGCACACCCAAAATTCAAAATTAATGTTCCTTGGAATGAACATGTCCTTTTAGAATCAAGATGAAGTAATTTTTTTTCTGTTCTGCAGTGTTTCTCTACCATCATGGTTAACATTTAATGTCATTTATTGTCATTAAACTCAGTATTTGTGTCTAATCAATACTAAGCTACAAAGTGCAGCTGTAACAAGCCTGGTCTTTCTCTACATGCTCTATTGATTGCTTTTTTTTTGAGCCCTACAATAAACACAATTTATACAAATAATTTATCAGGGAACATATCAAAATAATTTAATAAACAAAACCTATCTATACCTTTTCTCTTCAGTCATGTGACAGAAAATCATTTTAACTCATTAATGGTAATCTTAACAGTTCGATTTTAAATTTATGTAAAAACAAGAGGAAGCTAAGAAGCAACAAATTTATATCCAAATATTTTTAGCCTATTTCCACATGCAGATCAACAGTAATTTCTTTTTCATTTTGTATTTCCCAGCATATTACTTTCAAATAAATTTATGACAACTCCTGTCCAGCTTTGTTCACTTAGAAAACTTATCATGCAAAAATACTGTAAAGTTTATCCAAGTTGCCAAAATAATCTTTTCACAGATAAGTAAATTAAATAATTTGATATAAATCCTACTTCCCCAAAAAGTTACAAAGTCAGAAAAATTTATTTTTCGCTTCCTGCTTGAAGCAGTAGAAAACAGCCTTCCCAAACACATGGTAATCATGTTTTGTAAGCAGCATCTCATGAAGATAAAACAATAGCACCACCCCTCACACACACCTACACACATGGGTTCAAGAAGAGTTGGAACTGGAGTAAAGCACAGGGAGAAATGCAACTCTGAAAACAACAGAGAATACAACACTGCACTTCAGTGAAGTTAAAATTCAAGGAAAAAATTAAAATAACATCACCTGTTCAAGAATGCAATTGCTCTCATTTCCCCACTTCTACTGCTGTTAATAAAATTATTTGAATGTCTGAACACAAACCCTTCACTGCAAAGGAAGGGGGAGAAGGAAAGATGACTTGCAGACTATTTTTACTTGAGCAAGTGAACTCAGCTGATGCTGCTGTCACTCAGCAACGCAGGGGAGACTGAGTTTGCTGCTCTCCAACAAACACAGCATTCCTTCACTGGCTGAAAGTCATTCTGGAGTGTTGGTCTGGGAGTTGATCCATTCTGCACACACCCTTCACCTAAACAAACAACAAACAAGCAAAAATCCTCTACAGCGATTAAAGCTCAAGTGTGGGGCATGAACTACTCAACAGCATCCCAGCAAGAGAGGGGAAACCTGCCCAAAAAAGCATTTTCCTTGCTCAGTGGACATAAAATACACTGTTTTCTGTTCCACTGGAGCCAGTGGAAACTCCTTACCTGGCATTGCCTCGGGCACCCACAGGGCGAGGGCATGGAACACTTCACCAAGGGCAAAGGCTGAGCAAGTACACACTGCAGGCCACAAATAACCTCCCTGGAGCTGCAGATGGAAACCCAAAGTTTATATCCTTCAAAGAATGAGCTGACACTCCTGGATCCCAAAAACCTGCACCTGCTCTGCCCACCAGCATTATTGTAGCTGGATCAAGTAACCACACCACCACAAGCTTCATTAAATATTTCATGTGTGGGGAAGTGTGATATTGGATTAATCACAGCACCAATAAGTATTTTCTCCCCCTACAAAACCTCTTTGTCTCCCAGTATTGAGACCAAATACTGAGAAACAGGCAGTTGCTTAGAAAAGGAAGCTGACATTCATGAGTTGGTGGCCTCATCTCCTGTAGGAAACAAGCAGCACTGGGAGTAGGGAAGGGTGGCACAAAGGCACCCAGCATGGAAGCATCCTGAAGAGCAAGAAAAGAGAGTTCTTGCAGTATCTACCAGAAATCTGAGGTCATAGCTCTTAAAAAAAAAATCAAAACTTAATCACTGTTTCAGTCTAGAAAGCGACTTTCAAAAATTCCTTTAATCTAAACTTAGCTGATGCCTCCTGCTCTGTGGTGATTCCCCTTGAATTCCAAGATAATGTGAGAAGCAGGCAGCTGGTAATGAGGGGTAAGGCAGAGCCTCTGCAGACCCAGTCCTGACTGCTGCAGGCAGCACCAGGCCACGCACAAACCAACCAGGAGCCCTCCTGGCTGCTGCTGCCATCTCAGATTTCACCTGCTCAGACACAGCAGTATATTAAAAAAAAACAAAAAACAAACTGCCAAGATGTACATAACTACTAAACCCAGAATTCAAGTGTGATGACTCAACAGAGACAGTCCACGAGAAAAAAAACTACTGCTATCTACAAACATCCTATCTTACCCATAATACTCTCTCTGCATTAACCTTGCAGTATGATAGCTCATTTTTAACTTATCTAATATTATATCTTCAGTATTACATTAGAGAGGACATGTGGATCCTTCTGGGAAACAGCACTTCAATTGTAATAAAGATAACCTCTTTTCTTAAATAAAATTGAAGAGGAGGGGAAAAGAAATTTATCAAGTGGACCTAAATACTGTTCCACGGCTACTACACGTCTCCATGCACTCCACAGGCAACAAAATAATTCACTTCCATGATTTCTACAGATACAAAAAATAAGTTAAAGCAAAGAAGACTGATCACTTAGCTGTTACTTGCAATAAAATAAACTTCCTGTGTTTTTCAGCTATGGCTTGGTGAGAGTTGTTAAACACCTGAAAAAGGAAAGTTCCTTTACAGCTGTATGTGTATGCAATTAATGCATTTGACAAGCTGTTGTGTTCCCAAACAGCTGCTTCCATTACACAGACAACTTTACCATCTGTAAAACTATTGGATAAACTACAGTAAGTAAATATCAGGAGAGCAGGTGCTCATAAATAACAAGTGCTGCCAAGATAAAACACTTCTGTAAGGGAAGTTTTCATTCTTCCCACTGGACTTCTTCTTACTCCTGAAGCAGGTAAACTTACAATTAGAAACGGAGGAACCAGTGCTGTGACTCACAGGGGCTGTAGAAAAAGGGTCAGGGCAAGTACCTGTGAAATCACAATTAAATGCATCTCATCCCCACTGCACTCAGCCAAAGGGATCAGTAAATCTGCACCTGAAAGAGGGTCTCCTCCAAATACAGCTACCAAGTATGAACTATGGCAAATAAACCAACTCAGTAAGTGTCAGCTCAGTCTCATCTCCTGTGTCAACACTCACATCTTAAACACAGCATTTTCCATTTACGTCTGTGACTACAATCTTCACTCCATTTCACATCCAGCACTGCAACCTAACCCAAAAACTTGTCCATGAATCCAAGACCAGAAGCAAATTAGCCATTTGCTGGACCTAGCATCAAAACAAAGCTGCAAATAGAAAGAAACAGCTATTCTAACATCCAGTATAACATCCATATCTCATGAACCACAGGATAGTGCTTTGATACACTGAATACTAATTCTGATATATTGAATACTAATGAGAATCATAGCTAGCCCAGTTATAACCAACCTTACTTATTATTGTCCTAAAAATGACTTTTAGCAGTCTCCTCATGTCTTAAAAAGAAGCAGAATGCATTGAGACATGCAGCACAGCCTGTGCACTCACTTTCCTTGTATTTGGTGAATGTTCTTTTGGAATGGCACCACAGCCCCAGAAGTCTCCTCCCCTGGCAGCCATGGGGCCGTTCATGCCATCAGTAATGCATGAACAATCAAAGGCAGAGGAAAATGCCCTTATCTCAGCTCATCAAAAATACAAGCAGGCAAGCCACAAAGGGGTCACAAATTAAAAATTAAATGCAGGCAGACCTAAAGTGTATTGACAGACCATCACTTCGAAACCATCCCTGCGAAGCAGCTGGAAACAAGAGACACATAATAAGAATTGAAGGCAGCCAGAAGAAGTAATGAAATAACTCTTATTCCAGAAGTGTATTTAGCAATGAAGAATTAAGCAGGAATAGAAGGATCTGTGCTGGTAAAGCCAGCAACTCACATCCTCACACAGGCAACACATTTCCTGCAACTTAGCCAGTGTTAGTGTTACTCTTTTATCTCTGCTGTCTCTGAGTTCTGCTTCACAGCTAAAATAAAAGGTAGTGTTTTTCTCATGCAACATTTCGTTGTGAATATGAGAGCAAAGGATACTAAAACTTCCTGCTTCCTGAAATCAGAATCCAGGATTAGAAAAAATTGCTCTTCAAAGCTCCATAACACTCTAAGTTAATAAAAAACTACATTAGAACAGCTCCATAAAGCTATTTCATTACTGCCTGAGTTTACTCTGATAATGACCTAAAGAAGTAATTAAATCCCTGAAGACTTAACTGCCTTACAAGTTTATAAGTTTTCCTACCTTTACTTTTGCTGAAAGTAGTAAATTGGTTATTTTTTCTTCAGTGCCAATAATCTGCTGCTAACAACAAGGAAAACGAGCAAACATGAAGTATTTTCTCAATTACTAACTCTCCCCTTAAAAATCTTTCCTGTCCCCCATTTTCCAATCATATCAAATTTCTCTCAATGCCAAATTCTGCTGATTTTAAAAAACATTAACACATATTTATCTTTTGACCCATTACTGTGTGAATATTACTGTGGTACTCATACAAATATTATTGCAGTATCCTATCTTAAATCTGAATAATATTAGAATGGTTGGCTCAATGTATAACAAGAATTTGCCTACAAAGTATTTCTGTACTCCCAAAGTCTTCCTGGCTCATATATCATAATAAATAATTTAAAGTGGAACTGTTTCTTTTAATGCTCTAAATATTTTCAGATTTATTATTCCTGCTTACTCCTGCTGTCTTGCATAAAAGTATTAAAAGCTACAACTCTGGACACACTTACTACTAATAATTATTGTAACAGAAATGAATCCATCTTCCATATTTCTTAACAGCTTACAGTATTTCAAACATAACTTTGAGAAAGCTTTTAAATATTTACTCATTGTAATACTTCTATAAAAAGTAATAGGCATGCTCAAAAAAATCAGGATGGGAACAGGCAACCTGAAACATAACAGTGCTCAGAGGCCAGCAATATTTGCAATGCCAGGTTTACTTATTTAGGAAAATTAGGTGAGGGAAGGACTATTTTTGACCCACAGAGTAGAGAGAGAATAGAAAAGGAAACATACCTATCCAAATCCTACATATATTCAACATACAGGTTTATGAAACTGAATTATGCTGTTGAGAAATAAGTTTCTTTCAGCAAAAACAACTAAATTTTTTAAATTTAAAAGACTGCATTAATATTATCTGCCTTTTTCTTTTACACTACTTAAAATTCAATGCCACATATATGATATGAAAACAGGAGGGATGTCAAAGCTGCTGAATACAAAGCAGCTTTTGAGACCATGGACAGAAAATAGTAGGGGAAAAGTTTCAAGATTTCTGTGACAACTTCCCTATAGGAATCTTTCCTAGAAATAGTTTGGAGGTGACATAAGCTGTTGATTATCTGCTCTATAATCCCACTACAGTTTTTACTGCCAGATGCAAGGACACAACATACTTTTAATTTTTATCTACATAAGATGCTAAATGTGGAAATGCTTGGGAGTTAATACTCCCTTTGAGATCAAGGGCATGCCTTTGGTATCACAGAAAAATCTCCTCCTAATTAAAACATCATTTTACCCTTGAAAGTACATTTAGGTACATATTATGCTCCTCCATTCCAAAAAAAAAAAAAAAGTCAGCCCTTTTGACAGCCCCAAACACTCAGGAATCTGCTGTATGGCTAATCCAACAACTGAATCACAAGGATGTGTTTTGTTACCTTGTTGGACCATTTGTAGGCCTGCAGAAGTTGGCTGTAGAGGGGGGTTTTGTCCTGCACAGGGTCCAGGCTCAGGAGCCCACTGTTGTGCAGGGGATGGTTCTCGGAGGGTTTCCCAACCAGGTTGCTCAGACGCTCCAGTTCCCTGGGAAAAAGCAGAAGGGCATTTTTAGAGTCAGATCTGGGAATTACAGATGTGCAATCCTTCAGGGACAGCAGCATGCACCAAATCTATTTGAGCAGCTAAATGAGTTTTTCAATATGTCCCAAATTTGATTTAAAACATAATCCCTCTTATTACCCAAACTATTTGAAGGAGTCTGTTGGTTGTTTAGCTCAGTTCTTCTTCAGAGAGAAAGTACAAGTCAAGAGCCTTCGAAAACAACCTGGAAAGGGTCAGATTATGGCAGGTCCTGTTCACAGCCCAGAGCACCTCCTGAGCAAAGCAGCCCCTCAGAAACCACAAAATTCTGACTTCAGCACTGCCTGCAATACTAGAAGTAATTTTTTAACCACCAAGCAAGCAGATGCCTCATCATTTCATTAAAGAACTCCAAATTAACATTGTCCTCATACAAATATACATAAGAACTGGCATTAGTGCTATGCTAAGCCTGGAGACAATCCTGCAAAGCCTGTGATTACTCTAATCAAGTATCTGCCTTCCAAGTTCTCAGGACAAGGAAGGATCTTCTGATTTCCATGAGTAATTTGTATATCTGTAGTGTAAAATACTCAAGTGAAGCATAATAAGCACCATTTTCCCATGAAAAAATCCCTCACTGTGAAATGATCTATCATTGCTTCATATCTCATTTGTCAAACACAACATTTAATCATAACAAAAGTTAAGCAATTTTTCAAACTTGCATTAATCAGCTGTAGAAGAAAGACTGGCCACTTTGCAGAGATATAAAAAGCAGTTTTTCAAGTGACATGACTAATCAAGTGCTTTTCCTTCTGATGCCCAGTGCTACACCCAAGCCTGAACTTCAGAACCTCTACTAAATTAAATGCAGCACTCAAAAGGCAACTTATGAAAACATCTGCAGAGAAAAATCCAAAATATCTCAATTTACATTTAAGAAAGGTTACAAAAATAAACTCCAGACAATCAGGGAACTGGCAGATAAAAGACTTCCAGACTTCACCACCACAAAATTCTCCTTTATTAATCATCATTCCTTGAAGTTTCCATGGCCTACATTCTTTCTGAGCCTCTGGTGCTGCGAACACTTGCAAATCGGCTTGACAAATACTCCTTGACAAAAGAATACAATAAAACAAGTGTGACTAGGCATAATAACTGAGGATTTGCTGAAGAGAGATACTAGTCAATATTTTCACTACATAAAAGTCCACTGGTAATATTAACCTCAGCACACCTTGGAGTATTCCCTTGCTACTTGAATAGGCCAGTTCATGGAACAGCCTGAGTTGGAAGGGACCCACAAGGATGCAAGCCCAGTTCCTGAGTTGTTATTTATTATTGTCTGGGAGATTTTGGGGTTATATCTGATTACTCTTTAGGAGGCCACAGAGCCAGGCAAGAAGGAACCAAAGGAACAGCTCAGCTTCCACAGAGGGAGCTGTGAGGCCTCCTCAACTTGAAAACTAAAAACAAAAGGGATACAACACCTACCCCTAGAGCTGGGTGCAGCATCATTCATAAGAAGGGTTATCCACCACCTTTCCCAACAGAAGTCAGTAATAAATTATATTACCATGACCATCAGCAAGGCCTTTTAATCAACAAGAAAGAAATTCTGCTACACAAGACCCTGAAACAGAAGATGCTGTGGGAAGGGGTGGTTAAGTACCTGTGGACACGTCCCTGGACAGTGCTGATGGCTCCCAGGAGGATAGAGCCAAACCCAGCAACCCAACGGTGGGATCAACAGGGACAATCATTGAGTCAGTCAGGCTGGAAAACACCTTTATCATCATAAAGTCCAACCATAAACCTCACACTGACAACTCCACCACTAAACCATGTCCCTAAGTGCACACTAAGTTCTCAGTTCCTGCGTCTGTAAACACACAAAATTACTGAATGAAGCTGTGTGCCAGCCTCTCTCTTCTGCCCATAACTTTCCTCCACATCTTCAGCCTCAGGCTTGTCTCTACTCACACAAAACTCACCTGCTGGTACTAAGCAACTACACTTACCTGGGATAACTTTCCAGCCTGACAAGTTTTAGTAATAAAGGGATCATTCTTGAACCCCTTAGATGCTACTGAATAGTCTGCACCTAGGAAGCGTCCGAATTTTTAACAAAAACCTTTGAAATATAGAGATAAACCTCCCTGCAGCCAAACGCCTCCACCTTGTCAATGCAATCCCACGAACAGGTCCTTTGTGAAAACAAAACGAGAACAAAAACCAGGTGAATATTATGAGCACGTTCAACCCTTTGGAGATTCTGGAGCAGAGCACCACGACGGGGTAACGCGCACGGTGCTGGGGGGGCGGTGGGGAATAAAAGGAAGCGTTTTCGCATTTATTTGCCTAAAACTTTCCCCTGGAGTGGAACCGGCCCCGCCGGGCGCTGAGAGGAGCCAGGACACCCCGGGACCCCCTCCCTGCCCACCGGGGGATCCCCGCCGGGGCCGCTGCTCACCCCAGGTCGCGGCTGACGGAGTGCAGGCTCTCCTGGAAGGCGGCCACGAAGCCCTTCTCGCGGCCCTCCAGGGTCTCCTTGTTGCGCATCCCATCCTTGAGGCAGTCGAAGACCCTGGTGACGCTGGAGCGCAGCGCCTGGATGGCGGCGATGGCCTGGGAAAACGCCTCCAGGTTCACACCGGGGCTCAGCGCCCCGTCCGCCATCTTGGCCGGCGCCGTCGGCCCCGCCGCGCCGCCGCGGTGCACGCTGGGAAATGTAGTCCGGGCGTATGTGGGGGGGCAGGTGTTGATCGCCGCGAAGAGATTTTTTAGAAATTTTTATCTTCCTTTCCCCTTACGTCAACAATCACGGAGTTGTCAAGGTTGGAAGAGACCTGTGAAATCGTGGGACTAGCTCAGCTGGGTAGAGCATGGTGCTAGTAACACCAAGGTTGTGGGTTCATGTGCGGGTCATTTCCTTGAGAGTTGGACTTGATGCTCCTTGTGTGTCCCTTTCAGCTCGGAATATTCTGTGAATATATCTGTAAATCATCAATTCTAGCCATCCACCCAGCATTACTACCGTAACCCCAAAACCACATGGCCCAGTGCCATGTACAGATGCATGGAATCACAAAATTACAGAATCACAGAATCACAGAATATCCTGAGCTGGAAGGGACTCAAGGATCATCAGGTCCAGCCCCTGGCCCTGCATGGACACTCCAACAGTACCACCATGTCCCCTGTTATCCTGGAGCTCTGGCAGCCTTGGGCCTGTGACCATTCTCTGGGGAGCGTGGGCAGTGCCCAGCACACTCTGGGGGAAGAACCTTTCCCTAAAATCAAACCTAAACCTCCCCTGACACAGCTCCATATCATTCCTTCAGGTCCTGTCACCAGAGAGAATCCTGCACCTCCATTTCCCCTCTTGTAGAAGCAGCAATACCACAATGAGGTATTTCCAGGGTTTATTCCCTCCCTTGGATGTTCTGTGGATCTGTAGGGTGTTTCCCAGGCACAGAAACAGAAATAAAACCATTTGGAATGGGAAGCAAGGGGGCCCCAGTCCTTCTGCTAAGGACTGTGCTGAGCTTGATGCAGGCAGGAGCATTTCCATCACCCTGATGCTCCTGGGGACACTGGAGATGTGCAGGTCCCACATTATAGTTCCTGTCTTAGTGCTGGAGCCACCTGGTGCAGTGAAAGGTGTCCCTGCCCATGGCAGGGGATAAAATGAGATGACCTCTAAGGCCCCTTCTAACCCAAACCAGGCTGTGCTTCTGTGTTTCTGTATTTCACTTGTGATTATGGCTGAAAAAAGGCCCTCATTACCCAACCTTTGCAAAGCACTGCAAAGTTCAGGAGTGCTTTCACAGCACTAAACAGTACTGGTTTGATTTTACAGGAGCTGCTTATGTTTCCCATGCCACTGGCAGCTCTTTTCACCCTCAGAGTGCAGCTAAAATAAATAGAGCTGAAGTAAATGAAGCACTGCACAGGCCAATAGTCGCTCCACACAGAGTAAACTGCAGCACAGGGATGGGCCTTTTGTTTTCTTAGCCTCCAAAGTAAATAACAACCCTTTCAATAGAGGTATTAATTAAAATTCAGTAAGCAAAATCCACACAGATCCTTTAGCCATGGGTGATCTTTTTTTTTTGTATGTAAAATGGAAATGAATACGACAAGGAACAGTCGAGGTGTCAGTGGCCAAGTGAAGCGAAGCTTCGCCCTCCACTCAGTGACAATTTTCTGTCAAGTGATGGATTCTGAAAATTGTATCCAATCAATTAAATGTTCTCAGAACACCATGTGAGGTATTGGAAAGTGAAACCCTATTACTTAGCATGAAGAATGAGGAAATGAAAGGGCTGCGGTTCCTCTCCTCTTGAGCTTAGGGATGCTGTTCTATCCGAGCACTGGGGTAAAGCAAACCTGGAAGCAATATAGGCTGAAGCAATGGAGTTCAGCCTACGCAGCCAGTGAAATACACAGCAGTGTGCTTCAAAGAATCAGCAACAGACTGAGCACACTTAGCAAGGCAAATAGGAACAAGGTAGGGATAGTTCTTTGTGTTAAAAAGTACTGAACCAAAGAAAAGCAGCCAGAGGCAGAAAGGACAGGACTATCTCAGCCACACTGGCAACCTAAACTGTTTATGGATCTGTAATGCTAGTTATTTCAAGCATAAAATACCTTTCTTTGGACTAAAATAGATTGGTCAAGAAGGTATTGTGCTATAAGGGAATACTTGCAGGCTGAGAGATCATTCCTGCACGACATAATTTGTTTTTCTTTGCACTACAAAGTTCAGACTCTTGGTGCACATTGCAGATATCTGTAACTTATTTTATGTGTTATCACTTCGAAATGGATGATTCTTTTCCATTTAATAGTTACTAGTTTAAAACATATGTTTTTTACATGTCAATATTGCACTTAAATATCTCCATGAGCCCTGTCATTGTGATGCCCAAATGCAAGCAGTTCTGATTTCACATCCTACCTGGAACAGTAAAAAAGATTTGACAGTTATTTTACTATTTTTAAACAAATAACAAAACAGTGGCCTAAAAGCAAACCCGTAAATATATAAGGAACCATTTGGAACCTGCCCCTATAGAACAAAGTGCACTGCATAGATTTGCCTTAGAACTCAAAGGAGGGCATTCACAATTTTTTGCCCCAGGGATCTGCTTTTTCTTGCATAAATGAGGAGCCAAATCCTCCTGAACAGACAACAGGCAATTCAGAGCGCTCAGAGCTCCACTGGCTCCGTGGGGAGTTAAGGCAGGCGCTGCTTCAACACCTACAGATAATGGCTGAAGAAGAGAGCAGGAGCTCCTTTTTCCTCTTGTTGTTCCTCCTCCTGTTTTGCCACATCCAGAAGGAAAAGGCTGCATCATTTTGTGTGCTCATTTGTAGGGCATTGCCGTGCCGATGTTGCTCGTTTCTTTTAAGCAAAATTCCTTAACTGGCAGCTTGCCCAAGCCAAGACAGTATGTTCACTTTATCTTCATTATAGGTGCACTGTAAGGGGGCATTATGGAGAGAAAATATGTGGAACTGGGATATCTCCGAGGTACCAATAAAAATCTTCTTGCCTTAAAATCGTTAATAAAACATAAAAGCAAGAATCCAGCTGATGTTCGGAACATCCAAAAATCCTATTATCTGACAGCTGTTGAGTGGGCTCCTGCAAAATTATCTGGGTGGCTCAATATGACCAGGTTTCCACACCTGAGCCAGCAGCAGAACTGGTATCTTTTATCCTCTCCACCAGAAGTTCAAGGACCTGGTGATCACCCACTGGAAAAAAAAAATCACATTTAAGGCATAGGGGGTATATCCACATGGCACAACTCGGTGTCATGTGGAGAGGTGCAAACAGCAGCCCTGCTCATTCAGTGCAGCATCCTGCCCACACTAATTAACCCTGTGTCTCAGCCTGGCTAATTAGCTGTGGCAGACCCCTGTGCTAACACAGTGATGCTCCAGCCAGCTCAGTTCTCCCCATCAGTGCTGCTCCATGCTGAGCAGAGACACCAGGAGATGGGAGAGGGAAAGCTGCTCTGAGCTGCCAGTTCTGGATCTGTTCTGTGGCTAAAGAGAGAATTTCATTTTGGGTGCTGTCAGTCTCAGAACGTACATAAGCTCTGAACTCACTTGGAGAGAAGGGAGGGGTAAAAAGTAACAATCCAGCCTGGCATCACATGCAGCAAGAGAAGTTCAGTTCCTTTCTCAAGCAGAAGCTTGGCTGGGGGAGTGTGTAATTAAGATGAACATTTCACAGCAAAGTATGTTACTCAAATTGCAGCTACTAAGAACCACGTGGGCTGTAATTAATCAGCAACATCAAAGCAAAGGGATGATTTCAAAATCCTTGCAGAGGTACTGTAAACAATTTCTTAGGGAAGAAAGTGTCCAATTAGAAATGCATTCTCATTTAAGAGAAATTAATTTTGTTGTCAGGGGAGACAATTAATGGCCACTATTGGGTTTCAAGGCAAGTGCAGATAATCTCTCACAAAACGTCCGAACAGGGCTCAATATTTGAAATAACTTATAACATAAGAAATTATCTTTATCTTCCTCTGACAGAGATAAATGCTGATATTTATTCTATGGCAAGCTGGACTGATATTCATCACCAGAACCTCTTCATTTCTTTATACTTCATTGCTACATTCTTGACAGCACTTCAGATAAATATAATAAACTGATTTTGTTGTTGTTGTTGTTCAAATAATTGTGATGCTCAATAATGCAATTGGCAAGATGTTCTTGCTATTTTTACATTCCTATTAATTTCTTTCAGGTTTTCAGTCCTCAGTTAGCCACAGAGTTTACTACAAGATGCATTAATGAAACAGAAGAGAAGCTGAGGGGTTATCGACTCGTGTTTGAGGCTTCTGCCAAGAGAAGGGAATGGGTCCTGCCTCCCTTTAGAGAAGGCTGGAATGGCAAGACATTTTCAGATGTGGAGGAGACTTGCTCTTCAGTGCTATTTCTTTCCTATTGTTCCCTGAATCAGAATCCCCCACTATATCCAACAATAGTGAGCAAAAATCTTATCTGAACACTCCTGCCAGAAGAAACAGTGAAATAATGAACTGAGCTGACAGTGATGTAGTTATCATCAGATTTCTTGTGGGATGAATAGAGTTGGCTTCCTATTGTTTCATGCTCTCAGATGACCAAGCTCACATTCAAAAGGGTCTTCTCCCGCATCATGGTGGATGCAAAACAGACCTGGAGGCCTCCCTGTCCCCTTAGGGAGTCTCTGTAACTGTAGGAACTACAATTTTCGGGTGGCTATTCAGTATTCCAGAGTGTTTTGTTTCAGTTTATGGCTATAAAGTGTTCCCATGACACACAGAGAAACCAGATTTGTCTGCAGAACCACCAAGGGCTGGCTGGATTATGATTCTTCGATTCCCTCTTGCCTGATGAAACTGGCACTCTTGCTATCAGTTTTAAGGAAATTGAGAGAGATCTGCTGTTGTGTTGTGCTGCTTCTGGAACTTGATTCCTTGGAGACATCAACTTAACACCTTATCCCAGGACCGAATTTACATGAGAAGTGTAAAGCAAAATACAAAAAGTAAACCGTAGCCAACAAAACTCCTGGTGCTATTTTATGCATGAGGAATTCTGTCCCAAAATATGTCAGATTTTACTCGCAAAAATAAAAGGCTGCTGTTTTATTCTGTATGTGTACAGTCTGCAGAGAACTCAGTTACTTCTTTTCTTTAAACATTCAGTGATCAAATGGGGAATCTGCTGTAAAACCAAATGGGAAGAAAGTACCATTATTTAAAGGCTACAGAACTGCTTAAAATTAGAGCTGTGAAGGCACCAAAAAATACCAGAAATCACAGATGGTTTGCAGATAAATTCACATTGCATTTAGTCCACTCAACATCTAAAAAAAACCCCTCTGCTTTTCCTTGCTTTTCAGTCTATCTGTTGATGCCTGCTCAAAACACACTTTCTTTAAATTGGGCTTTGAGTCATGTTCTGTTGCCCTACACATTCAGATCCCAGACATTTTGAAAAATCTGCACAAATATGTATTTTTAAATGATGTCAATAAAATTTAAAATATTCTGCATATTTGCAAAACCACAACTATCCTGAGCAGGTTAAATAAGACATTAGCAGGGATGAGATAGTAGCAAGAACAGACAAGTAGTTCTGCAATATGCAAGTGGCTGAGACAGAATGACCCAGTTGTTTCTTCTAGTCTATACTGATGATTCTGCAGTATTAGAGTCAGTTAAACACTGTTTTCCCCACCCAAAAACTGCAGGATCAGGCTCTTACATAATTCTGGGATATTTGTGTATTCTGTAATTTAAGTGGTTAAAGCCTATTTGTTTGGGATTTTTTTTAATGCCTGGGCCGTATTTTCAAATGCTCTCTCTTGTCCCCTGGGTTTTCTCTCTGATACTGGCTTGCTTTGGGGAAAATTCCGCTTCCATTATCAGGAAAGATCAGGATTTGGCACAATCATTCCAGCCTCACTGCCTAGCAGCAGTCAGCAGAATTTGTTGAATACATAATGCTCCATTCTCCTCCTTACCAGGTTCTTGCGGAGGGATTTTGCAGCAGCTCGGAGCATGATGGTCATTCAATATCTGCATGAGACATCCAGGAGCTCTTGCTCTTCATTGCACAGGCACAGGGAAGTTTTAGATGGCACTGTACCCACTGTTAAGAGAGTAAATATGATGAAGTTC
The DNA here is from genome assembly GCA_013397075.1 of Rhabdornis inornatus. Taxonomy (NCBI): domain Eukaryota; kingdom Metazoa; phylum Chordata; class Aves; order Passeriformes; family Rhabdornithidae; genus Rhabdornis; species Rhabdornis inornatus. The sequence continues at coordinate 316,199 of VWZS01000747.1, read as the reverse complement.
ATGGTGCAGTATATGGCATTTCTTCTTGCCAGGAGCAAACTCTCACCTGCAGCCTGGAATAGCCAAGGCTGCTTTTCCCCCGGCTCGTTAAAAAACCTGACGCAGTAAAAATCCCTGAGACAAGTTCAGAGAGATCTCAAGTCCCTGATTAGTAAATATTATTTATGCAAAGTGTAATCTCAGGACAATAAGACCTGACACGAACCAGATTCAGGCATGTGTTTGGCGATCCTCAGCTTTATTCCTTCTAAATACAAATGCAGCATGCCAAGCTGCAAAATCCTCTAACTCCTGAGCTTAGCTTTCCCCATTCCACCAGCCACTTGCCAAGAGTCATTTGCTCCAGTACTTCTCACAAAAGCCAAGCTACTTCCTATAACTCTCCATCCTAATTAAGCTACTTGCTGGCTTTTATAATCACCTCTCCATACACCAATCAATCTCAGCAGGATTTTTAACACATGAAACTTGGCTGATTTCCCCTTAAAGCACCAACCATCCTGAAACAATATGGTCGGAGTTTTTTACTCTTTACTGCTTTTCTTGCAGGCCCTTTTTCTTCTCCACCTGTCAAAATGGAAGGCCAACAACAAAAATAAATATAGTCAAGTATGCTTGAGGCTGAATGAGGGCATGGAAACCTCCTGTTTTCCAGACAAGTCAAGCAGTTCTAGCAACTGCACAGACCAGTATTTTCTTCAAGCTATTCCACACTCACTATTGTTCATCAACCCATCAAAGAGGACAGACTGCCAAACTTTTTAACAGATATCCAGACAAAACAGGCAGAATAAAGCAAAGTTCTGGGATATGCAGAACTTTAGCATTTCAGAAATTCAGTACTTCATCTTGACCTTTACTCAGGAAAGCAGCTTGAACTAAACTTGGATTACATACAAAGGGAATTTTCAATCGATAAATCCTTCTACAGCTCTCTGCCTGCTTTAGGACCCTACTCTGGAATCTGCAGGGCATCTAAACAGAGCTCAGTTCACAGAGTCTACAACCAAGAGGGCATTGCCTCTGGAGGGGATTTTGTGTGGAACACACATAACCAAAAAGTGCACAGAGCATCCCTGAGTCACTGCAGCACTCAACATGTTACCAGGACCCATCTGACACTGCTCAAATTGCCACTGGGCTGGATTTACCCAGAAGCTTCCAACCCCTCAGACACTGTTATGGAAAACATCCTACATGAGGGGAAAATAAAATTTAACCAATTTGATGTCAAAGGCAGCAGAGTGTTCCTTGCTGTCTCATAATGGGAGGAACATCAACACTTGGAGATAGCGGAGGCACCAGGTGATGTAGAAACAAATTGGCTTCAAACAAAAACCTGACTTCATTTTGTCAGGACAGAACCAGAGCAGATGCCCTCACAGTGGGGCCACAGTGCTTCCAGCACCCCCAGTTTCCACCCAGAGCAGCAAACCCAAAAGCCACACACAGGACTGTGCCCTGTCAGTGTCTGCCCACACCTCTGTGCCAGCTGACAGTGCCCACAGGGTTGGGATTGGCGTGGGCAGTGGATACAGAACAGGTTGGATTGTTTCCAAAGGCTATTATCTGAAAAATACTTCGCTTTTTGCTTGGGCCAATATGGTAAACTGCATCCAGTTAGCTCAGGGAAAGGTCAGACATATTTTAAAGCAAAGAAAGGCCACCTCTGGCAGGTGTATCCAATTCAGGGAGATATATTATCCCCAAAGGAACATGAGAAAAAAATATCTTTATTTATTTTATTTCTGCATATTCCACTTAAAGTTACCCTGGTGCATTCATGATATGGAATTGAGCAATGTTTTCAAGCAGAATCCAGCCAGTCTTCCCTAAAATGAGACATAGTTTATCTAAACAGACAATCACTTCCTGGAATTTGCAGATCTAATTCCATACTTCGGCATTTAAGGCCTCCAAAAAAAATGACATCCATCTTCCCTCTTATTAAAAAAA
>VWZS01000747.1:197615-314220 GCA_013397075.1 Rhabdornis inornatus | reverse complement strand
AAAAGAAGAAAGATTTTCCTTTTATCTAGAGATTATTTAGTGCTCTGTTATTGACACTGCTTCTATTGAAAGATTTAAAGATAAAAATGCAGTGTATTCAAGTAGTGATCATTTTTCATCGTCACTTACTGACAGAACAGCCTGTAGTCAATTCCAACAGATTTATCTTTTCTGCTATTGATCCTGTGTGGGGCTGAGCTGTGCACAGGGACTTGGCTGTGGCGCTTCAGAACTGCAGCAAGAAATGCAAAAGGAGTGGACAAGAGATGTGCCAAGCAGTCTTGTTTTCATTCTCAAGCTGTTTAATTATTTCCCTCTAAGTGGTGAGACAGGCTGCTAGAAGATAACTTGTGTGTAGACACATGGCACTTCCTGATGGACAAAGGGAACAGATCATAAATGATATTTCCCCATGTAGCTCAATCTACAAGGTGTTCCAGAGCTGGGTTCAAGACACTGGATGCAAATCAAAACTTCAGGTACCGGAGGGACAGATGTTTTGTGAAAAGTAGGAACTGCCAGTCAGGTCCCTAAAGCAAAGCTCCCATGACCTCCCGTGGTGAAGATGCTCTCTTGTGCTCTCATGAGGATTCCCATCACATCATGGAAAGAGTCTTTCTGCTTTTTGAAGCCCAAAGAGAATGGAAAGTATTATCCTGAGACTTTGGAGCACTCCAGCCTCCAAAGTTCCATGACCAATTTTTATACTTAAGACACAGAGATTAATTCTGGTCACCTTCTGAGTCTATAGTGAAGCTGAAGGGGAAACAAACAACAAAACATTTAGATGCAAGGTAGAACCTGCATCTTCTCAAACAGTTCAATACTGGATCCCAGACTATCTACTATTTTAAACAGAGCCAGACTTCTATATATGCTCTTCTTCACTTAAGCTAAATACATCTGTAAATGCTGATACAGAGGCTGTGAATTTGATGGCTGAATAATGTTTGAATCCTTCAGAGACCAAGAAAGCTTCCTCCAGAAGCTGTCATGCACCTCCTGATGGATCACTGCTCACAAACCATAAAGGCACTTAATGTTGGGAGCAGCTAGGACCAGATCTCCAGGTTCCCACAGCAGCTGCTCTGTTGTGGAGTTAAAAAGTGCTTTTGGGCTTGTTTCCCTTACCAGGTACTGGCTGAAATGTGACCCAGACACCTTTCAAGTTCCTATACATCAGGTATAAGTTTTAAATATAAGCTGGAAAAGAGACACAAAGAACTTGAGGGAATGAACAGACAATAGTGCCTCTGTGCTATTTTCAGCTTTCTCATCCTGCTGATGCCATTTATCCACAGTTCCCATTGTGCCTTTGGGTCTGTTTTTTAGATATTTCCCACATGGGTTAGGAAATGGAGACACAAGCACTGGCTTGAACAAGGAGAGCTGTTCTAGTCCTTGTGGCTGGGACACCCAGCAGATTAATTCTGACAACAGCAAAACCCCCCAAACGTTGCAACTGCAGGAACTACATCAAGATGAAAATCACAGACCATATCTGCAGGCAGTGACTTAACCAAAGCCAAGCAAACTATTCAAATAAAACACATGTACAGGTTCACCTCATGTATGAGCTTGACAATGTTCTAGCCCTTCTCTCCTTCCTTACTAATCATGAGCTTCTGAGGTTTATTTTCTAATCACTTCTGTAGAAGACCCTCTTCTACAGAGACCTAATCTTGCACTCCTCTGCAGCTCTGGCTGCCTTGTCTTTTCCTCATCCAAACCCTTCTGATTAATCATCTCTGAACAGGTTTATCAGTCTGTTCTGAAGCCTGCATGCAGGAACATACATGTTCAGCAGATATTTCCTCCGTAACTTTCTCTGCTACACTATTTTGGAGAGCTGCTCCAAACTGTGCCAGCTAACTCTTGCTATTTGCAGACATGGGAGATGGGATTCTAAGCCATGAGCATTTGCCAAGGTAGCTATATGGGTATACTAGCAAAAGCATATTTCTCCCACTGTATAGCTCATTTCTGCTCTTCAAATAAACTGTACAAGTGGAAAGACTTCCACTGCCTCAGCAGAAGGGTTTTGTTGATAGATAATTTCACCTCTTTCATTGCAAACCAATGTAGCAGTGATAATGCAGATTTTGACCAGAGTGAGTTGTTTTCTCCTCAGTATTCACAGCTGCCAGAGAAGGAATATGATCACTGTCTTAAAGAATAACAAGTGGCTTCATTTTGTCCCCCAAAATAACCTGCACCTTAGATCCATTCTGAATTCTTTCTCTTGCAAGGCTTTTCTGCACAGAGAACAACGTTAAACAAATTAGCACATTACTCTCTCTGCAAGAGCCGGGTCATATTTCATCATTAGAAAAGGAGTCTGATTTTGGTTGGGTGAAAATAAATCCACAGTAACACCATTTGCTATCATTCATGTCTCAACATTTCCCCTCAAAATAGTTTCATTTTGTTATATTTAATGCTTCAGCATTACATCTTAAAATAATGCCAATAATTACAAATCTCACTGTTTTATTTTAGGCACTGTTCTCCTGAAGTGACAGAAACACACAGATTGAAAATGTTGCTGAAAGATTGCTGGAGGAGAGGAAAAACACACCCAAGCTTTGCCTAAGTGGTAAAAAGGAAAGAGATGATCTTTGGACAGAGTAGAAGGAGATAAAAAAGTTTGTAATATTCGTCATTTGCTTAAAGGCTGAGGAGGATTTTGGGACAGCAAACGGAAGCTCTGCAGTGTCGTGGGTCGTGGTGCAATATTTTGGTCCTTGTGGGATGTTGCACTGCAATATTGAAATGAAGGATCATCCTCTGAAGTCTGCAATCTGGTGCCCCTCTCTGGCTGTCATACCCAATTCTAGGCAGAAGAAACCCAATAAGGGATATCGATCAAACTGTCTGATGTGCCAGTTAAAAAATAGGCCTTCATATGTAAACAAAAAAACTATGCAGAGCAAAAAAGAAATAAATTCAAAAACCTCCTCTTGTTCAAGTTATTAAAGCTCTTTCTGCTGCTATACAATGAGAATCTTTGTATAAGTTTTATGAACTCTATCACTGATCTATTCCTTTTCTAATGCCTGAAAAATTACACATCTTCTGCCTATTGAATGAGAAAGCAAAGCCCTTTACAAGCCTATTAGGAAAACAATATTTACAACAAAGCGCCAAGGAAAACTCTCCCATTAAATTTTACAGCAATTTCCTTGGAAGAGTCCTTTTCCCTGAGAACAGCTGGACTTAATTGCAGATGAGCTGACTGAAGGAAGTACATCTGATTGCAGATGTAATAAAATTCATGCTTGACACCTTAATTTTTTTTAATATATATTGGCCACCATCAAATCACTCCATTTGCTGGTTTGCAGGCTGAATCTATCAAAGTTTTGGCAGGAGAATAGACAGGGAACGGAAAAGCTTGTAGAGGCCTTCAAAGCTTGGTGCTTAAGACACAGCTTTTTAATGCTATTGATTCCTAACAATCAATATTTTTTTCAATAAGAAGGTCTCATATTACCCCTTTTCCCAACCACCCTTCACAATGAAGTTAGGATGAAAAAGCACTTAATGGCTTTCTTTTGACTTTTTTTTCCCCATGTTCATTGCAGTCTCTTCTCCCTTACAAAGTTCACCTTGCTCAGCCCTTCTGGTTGGTGCTACATGGTTGTGGAGTGGTTGACCAGATGTTTTCCAGCATAACAACCTGCCATGAGGTTAAGCTTTGATGCAGAAGAGTTAATTTCTTTCAAATAAAATACATTGCAACAACATCAGCCTCTAGCCTTTAAGGTTATTTGCTTAGAATCTACCATTAAATCAAAGACCTTGTTCTTCTTCCTCATCCCTATTGCAATTCTGTGAATAATTTAATTCTCAATGAGTTTCACAGACAAGGGTTTTAAGTACCTTTTTACCATTAAATTTGAACCAAAGCAGTTATTTCTGTTAGGAGTTTTTTACAGTGACTTTTCAAACAGTAGCGTTGGTCATCTTGTGTTGTGCATCACGAGTGTGTGGAAATTGCTTAGAGAGAGAACAGGGGGAGCAGGAACTGTGCTCGCTGCCACTTGAGATTGCCCAGGAGCTGAGTTGCATTGCTGACTAATTGCAGGCAAATTGCTTCTGCTGGAATATATTGAGTGAACAGCAGCAGCAGAGCTTGCCTGGAGAGCAGCAAGTTGAACAAGGATGGAATAAACACTAAATGCTGCCTGAATCTTCCTGCAGTGGGGGTATACAACCCCTTCGCTCTTCAGTCTGTGATGTGGGAGTGTGGGATCCCTCTCTCATTTGCCTGGTTGTTCCATTTTCTGCTGAAGAAAATATTGGGATACTCCCCCAATTCTTTCCTGTCTCCTGACCTAACAGGATTATTCCTGGACAGAAACATACATTTCTGTGAAAGGGCAACAGTTCTATTTCATCCCTGTGTTGTGAGCTGAAGCTGGTAATCAGGACTCATTACAAACAGAGGCTGCTTCTCATGCCTGGGGGTTTTTTTGTTTGCAGAGTAACACTGCGTGGGCATCCCAACACTTCAAAACCAACCTGCTGCTCCTCAGGTACCTAGCATGCCACAAATAAGAGCTTCATGAATGTTGCAGGATCTATAATAAGAAACGTAATTTTTTTTAAAGGAGTAGCATTCACTGCTTGTTTCTGTGAGTGGCTGTTTAACCAGGCCTGCCAAACATTGCAGATGTACACACAACTGCATTTTAATCAACCACAAAAACACTCTGTAGCATAAGTAGTTAGGCAGCTATGCCCACAAGAGCACAGGTAAGTGGCCTAGTAAATATTTAATCAACCATTGTTGCATGGGATAGTAAACAGGAATATTTAGTATAATATTTACTTACATTTATATCCTATGTTTAGAATAATATTATGTTTAAGGACAAGTATACATTCAGATGTTTGGTCTTGTAATACTACTTGTAGACACCTGCTTAGGTAAGTGATTTAAACACTGCCATGATGCAGGCAAGAAAAAGGAAGCATTAGTTTATAAGATACAGACACAGGCACACAGCTATATGCATATTTAGTTTTCTTTGTGGAGTAATTGCACTGTGAGAAACAAATGCAATGTAGACATCAGAATCTCTCTGCAAGGTACAGGATGTTGGGTTTTTATCATCAGACTTATCACCTGGCAGGGAACGACCTTGGGGGTTGCATTACAAAATGCTGGACTGGCACGAGGGCGGTTTTCCAGTGAACACAGCATGAAGTGCAAATATCACTGCCCCAAGGCACAGCCCCAAGCACCGACAGACCTCAAGCCTTTCTTAGAGAGTAAAATGCAGGGGTTGGTGATTCCTTAGAGAAATACAGGATCCAACCACTCCAAGGGAAAAAATTCCTTGCCAAAAGCCCTGGGAATGCACCAGCTCCCTGGCAGGACTGCGACTCATCCTCCATCAGCCTGGCTTTTGCCTCCATCCTGAAACAGAGGTGGCGTCCAGCTTCACACATTAATATTTACTGCAGCTTGCAGTGCAGCAATAGTCCTATATCAGAGCTAACTCTATTATAGAAAAGACCTGCATTACAGCAAGAGGTGGCCCTTTACAGGGATTTGGGTTTTCTGCCTGATAACACATTTTGGACTACAGAGTCTCTATATACATTGAAAATTTCCTGTTACAGCCACCTTGCATTCATGATGACAGACAGCCTTTCTCTTCAGCTGGGGGCCTTCTGAAAGAGTTCCTTAAGGTCTTTTTTTTTATTTATGAACTAAATGAGACTTCTTGTAAAATATATATCTGTATGTGGATGTGCAGGCTTGGGTACTGGTTAGTGCCATTTATATTGGACCCCTGACCAAAGCCACATCAGCAGCTTGACCAGAATATTTTGTGCCAAAGTAGAGAAGTCATCTGAGGACCTACTGAATAAAGCAGTAAAAAGCATTTAATCACTATTTCATGGGCTTACAGATGGCCCATGTTATTCAGGACTAGTTTCACCACCATGACCTCAGCGAGATGTGGCGTGGCAGTGGGTCTGCTCTTAGGGGATACAAGTTGTCTGTTGTACAAACAACATTGTCACTGCTGATATCTCTGCCAGAAGGACCTGTGTGCAGCACTGGGGTTTGTTGCTTTTTTCCTTAGCATGCACTGCCTTTTTAGCAATATGCCTGCTGAATATTAACCACGCTAACGATCCCAGCGCAGCTCCACAGCACTGCTGCTGCCTTTAGTTCTGGCTGAAGTGATTTTCTGCTTTTGTAGCAGTTTCAGTAGAGGGGCCAAGGACTGGCAGAACTACAGCAGCTGAGCAACCTTCCTCCTCTTCACAGGCAGCTCACAGCCAGGCACCAGTGCTGACGCACAGGGCAAAGAGATGCTCTGTCCTCTCAGGCTTTTTTGACAAGGGCACGTGCTGGTAGGACAAGGTGGATGGCTTTAAACTGGAAAAGAGTAGGTTTAGATTAGATGTTAGGAGGAAATTCTTCCCTGTCAGGGGGTTTAGGCCCTGGCACAGTTTGCCCAGAGAAGCTGTGGCTGCCCCATCCCTGGAAGTGTTCAAGGCCAGGTTGGAGCAGCCTGGTTGAGTGGAAGGTGTCCTTGCCCATGGCAGGGGGTTGGCATGAGATGATCTTTATGGTCCCTTCCAATCCAAATCACTCTGTGACTGTGATTCTGTGACTTACACCTCCTCCTCTGGTTGCAGCTGGGCTGGCTGATGTGGTGGCTGTGTTTGGATGCCCATCACTGCTCTCCCCTCTGTCTGTCAGCCTGGCTGGGTTATGGGGCTGAGGGCATCCAGGGGAACTGACCCAGCCAAGACCCTCCCAAAACATTCTCTGCTCTCTCTCTGTCCTGCCCCCAGCCTCTCTGCAGGCACGCTTCATTTTTCATTGACTGCCTGGTAGCATTGTGCCTGACTTCATTGAGAGGCTTTTAAAATCCTCAGCTTTGCTATTAGTATTGATTAGCTTTGTCCTCTTAGCAGGCTATTCTTTCTTTTTCTTTTTTTTTTGTGTCTCCTGGATTGTTGCATCATCAGGTTCTGTATTGCTCTTTGGGGTCCATTCCATGGATTTTTAAGTGTGAATACAGCTGGGGACAGCTCTGGGAAGAGATGCTAATCTTCTGAACTAACTTCCCGTGTTTCAATGTTTAGGAGACAATTCACAATGAGAAAGAGGACAAAAAATCTGGTCATTGCATCTGGGCAAAAAGTAAAAAAAAGAAGAAAAAGAGAAAAGAGGGAGAACAAGTTGCTCTTCCAATGGGAGAGAATGAGTATTCAGTAACTTTGTGAGCCAATACACCATCTTCATTCCTGCAGCCATGGGTTCTGAGCTTAAAAATACAGGAGTAGTAATTAATAGTTTGTATTTACATAGCATTTTTGCAGATTAACCTCTCCACCAAAATTTCACCTAAATCTAAATGCAGCCATTTCTGGAGTGGAAAATAGTGGGAGTTTAATAATGCATAGAAATACCATTCAAGAAATCAAGTCAGGAATACTATACAGATATAAAAATGCAGGGGCAACATTCATAGTGAGAGAATTCAGCTACTCGGGCTGAAATTGCTTTGTTCTGTCCAGTTAATAACCTGCCTTACAAAGTTGTTGCTGAATTGTTAAAATATTACAAGTAGGTGTTACAAGTACACTTCAGTTCCATATCTCATTTTACAGCCAGCATCTCCCAGAGCATGCTGCCTCCAATCAAATCCCTCTGCATTAATCTGATATTTATTCTGAGGAAACAGAGCTTCTGAGCCACCCAAACAATGTTTTGCAGCACAGAAGGTTTCCATTGACATCTGTCCTGCAGCCACTGACCCAGCACTCCTGTAAGTTGTGAGAACAGCAAATATCACTTTGCAAGGTGATGAGGGTGCAGCCCACTGATTAGATGGTCTCATCCTCATCCACTGGGAATGCATCCATTGCACAATTCAGCTTGGATGTCAGAGGCACTGCAGGCAAGAGATCTGCCTCAGAAACTGATGGCAGTTATTCTGCTTTCCCTATTGCTAGAAATTCTTCTTTGCCATCTCTGTTCTTCATTCAATGTCCCCAGCCCTCAGCATTGTTTGGCACTGCTCGTTTGTCCAATGGGATGGGGATCAGGAGTCATTTTCAGCCTCTTCCTTGGGTGCTTGTGCCTGGGGTTTGATGTTGAGCTGCCTGCTCCCCACCAGCTCAGCTCACCCCCTGTTACTGCAGACCATGAGCCCTCCAGCAGCACACACCTCATCCTCCTGCTGCATGGCGAAGTCCTGTGACATCTGCAGCTGGAGATGTTGCTGATGTGCAGCGAGTTCAGCTCACGGAAGAGGGAGAAAATACTCCTTAGGGGGATGTTCACTTGTTAGCTGACCCCAGGTATTCCTTAATTGGACTCTGCTTCCCTCAAAATTCTCTCTTGAGGGTTGAGCTCTAATCAAATTAATTTGTCTCTTGGCCGGTGAGGAATAACAGTAAATCTGAAGTCCCTGAAGGCATATGGAAATTGGCCCACATGAACAATATAATTTTTAAATATGAAGGAGAAAATGGATTTGCAAAAGAAGTTTCTTAGCTGGCAAAATAAGCTCTAAAGAGAGCACAGCAAAAAGGAGAAGGTAGTCAGAGAATACTGCAACACAGCTGGAACACAAGGTTTTGTCTGAGAAAAGCTCTTTCTTGTATTTCACCAGAAAGGCATTTCACTCTGAAAATGAAATCCAGTCAGGATGTTACTGAAGGTCCACATCTTATTTTCAATAAATGATGAACCTTCATGTCCCATGAAATATGAAAGTATAAAGCTGCATTTCTATTATATTCAGCAAAGGTAGGGGGTTTTTGTTCCCTTTTGTTTAAATATATTCATTATCAAAGGTGTAGTGCCCTTGAGAAGCTGAGACAGTTGCTTGTATTGCTGTGCAAGGAATTTGAGAGACTTGGTAAAGTTTTTATGAAGAGTGATGCAGAGATGTGTAGTGTGTCTTTCAAGACCCCTGATCCATCCATCCAGAGCTGACACTTGAGCTGTAAAGAGACATACTTGTCAAACCACTTACACATTGCATATACAATGAGATAGCCCTTCATTTCTAGCACACCAGTTGCAGCAGGTAGAATTTAAAGCAGAAAGGCTCCAGACCTCTTATTTCAGATTATTGTGGGTCCAAACATGGAAATCACATTGGCAATAATGAAAGGTCAGTATCTGAATGCACAGTTCGTTGAGAGGGCATGAAAATATTTTGATGAAAAAGAACCTGTGCTTTAGAAATTGTGAATGTGCTACAAATCTGAGGGGCATAGAGGGACAATGTTTGTTTGGGATGTACAGGTTATCCCTGTACATCCTTTGTTTTGTCCTGCAGCTAGGAATGACACTATGGAAAACGAGCCCACCTGCGTGTACCTTATAGACCTACAATACAAAAGAGAGGGAAAACTATTTCAAATGGCTGGTTTCTGAAAGTCAGTAAGAAAAATAAGATTCAGTTCAGCCCTTAGATACACACCAATGGCCTTATCTTATGATTCCTCTGTACCTTTTACACCTCTTACTTTCACTATGATTTAATTTAATAACACTTTTCCATCTTCTCCCTGTCCTTTAGACACACTGGTTGCTATTTCATATATTTCCATTTTTAATTGGTGTGATAACCTCACACACGGTTCAAAATCAGGGAGAATTACCTATCTTCTCAAAAAGTAGCAATAGCTGCTATTAAACAGATTCTGGTCTCTGCAGTGCCATTGTGAAAAGGTGCCTCGAGTGATTCCAGTTGTATCCCAGGAACTGAAGCAACCAGAAGTCAATGCCTAAGTTGACAGGAAGCTTTCTCCACTCCTTGGAAACACACAGCCAAAGTGCAGGCACAGTCGTGCTGGGTATTAAAGGAGATCCATTTTATGCCAGTTTTTGTCCGTGACAGTCTCATCAGCAGCCATAGAAAACGATATGAAAAATCTGAAGGTGGATGTTAACAATTCATTTCCTAAATTTCCATAGTTAATGTAAACTTAATAACTTCCACGTCCTACCAGCCTGATTGTGCCTGCTGGAGTTCACTGCTTAAATAGTTCTTCCTGTAAGGAAAATGTACCAGGGGCATCATCTGGACCAGCTCATTCACTGCCAGGAACTCGGATGATTTCTTAGGATAACGATCTAGGCAGCTTTTTTACAAATCACTGCAAGTTCAGCTCCTGTGAAAAGGGTTTTCTGAGGAAGAACCTGTGGGCACAGCAGGTTTGGAGGCAAGCAGGAGTTGAAGATTCCCCTCTGCCTCCATGGAATGATGCCTTGCCCAAGGCACCTCTGAGAGCAGCAGAAATCCTGCTCAGCCTTACCCAGAGAGGCTCCAAAGGCTGCTCCAGCAGCTGGAAATCTTCAGAGATGCTTTATAAATATGCCCACTCTTACAGCAGGTGCCACGTTCTCATCCACCAAGGAATTTTCCTGCATCTGTTCCATGGAGAGATCTGTGCAAGGCTGAAGGTCACAGCTCTGAGAAGCCCTTGTGTAAAGTGACCTCAGCTGGCTGGGATGTGGTCCTGGGTAATGTCTAATGGGTTTCATATGACTCAGATTTTTCTCCTTTGTCCTTCCTTCTCCTTGCCCAGCATTTTGCTAGTTAGTGGTTATGCAGCAACAGCTGCAAAGTACCCTTTCAAGGCAAATTATTATTAACATCGCTTTGCCAAATTGGCACAAACTATTGAACAAGGAGTCACAGAGTGGTTTGGGTTGGGAAGGACCTTAATGATCATTTCGTTCCAAACCCCCTGCCACGGGCAGGAGCATATTCTTCCAAGCATCGTTCTTCCAAGCAGCCTGCAACCCTCTAAGCAGAGCACGCATTTTTAACTCCACACCCTTTTCTTTTTTTATGCTAGAAAAGGCTCAAAGGCAGGACCTTGGCTCCTCTCCGCTGACCCAGCGCTGCGAAAGGACAACTGCGGTACTGCAGAGCGATGCTCTGCGATGTGGCAGCTCCGGAGGTGCCAAGTGAAGCTAATGCTCCGGAGCGATACTAGAGGGCACTGTAAACCTGGCAGTTTTGGCTTCCGAATGGGACGGAGCAAAAACTGAAGTATTTGCTATTTGCGGTCGTTAAAGCTCTCCTGGTATTTAGTGCAAAATTAGCGCTCACCCCCGGGTCCTGAGCAAATTAATGTGTGGAATTACATTCTGCTGTCAAAGATCCCCCTTACAGACCAGGATCTTTATTCATTGCCAGCCCCTGAACTGTTGCATCCACTCCCTCTCCCAGTAAATGGGCAGGCTTGGAGGAAAGGGGAGCAAGAACCATTATGAAAACTCAGCAACTTTTTTTTTTAAAGCTATCACTTAGCAGTAATGTGTTCATTAATTGGCAGCCAGACCACTGCCTGGCTTCATTTAAAACCTGATGGTTTCCTTTCATTGTGGTAGTAAAGGTTTTATCCTGCATCTTCCCTATATGCCAACATCATTTTTTTTCCTTGTGCCTGATTAAGGATACACACCTATCAGAGAGAAGGAGAGTTCCTGCACTGCAATCAAACAAAATTGTTTTAAAAAGAGTCTTTTAAAACATATTTAAAACTAGGAACATGTTACTCTAAATTAAAAACTCCAATCAATGCGATCGATAGATTAATAGGTTTCAGTACCTGTCTCCTCAGACAGTCCTCATACACCCATCACTGTAATTTATAATTCAGTGTTCAATGTAAATTAGTAAAATTTAAACTGGAACAACAACGAACTGACAAGTAAACAGGACTTCCCAATTTAAATGTAAAATGTTTACCCAATATGCAGAATCAAGCTCCCCGCCCTCGCAATATCACTGCCACACAAAATAAACACAGAGCCACAGGGGATGAGAGGAAAAGGCATCTTGAGAGGTCACCTAGTCCATCTCCTTCCCCCAGGGTAGGATCAACCCTGCCCAAATTGGTCTTGACAAGAGAGTTTCTCTAACCTGTTCATCCCTGGAGGTTTTAAAGGAAACTCCACAGGCTCCTTAGTTGGTCTATTCTGGGTGTCCGCTATTCCTATAGAGGGAACATTTTCCCCAAAGTCTAACCAAAATTACTTTACTGCAGTCTAATCCCACTAATTCTGTCTGTGAGCAACAGTTCATTACTTTTGTAGCATCTTTTATATTTGGGGAGATGATTACTGTATCTTCATCAGCCTTAGGCAATAGACCACGGTTCTTTCCCTCTTGGGAGGTTTATTTTCTAGACTGTTCTTTTCATTTTCTTTATTTCCCTAGAAGTCTGATGACAAAACTGCTCCTCCCCAGCACTCAGCAGAGATGGGAGCAGTGTATCAATGTACCACACCACACTCTCTTCATGTACAGCAGTGTCAGCTTTGCTTTGCCCACACTAGGACACCACAGCTGGTTCAGGGTTCATTTCTAGCCCATGGTATTGTCCCTTTCTCTTAGATGCTGCCTATGCAGTCATTTCTGGACACACATTTCAATAGTTTTCATACACTCATACACACCAATCTCTTCTTTCCAGCCTGTTTCTTCAGTTTGATAAGATTTTTGAATCTTTCTCTTGCTCTCTGAGAGCACTTACAGCCCCTCTCAGCTTGGTATTGTCAACAGCTGCAATATGTCTCCTCCATACTCCACTACCCAAGTCACTAATGAAAATATTGAGTAATGCCAGAGCTGCACAGACCCCTCCAGCACTGTATTAAAGCCATCCTTCCACTTGGACAGCAAACAACAAACAGTTTTCAGTGTGTTTCCCAGCTGCTTTGGTACCTTACAGCATTTCTCCCCATCCGTATTCCCCCACCTTGCTCCTGGAACACCCCATGAGTGAGAGTCAAAAGCCTGACTGCAGTCAAGCTGCAGCTCCTCCCCTCTCAGAGACCTGCTGCCCTGCCACAGGAAAATTAGATTGGTTTGACATGATTTATCCTTGACAAAACCACAGCTTGTGGGGCTACTGCATCCCTCATGCCTGTGCCATGCCTTTGGCTCTAGCTAGCAAAATTCTGTCCCCTTTGAAGTAAGGGACAAAAGTCCCAAAATCCAGGGACTTCAGCATGTCCAGGCTCCACGCAGCCCCAGAAGCAGCGGAAATACCATCACATCCCTGCTCATTTTGGTAAGCAAGGGTTTATTTCCACTGAGAGCTGCAGAGGCAGAACATAATCAGGGATATCACAGCTGGGCTTGAGCTTCGAACCCTCCAAGTACCATCATGTTGTGGACACACAGCCCCTCCCCAAAACTGGTGCTACCTCATTTCTTGGGACAGCTCAATAGAGATGGGAGCAGGTATATTTCACACTCTGAAGGGAGCTGCAAGGAGGTATAAATTACTCAAGCACAAGTTACCTAAGATTCACTTAAAATTCACTCTGAATTTGGCACCAGAAATGTAGGAGATAATCAAGTTTTCCTTTTTGAGATTTTGTGTATTTAAAACCTGCTGTGTTTAATTTTTGCAGTCAAAACAATGCTCATTCATAAATATTTTCTAATGTTTGATCCTATTAGTATGTACAGCGCAGTGTTTGATTAATGGACTAGAACAATGCGATCAAATATATTTTGGGCTCCAGAATACCACTTTGTAATGTCTAATATTTGACGAGATATTACAGATAGGCTTGTCTTCTGACTAGAAGCGATTGCACTTGAATTCTGAGAAACCCAGATACAGATCTTGGATAAGATCTGAATTTCAAGCAAGTCCTAATTACACAGCACACTGGACCAAAGCTCAAGGTTTGCACATTTCCAGCGCTGGATTCCTCACAGCTCAGATGCAAATGTTGTTTCTTAGCCCTCTCTCTCAGGAATTCATAACATATTCATCAACTTGTAGTACCTAAGAGCCCTGTCCGACTGTATTTGGAAGACCTTAATTTGACTCCGGTAGGAGTTTAACAATATTAATAACTAATATTAAACTGCATTCCTAACGGGGATGCCGGGACAATACTCTTTGATCACTGCATTAATCTGGTGCAATTGTGTTTATATCAGCCTCCTTCATCCCATGTGAGCTCGGTGCCATCTTGGCATGAATATGAAATATGCAAATCTGGGGGATACACGTTAATAGTGGGTCCATCTGCTTGGATCTTTTATTAAAGAGAAGTGTGAATGCAGTTGCCATGCAATACACTCTTACACACAAAGACCACGAGTTACGAAAACAAGAGAAAACATCTCGTGCTTTGGCCTTATTGGTATTTCACATTCGTCGTTTCTGCGTCCGGTTTTCATTTTAATTTAGAAATTTTCCCCAAAACGAAATTCGAGTGAAAAAGCTCAACAGTTAGCAGTGACTGTGCGTATACATGCACGCACATCTCTTCCTCTCTAGTGACAGACAGGATATTACTTTTCCACTGCATATGAAATTAATACCAGAAGCACAAGAAAAAACATGTAAATGCCATCCCTTAAAGCCAGATCTGGATCTCACTTCTACTGCTTAAGACATATATAACATTGAGGAAAACTAGTTGTTGGAGTGAAAAAGAAGGTAATCCAGAGCTGGTTTGGGAGAGCCAAGCCCAAACATGAGCCCAGCCTCGGCTACAGAGTCATAGCCCAGTGCCTCCATAGGATATGGATGAGCTGCAGTGTTCTGCTATCCCACTTTCTCTGTAATAAACAACTCTCTCAGCTCCATCCAAAAGGAAAAAGCTCCTATGGCTCATTGTTCCCATGCACTGCTGTGTCCTTAGCTTGTCTCCCTGGGGTGTGTGCTGTTCCATGCTAATGGCTTGGGGGGAATGTGCTGGGATTTATTTAACATTTGGCAGGTCAAACCTCCGTGCCCCAGATATGCAAGTGCTGATTCGCATGTGGAGGGGAGAAGGTGCCCTGATGCCATAAAGGCAAAGTATCCACCTTGCCGAGCATTCTTAATCCAGGAACAGCCCTTCATCCACCACCCTGCAGAAATGGAGAGCTCCTGGCACCAGAGTTGGTTCTGAGCCTCACACTCATCCCAGAAGGCTGGATTGAGCAATCATTTCATCCAAGGACACTGGGATCTGATGTACAAAAGGGCCCATATTCTCCTCCTTGATTCACAGATATTTGAGTAGGCAGCAGAGTAAGCAAGAGGAGCTTTTTCCATATCTTCAATATGCAAATAGATGAGTGAGCTCAGCTCTCTATTCATTGCTTCCAACATACATGACACAGATGATGCTGTTTCCATTGTCACGCTAAAACTGGGGGCTTGATGACAAGAAATTCACTGAGCTTCCATCTGCATAGAGCTGAGATGGTGGTGGGGTAGGGAAAGTCACTGCACTGGATTGTCAGCTCTACTGTCTGAATCCACAATTTATTAGCTGTGCTTGGGATCTGAAAAGCCGGTTGAAATCACAGTTATTCCTGCATGATCAGCTCTTGGTGCCACCTGGGGTGGGCCTCATTTGTCGCTGCCCAGGACTGGCACCTTTAGCAGGGGCACAGGGACTGTGATCTGGGAGCTAGAAAAATGACTGAAGGGAGTGTTCAACCAGCACATGACCCAACAAGAAAGTTAAGTGTTGAGATTTATTACATATGTATTTCTTAATAGCATCTTAGCATAACTGGGTCAATTATCTGGGAATCAGCACGTGTGCCTGGGAGGGGGACATGTGCATGGGTGTGTGCTGCTGAACACATCACCTGCTTGGGAGAAAGTGAATGTGTGTTTATACCAGTGCTAAGGAAAGAAGGAAAAAAAGAACAAGTCAACCTTCCACAGCGAGCTGATTATGCATTTTCCACATCAAATTGTCAGCATTTATTCAATTACTTCACTCATTACGAGTGTGTTCTTCAGCCACTAACCCAAAACCCCTCCCTGCTGCTGTCAGCTCCATTAGAAGTGACACGCTCCTTGCTCAGGTTGAAAAGGTTTTGTGGAAGGCATCTCCTCCCCGGTCAGGGCTCAGGGAGCACAGCCCTGCCCTGGGAAGGGAGCTCCTCTCCCTCTGCTGCCCTCCTTGAGCACGGGAATCCACCAGGGATTGAGGTGAGTCCTCCATGGGGTAGCAGGAGTTGTTTTTAAAGCCAGACACTCTCTGAGGCAGGAATTAGAAGAATTCACAGGGCTCAGCCAAGGATACAGAGGAGATCCCCAGAGCCAAAACTGTATATTCTCCAAACACTTCCACTTTAATAGTAAGTTAAAAGGAAAGTTCCCCTTCTGATGGGTTGTTAATTATAGATCCCTCCTTTAAACAGTCCTCCTGTTTTTATCCATGCTTACACCCCCACAGCTGGTAAAGATGAGGAAAGCTCTACCTTCCCCAAAAAATCAAATACATCCGAAATGCTTCCTGAGCTGATTCACTTGGCTGGGCTCCTGTTTGATATGTGAAACAAAAGACAAGGCAGCAGAAAGCAACATATTTTCCCCGTGTCAAGGTGAAGCACTTCCCATCACCCAGCCCATCTCTGCTGGGGTTAATGCACATCAATAATATTTAAATGATCGAAGTTTTTCAGCAGAGACAGTGATGGGTTTTTTTCTGACTTGTCATGCTTGTTTTCCTTAAAGAGGCAATGACCTGCTGTAGTCAAGGCTTGCAGCTTGGCACGCAGGAGCGTTTTGAGAAGCGTTATCTCCTGAACAGAACAGCAGCCTCATGTTTCCCTGCACAACAACCTTTCTTAGCCTAAAATGCTTTGCATCCCATTTCCTTGATCTGGCTAAGTGCTTGCATGCTGAAAATCCCACCCTCCCTCCAGCTGTCCTTCTGGCAGGAAAGAGACAGCATCTTCTCTCTGGAGAGTACAGTCACTGCTCCTTTGGTTATCTAATCAGGGAGGGCAAAATTCACTCAGGGCCCTGCGAAACCGGCTGAGCTGCAGAAAATGCATCCCGAGGTCTTGTGCTGGAGGGTGGGAGGAGGCAGCCGGGGAAGCCTCCCCTCCCAGAGCAGATGCTCTCTGCCATTTCCCCAGTAGCTTTCACAAGGGAAGAAAAATGTGGAGTACTCCAGGGACTGAAGCTTTCGGCTCTTCCCTCTCCTGCTCCCCGGGTGTGTGTGTGCCCCGAAGCAGGGCAGAGTCTGCCCCGAGGCCAGAGCAGCCTGGGCAGGAGGGCAAGGAAATAAATAAATGTCCCCCACCCACCCTCCTGGCCTGCGTGTGCCAGAGCTGGTGGTGCTCGGTTTCTCAGGCTTTGTGTGGGTTTTTCAGCATTTCTCCTAACTACAAAATATGATGCCTGTCTGCCTTCTAAAACTCCGTGATTTTTGTCTTTGCACCAAGCGCTGTGAGGAACTGGGAAGCACAAACCTTCCCATCCTGATCAAGCTGGGAACTTTCTTCACGTTCAGCTTGCTGAGAACAAAAGGGCAGTACAAGGGTGGTGAGAGGAGGCAAATCCCTCCTGGAAGTGCGAGGTTCAAGCAGCCTTCGCCTCCGTCATCTGTAACATCCCAAACAAAAGCACCTTTGAGTCACTTCAAACTTCTCCCCAGAGGTCCTGGTGGGCTGGAGAAAGCCACCACTGGACCAAGGTTTGGGTAGAGCTGTGCTTGGCAGGTACCACCCCTCACAAAGGGGTCTTTCTCCTGCTTCTGGGCTCGGAGCACATTTCCAAGCCGTGTGTTCCCACCTAATAAAATGCTTACTCACTTGCAGGAGGCACTTTGACATCTTTGGCCGCACACTGCTAGATAAGGAGCTTAAAAAGAATGTATTGCTGTTATAGGGGATACAGCAATATGTATCCTCTAAATGAAATATCCTTTACAAGCCTGGTTATTATTCTGGCAGTGATCTCGGACCGCTCTCAGCGGGCTCAGCTCAGCTGAGGTGTTAGCGAGCTCATGGCCACGGCGAGCGGGGACTGCGAGGTGTCACGTTTGCCTTCTGTTGTTTCAGTACAGCCTCTATCATCCCAAATGGGGAAAACACTTCCCTCTTCTTCCACGCATGTCAAAAGCACCGGTTGCCATTTAGATTTCGGGAGCCAGATTTAGCCCGGGTATAAACAGGTGCGAGCCCGCATATGTCAATAGAATTACACCTGATTTTAATGGGCTTACATTTGGCCCTGGAGCCCTGGGGATCCCTCTGGGAGCAGAGGCTGTATTAAATATTAAGGGCCTTATTCTCCACCCCTGCCTACGCTGGAGTAATTAAATCTCCATGCAGACCCATCGATTTTCAGCCGCGTTCTCCTCGTGTGAGGAGGCAGCGCTCGGCACGAGGGAGGGAGCAGAGATGTCCCCTCGAGGAAAAACACATCCATTTTCCCTCCCCACAGAAATTTCATCCAGGAGAAAACTATAGCCGACATTAAGTATCTGCAAAACGTGCTTGGGCGAAAGAATGCAAATGGTCTAAAATGAAACAACGAGCCCAAACAATGAGTCCAACTCTTCCCCATCGCCTCCAGGCTGTGACAGCAGCGCTGCCGCTGCTTTGCCGCTTCCTTCAGGGGCTGTGAGTGCCACAGACAATCCCTCTCCTTCCCAGCATCAGCACCTTCGGAGCCAGACCTGCGAGGAGCTGGGTGATTTCCCATCCTCCAGACGTGCTCCTGGATCTCCGTGCAACCCTGGATAAGCCCCACAGCTGTTGCCGGCCTCTCCGGGGGTTAATTCCGGAGCTTTGCCTGGAGCCAGCGCCTTCTACCTGTGTCTATACAAGTATTATTGCCAGCTTGTGATCTTTTGAGCTTGCAGGGCTGTGAAAAACGACTTTGGTTTTTCCTTAAATGCCACGGAGTTTAGAAGTGTGACGACTCACACTGTGCTGTTATTCTTTCCAATTGAAACCTAATGATGCGTGCATATCGCTTAACTCTGATGTCAATAATCAGCACACCACTTGGTCTTTGCCGTGGCTATTAGAGGGAATGAAAATGAAATACCAACTCCTTTTTATCCTGTTACTGTACCATAATAACTAATAAAGAAGTAATAAGTGAGACGTGGGGAATTTCCAGGGGAGTCATTACTACAGAGCAGACCTAAAGGCACAAAGTGAAATCCAGGAATATTAGCCAGCCCTGGATTCCCAGCCAGTGCTTCTCACTTAAGCTACACTGCTGCTGTAAAATAAGTGTTTACAGAAGAAGTTACCGTGTGGAAACTATCAGACCGTGTCCAGGAGTGGAAACTGAGCCAGAATCAAAGACATCCTTGCAGGTGAAGACCACCCAGTGCATCAGCCTCGTGTTTAGGCTGGGCCACAGTCAAGACACAATGCCAGCATTTCATAAATCTCACTTATGCTCCAGAATATGGGAAACGTTTCCCAGAAGAGCTCTAAATCACCTCTGTCTGGTTGCAGGATGAATCGTGTGTTTCCCCGGGACTCTCATACGGGAGAGGCCACCCAGAGACCTCAGGGCAATGGGTCAAAGGAAACCATATAACAAAACACTGAGCGCATGAGGTTCAAACCACGTGTGAGATGGACAATGCATTTTCTCGCTTAGAAATTACTGAATTCTTAGTTGGGAAGGAGCAGTCATTTCTTGCTGGTTGTATACGTGGGAGGCAGTGGTGACTCTCTGGTTTTCCTCCCCATAAACGAACTGTCGTTTATCCCTGAACTGTCATTTGTCCACGTGTCAAAAACCTGTCGCTGCTCAGGAGTTCTGTCTTCAGCAGCTGCCTGATGCAGGGAAAACTTGGACTTTTACCTGCCACAGTTTTATCCACCTTGTCCACAGCTGGAGCCTCCTCTGCCCCTCAGCATGGACGCAACAGAGTTGACCTAAGCGACCCCAGCTGCTTCTCCAGCCCCGTGCTGGAAAGTGCTGTCAAACATTGCAGTTCAGCATGTTCATCCCCCACCTCTCCAAAGCAAAACCTGGTTCTGTTAAATCTCACAGCACATTCCCACCAGTATCAAGCATTTCCCAGCCATCTGATTTCCCCATCTCCGAGTTCCTGCTTTGTTTATCCTATTAATTCCAACCACCCCCTCTTCTCCCCAACACACACGCACGCAGCCTCATTTACAGCATCTTCGCCAGCAGAAGCCTCCCCAAAATATTCAGGGCACACCAAGCGAGGACTTACACGTGTGGGGAAAACCCTCGTGACTGAAGAATTTTTTTTTCCCTCTCTCGAGCAAACATGAGCTCATGATTTTAATTTTTTTTTTTTAAGCTCTTAAAGGAAAAAAATAAAAGAGAAGCCCCGAGGAGCGGCATTCCCGGCTGCCGGTATCCAGCCGGGGGCAGCGGGACGGCGCGGATGCTGCACCGGGAGCCGCGGGGCCGCCGGGGCTGAAGGCTCCCGCTCGCAGCCTCCTCTTCCTCGGGTGGTTTTCCCTCCCTCCTCCTCCTCCCCCCCCTGCATTTCCTCCTGCACCTTTAAGAAGCCCATTGCCGCCGGTGGGATGGTGTGTGCTAAAGCTGCACAGAGGAAGTTACGCAGCCGGGATCAGGCACGGAGATAAAAGCTCCGATTGTGATTGAAAGTGAGAGCAAAAGGGATTTCAGCCTCGGCATTAACTTGCGAGGGGAGCCGGGATTGCACAAAGCTCCCCCGGCCATCTGCCCTTGGGGGCCGGCGGCGCAGCGCCTGCCCAGCTAGGCTGGGCTGGGCTGGGCTGGGCAGGGCAGGGCAGGGCTGGGGGGTGTGTTTTGGTTTTGGGGGTTCCCCCGGCCCCGAAGTTGGCTGCTCCGCCGGGAGCCCCGCGCCGCAGAGCTCCCTCCCGGTAAGGACCCGCAGCGCCGGGGATGGGGGGAAAGCGGGGGCGGAGGGGGGGGCGGGCAGCGCCGGCATCTGCCCCAGCCCCGAACGCTGCGGGTCCCCCCGCACCTCCCAAGTTGTTCCCACGCTTTCCCTGGGGTGTCCCGCTCTCTGTCCCCCTCCCCGGAACATCCCCGGAACATCCCCGTCTCCCCGCCGTGGGATGGGGTTTATTTTCCCACTTCGGAGTTTAGGAAGCCGGGGGGCTCCCCCAGCCCAGAGCACCGGTTCTCCCCGCCCCGCCGATCCCCTCCCCGGTGCCTGCAGCCCCCCGAAAGTCCTTTAGTGGGAAACAAACCGGGGAGGATGGGGCGGAGCGGGAGCGGCATCGGGTTTTGCCGGGAACCGCGAATCCACCAGGGAGAGAGGCGGGATGCGAGTGGGATTTACAGGTTTGCACGGAGAGCCGCGCAGCGTTATCGCCCTGTTATCACCCCGCTATCACCCCGTTATCGCCCCATTACCGCCCTGTTACCTCCCCATTATCGCGGGGTTCGGGTCCCGTCCCCCCGCCGGTGTCCCCAGCTTTCCTGTCCAGGGCTCGGGGAAGGGATGGGCAGCGTGGGAAAGATGAGAACAACTCCGGCTCCGTGAGCGCGGGGGGAGAGCAACACTTCTGAGAGAAAATTAAAAACTCCTTCATTGAGTTTACTTTCTGCTCTTAATCCGAGAGCAGCTCAGTTGTTGCTCAGCGTTGTTCCTTTATTTCAATAGGGTGTTAATCCAATAATAAGAAAAAAGCCGGAGCCAGCTAAGTCAAGATACAATCTAATTTTGTGTTTTTTAATACTCCGGCTATCAGTCCCCAGTGAGTGCTGAGTACTCTTCAAAGAGAACAAAGAGCATTGATTCTATTTGTTCCCATGAACTGCAGTTTCTTAATAATACCAGGTGAAGATATATTTTCTAAGAACCAAACCAAATCAAGCAGGGTGAAACCTTTAATTTGGGGAGCCTCTCTGCCCCGTTTGCAGTATGTTGGCTCATTCCAGAGCAACACTCCAACTATTTCTGCAAAGGGACTGGACTGGCTAAGTGAGTGTTGAGCCTCAGACTTCACCCCAAACCTGCTTGCCTGGCTGATGGACTGACAGTAAATGCATTTTTTCCAGCAAATTTTCATTTCCCTGGGAATCCGTGACATTTAGCCAGCGTAACAAGACACTAATAGATATTATAGATCCTTTCTACCTGGGTTTTTCCCTGACAGCCATTCAAGTGCAAAATGTAATTGTTGAGGCTGTGAAAATAGATCCATAAACTTAACAGCACTGGAGTCCTCATTAAAACTACCCTGCTTGTTTTCTACCCAGTACCGGCGTCTCTCGCTCTGCTGTTATCAGGCACTTGGCAGTGACCAGTTTGATGTAATAATTAGGAACTGACTTGTTATAACTGAAAAGACAGCTCTGATGTAAGTAGGACTTATAAACACTGTGTCACACTGGCTTATTATTTTTACTACATTTACTCATAATACAAAAATAGCAGCCAGTCTATTCTTTTTCTGGGAGTTTATTCAGGTCCAAAGCAGCTATAACAGGCTCTTCGTTGAGAGCTGGCAATGAAGCATGAGAGACAGCTTCTCTTTTCTGAACTCATTCATCTCAATCAGCAATCTTTCAAGCAAAAAGGGGGGAAAGGGAGATGGTAGCAGAGCGGTGTGAAGCCCCCGAACACGGATCAATGCATCTGTTAACCTGGGGTTTCTGAGCTTTAGTAACTGAGCTTCATGAGAAAGCAAATGCTAAGAATGCTGTTGAAACAGATATGCCTCAATTGTGAAAGAAAAGTTGGAGAAAGAAATAGGGAGGGAATTATCCAAAGGTAAATTTCTGTTCTGGATATGTGCCTCCCACCTTCTCAGATGAGATCTCCATCCCGAATCTAATACTGAGAGAGGGTTTGACTTTTTCCCCCTCCCCACTCTGGTTCTTTGTCATTTTGTTTTGTAATTACTTACAATTTTTATAGCTCTACTGGAAAGACAACAAAATTGCAGAAATGTTGTTCTAACCTGAAATGAATACTGGGAAGGTCATTGCTCTTTGTATTAGGTGAACCTAAATGTTATTAGGACTTTAAATTGTTTTTTATTAAATGTTATTGTTCAGATAAATCATATGTGGGGATGCTGGACAATGTATCTGTCTCCCCAGCTGTCTTATTTATTTGCTTATCTTTTTAGGACTATCAATTTGTCTGTCTATCCCTACCCTGTCTGCATATTCCTCATCTTCTAATGACCCATAGCTGCTTCTTGATATTATTTGGAGACCCATTAGGGCTCCTGTTGTCCAGCTGCTGTTGCAAAGCAGATACCTTAAACTGGGCAGCACTCCTTTCCTTCTCCCAGACAGCAGAAAAGCCATAAGCATCTTACTATGGATTGCTTTTTATTAAAGTTGTATATCTCCCTGTTACGAAAACCTGTCTGGTGGCTTGGCAAGCCTAGCTGAGGGCTCTGCCTCCTGAGGGACCCCTGTTCTTCTTCTTGCTCCAACTGTCCCCCCTTGCTCCCACCTAATTTGTCTTCTAATTTCTTGCAGGTCCCTCCTGCTGATGAGCTCTGCCTTTGCCCTGACCATGAAAGAGAGAGGAGATCTCAGGTAGCCCCATGGCTTGCAGCTGAAGGCTTTGGGAACTCGGTGCTCCATTGCCACAAGGCAGAATTGGACAGAAATCCTCACCACCACCACAGGACACAGCAGGAGAAGCCAAGGCCAGCCCTGCCCCAGTCACCCCAGTGACCACCCAGCACCCGCTGTGACCACCACGGATCTGGGCACCCGACCTGCTCACGCTGACACCATCCTCCTTGGGGAAAAAGGAATTTTAGCTCCAAGCAATCTCTGTTGTCAGAGTTGTACTGATGACCAGATGCTCTATTTATTTTATGTGCTAATGTTCAAATACCCCAGTAATTAAGGCAGACACAGTTTAAGGCACCTTCCACAGCGGCGCATTCGGAGCAGATCAGAAGGTTGAGGAAAACCTGATCCAGCACCATCTCACAGCCTCTCCAATTTACTCCTATCAAATTTCATCAGCAGCTCAGAACTTGATCTTTGTATTGATTGACTGGAGTCACCTCTAGATATTTTCATGCTGATTTGGAAGACCTTTCGTACAATAAAAGGGGGAAAAATGAGGTTAAGGAAGACTTTTGACCACTGATCAGCAACTCTGGCCAAAACTTTCCCAATCAAGTGAATTGCAAAGTTGGCTTCTGTGCCGAGAGAGGAACTTTCCACATCCAGCCACGGCGTGTAGAGTGGGATCATCCCTGTTCCTGTCTGGATCTCCTTTGACTGGAGCATTTTTAGATGAGGAGTTTCCATGCTGATCCCGAGAGCCACCCCTAGCCCAGTAGCCGCCTTCCTCGGGACTCTCGGCACTGCCCTCGCCCAGGGACCCCACGCTTGGCCGCAGCTGCCATGCTCTACCTGGCTGCTCTCCTCGTGCACTGTGTCCCCCTGGCCATGGGACAGTATGACATTTGCAAGTCCTGGGTGACCACGGACGATGGCCCATCATGGGAGTTTTATGCTTGCCAGCCCAAGGCCATGAGGATGAAGGATTACGTGACTGTGCGGGTGGAGCCGGCAGGAATCACCTGTGGGGACCCTCCAGAGAGGTTCTGCACCCATGTGAGTGTTTCCCTCCTTGTTTGCTGACTTAGAACGGGCTCTGCTGGTGGCTGCAGGCAGTGTCCAGCCCAGGTGCCACTGTAAGGGTGTTCTGGGTCAGGGTGGCCACGGTGGCCACTGCCTGGAGCTGTCAGTCTGCGGAGCTGGGAGAAGGCACCCTGCCCATCCCGGTGCTGGGCCAGTCCTGCAGCAGGAATGGGACTGGCATGCCAAGGGGAGGGTGAGGAGGAGCCAGGGAGGGCTGAGCAAGCCCTGGGTGAGGTCTGGATTTTGGAAAAGCTCTGCCCCTGCATGCACATAACTTGAGCTGCTCCTCTACTTGCTAAAGCAAGTGGGGTGTGCTCGCCAGTCCCATCCCAAGAGGCTGCTCCAGCACTGCTGGGATTTTATAGGATGTGGGCAGATGGTCTGAGTTTGAGGCAGAGCGAAGGGCAGGGCGGTGGGGTAGTTTGGCCCCTGCGCACCCACAGCTCTGGCAGTTGGTCTGACAGCCACAAATTTCACTAAAGCCCCTGAAAATATGGTTCTCCCTCTCTGCTAGCCTCCACATGAAAGGGCTCTGTGGATAGACATTTGCCCTTGTAGTTAAAATCTTTAACTTATTTTCTCTTAAATATTAATCATCGCATTTCATTCCGTGCACCACAAAGCTCAGCAGGAACATTTGATTTATAATTCACAAGGCTTTACATTGTTAAAGAGTTCAGGGGTCAAAGCAAAGAGCAAAACAGTAATGCCCCCTCCCAAAGGCCCCCCAGGAGTGGTCCAGGCACACGTTTAAGGGACAGACACCAACCCAGCCCATGCTGGCAGGGTTTCCACTGGGCTGAGCAGTGGACAAGCAGTGTCTTCTAAAAGAGCATATTATTCTTTTATTATAGTGAGAAGGGGAGTTCGCCCTCCAAATCAGTGCAGGGAGTCCCATTTTCTATTGCCAGTGCTGCCCCATGCCTCAGTTTGCCACCAAGGAAATACCCTGGGCCCAACCAGTCAGGGCACCTCTTGAAAATCCAAGAGACAAATGCTCCTTCAACACCAAGGAATGCCAAACATTTATGTTCATCAGAACATGCTGCCAGTAGTTTCCCAGTTCCCTCCAGCCTAAGGGCTCTCATTAGTACCAGGGAAGACATTTCCACTAATTCCAGATAAGTAGCAGCTTTTCCTTTTAACAGATCGTTTGAAAAGAAAGATTAAGTCCAAGGTTGCAAATAAAACCATTAACTATTGATGGGTCAGTCTGTATTTTCATTTATCTGACTGACTGCAGAAGGATTAAAAGAACACCAGACTGCTTCCCACTACATTCACTGCAGCTCTTTGCAAACCCTCTCTGGTTAGGGATGCTCCAGACTTCAGCTCCACTGACCTCCAAGGAAGCAAAAACACAAACTGCAACCAGCTCTGTGCATCTCTTGATTCAGTCAATACTGAGCTGAAATCTTTCTATTCTGGGCACCAGCACTATTTCCTTGTAGTGTACGCCTGCCATGTGCTGTAACACTTGCAAACACCGTGTACAGCCGTGAATGAGAGCTACACAAATGCAAAACATGGATTTGCCTTCCTGTCCCTGCCTCACCCCAGCCTGGCCCGGCTCTCGCCTCCCAAAACAGAAACCAGCACTCACAGCAAGGTCCCTGAGCAATTCCCTGCTGAAGAATCAAGCTAAGAACAGGAATAATGTATTGCAAGGTGTTTTTTAGAGTTTTTTGGGATGGGTTTGTGAAACACCCCTGTATTCATGGCCCTTTCTCCCCCATCCTACACCAGTGCTGTTCTCTCCAGAGGACTGAAGAGTTGTAAAAAGGAAGCAAGGGCAGAACAGGTGAGCAGTGAGCCCACCCAGCACTCAGTGCACAGAGCAGGAGGTGGCTGCAGGAGAGGCCCAGGCTCCAATCCAGCCTTAGGACTGGAGTGCCGTGGGCTGGGAGGCCATCGAGGTAAATTTTCACGGCCTCTGTCCCCGAGAATGACATGTGGCCACCTACTGCTGAGCATCCCCTTATGGTCAGTGGGAAGTGGAATCAGCAAGAAATGGTCCTTCCATCGCCGGTGCTGGGGGGTGACTTGACACCTATCGACGTGCAGGGAGGGGGAGCCGAGCCCGCAGAGGATGTGAGCCGAGTTTGCTGCCCCTGCACTAAGGAAGTGCTGGACAAAAATCGATGTCACTGCCCACGGATCGTTACAGGCTCCGAGCCCCGGGCTCGCGGCTCGCACAAAGCCAGGGCAGCTCCTCGCTGCCAACCTGCTCAGGTGCCTTTTGGTGTCCTGTTATCCTTCCTCTTCAGGTTTTAATTATTTCCTTGTAACAGGTGGGTTCTCATAGGAGCCTGGCTTTCCAGCAGAGAAGTTCTTACGGTGACTGTATTGCTTTCTTAGGTGTCTTTCAAAACAGCAGGGGACTGTCCGTGCAGTTAAACTCGCCTTACTCAGAATTAAGCGCAGCCCAGCAGGGCTCCTGCCCTGCTCAGACAGCTGCAATCAAAACTAAAGACACACAAACAGCCCTCCATGCTCAAGGCAGGCAGACAGGAATGAGCTGCCCCATGTCCCTGTGCAGGGCAGGTGAGCAGCAGAGTCCTGGTGGCAGCCAGGACCTTGTCAGACAGCCACTGTGTCCTGCACAGCCCGGGGATCACACACTGCCCTGCCACAGCTCCTGCACTGCTCACAACACTTCTGCACGAGGAGGCTCCAAGAGATGGCAGGAATTATTTGGAGGGCCGTCCTTTGTGTTTTATAGCAATTCTGGTCACATCTGGCTGCTTCCTTCTGATTGGGAAGTGTTTTGCTGCTTATTAAAGTCAAGGGTTTTGCTTTTTCCACAGTTTCTGAACCTGTTCCTATTCATGTCAATGCCTTCCTGGCAGGGTCACCTGAAAAATGAATTGTACTTTGCCTCCTGGCAGGGCAGGGGGAGTGGTGGGAGCAGGAAGACAGATGGCTAGGTAAATAAAAGCCTGAATGAAACTGAAAGTGTGACTGAAGACTAATAAGGAACAGATCTTTTAAACCAAGGATGTCGAGGGAGGGGTGAGACTTCAAAGATCACAGGCAGGGCATGGCACGGAGCAGCTGAATGTGGGTTTCAGAGGAGAAGGGTTTGCAGGACAGGCACAGCTGGGAAATGGCCAAGCTGCACATCCCATGAGGCAGAGGGGAGATGTGGTGCTCCTTCACCTTCCCACCCTCCTGGGCAGGAGGAGGGGGAGGGTGGCACAGCTGGCAGGCTGCTCCCAGGAGCTGAGATGCTCTGAGATGCTGAAGCACTTCTTTGACACCGAGCAGGGACCTTGGGGAGTTTCACTTCCAAGCGTCAGCGTTTTGCACACAGGATAGAAATTCCTCAGGTTTTGTGGGGAATTCACACATGGGGCATGCAGTGAGGAGCAAGCAAACACCAAAGCTCAGCCTCAGCTCCTTGCAGCTCAAGGGGTTCCCAAATCGTTCCAGCAGAAACAAGGAGAGGTGTCCATTACAGATGGTCATTATGGGATGGTTTTGCTGCTCCTTGACATCCCAGTGAGAGCACAGGGAACCCACCTTGCTGCAGGAATGGGAGCCTTTCCTCCCCCAGAGGTGTGGAGACAGTATTTCTTGTTCTGACAACACTCTTTGATGCAGGGCCGAGCTCTCAGCCCATATTGATGGGTCAGGGGTATTTTTATTTGGCGTCAGCATTGTTTCATCAGCTAATAGAGCTTGTTGACTTTGGCACGGGTACATGAAAGGGAAAGGCTTTATTTATTCATTACACATACAGCCAGATTGGATGTTTAGTTTAATTCTTAGCTAAACTTTTCTGAATGACATGTGGTTATAAGGCTTGTGCTAAAGGACTGTTTCTCCTGTGGACTGGGTGCTAAAATTGGAAAAAGCAGACAAACCTTTGGGCTGAGAAATCCTTTTCCCTGCGTTTTTAGCCCATCTCATACAACTCTACTTATCCATATCTTTGATATCTTTGTACACGTGTTTAGGTGCAAACAAGGGATTGTGGGTTTGGGGATGATTAAAAGCCAAAAGTTTTTAAAATAAGAAGGGAAAAGTCAAAGTTTTTAAAGTAAGAATGGAAAAACAATTGCTTCAGCAATGCTCTTCCAAAAGCATTTTTGAAGATGCAGCATGTTCTGGTGGTTAAAGGATGGATTCATCCCTTCTGGTACCCTGAGCAGACACCCACAGCCCTTTCCCAGCCCACCAGAGTTCTGCCTTGTTTTGAATAGAACCAGGGGGTGAAGCATGAGGTATTCTCATCTTGTTGACTGCCCTAGGGTTCAAGGACATCCTTTGGGCTAAGCAAAGCCTGTATAGAAGTCCAATGGAAAATCCTTTCCAAGAAAAGCGGATATTCTCCCTCCTCCTTGAATAAATCAGCACTACCCACTGCTGGTTGCAAACCCATCCCTGGTAGTTCGGAGGGAGTTGGAACTCCCCTTTGCCCTTCATTGTGGAACCCATATGGCCCTGGGGATGATCACTTTATGCCAAAATTCAGCAGCACAAGAAATTCACTCTCTGCTGTCAGATCACCTGTAACATCCCTGGCAGGATGGAAATACACAACTTTCTTTTCACAGCTGCATAGTGCTAGCAGCCCCTCTTCCCCCTCAAAGCCTCCAGCCCATTAAATTAAGACCTGGAACAGACAACTTGCTGCCATTTCCACCCAGGGGAAGGTTTCCCAATCCACCCCTTGCACCCATCGTGGCACTGCTTTTGAGTGTGGGAGAAAGAGCTGGAGCCTTTTGGTTCTGTTCCCACCCTTAATCACTCCTCAGCATCAGGGTTGCTGCAGAGGACACTGTTTGAAGTCAACATCAGTGGCTCCTTGCCCTTGGGGCCAGACCCTTGGGCTGTGCATTATTAGCTGCTCAGCAAATTACACACTGCTCTTCTCCTGCCACTGAGGCTTCCTCAGAGTGCAGCAGGATCTCGGTGTTTTAAAAGGAAAGACTTCCAGAAAAATGAAAGAATACAATTCAGCTTCAAATTAGAGAGTGCTGAGCAAACGGGATTTTCCCTCAACAGCCTGTAACAATTCCCTTAAATGCCCAGTTCGGGATTCATCTTGTTGTAAAGTGGGATGCTACTCCTCTAACAAGGATCATTTCCACTTGCTGGTGGAAAAGATATAGTGGTAAAAATGAAGCTGTCAAGTAGATTTAATTGGTACAGTGAGCAGAAAGTTTTCCCCTACCTTGAAGGTGTTCAGGAAGAGTAAACTACTTTTAAGAAAAGCTTTGCTTTTCAAAGGGAACAGTGTCCAGATGGGAAAAACAGGAGAGAATGGACTGAAGACTTGCTGGAAAGTGTGGCCATAGCTGGGAGAGCAATTCTTACAGCAGTCCTTACACTCATACAGCAGCTCCAGGTACCATAGCTTTCCACAGGCAACTTTTGAAGCCAAAGGTATTCAGGGAAATCCTTCCTATTTATGAATTTTAAAATCTGCATATCTGCATAGAAATGATTTTCCAATAAACTTTAACAGGATTTCTCCCTACAGAAAATCCTGCCTGAATGGGAAGGAGTACTGTCCTACCAGGCTCTGGTTTCCCTGAGTGAAAGTCCAGTTCTAAGCTCAGTTTCAGATCCAAACTACCCTTTTACCTCTTTTGAGACATGGAGCTTCAGCTGACCCAGTTCCTCAGGCAGTCTAACACAGAGTGCAGGTTTCAGTGTTGGAAAACACCAAAGAGGATTTTTCCTCCCCAAACTGCACAGCACTGCTGGGTGACCATTTTGGATATGTCTTTAGGGAGAAGCCTGCAAAGCCCTGGCAAACAGCAACTTGGGCTTCCAGCCTTCACCACAGGTAGATGAGCCATCCCCTGCAGACTCAGACATGTCCCATGAGGTTCCCACTCATCTCTCCTCTTCCAGGCAGGGCAACCAGCACACCCAGAGGGGACAATTGCAGCACTGACCCCACTCCTGCCCTGCTCCACTGCCCTGCTCTTGCTCCAGTGTTTGGCACTGGTGCCTCTGCACATCTGCTCAGTGCTGCCCGTGGCCAGGCTTAGGGGATCCTCTGCTCTTGCCTCTGGGGTGGATTTCTGCATTGCTCAGCTGTCCCCAGGCAGGCTCCAGCCACAGGAGCTCAGCACTGCAGAGTCACAGGGCTGGGTCTCATCCCTGCTGGCTCCCAGCCATCAGGAGCCTCTCAGGAGCAGCCTCCCCTCAGCTCCACACACGGTGCCACCCCTCCAGCCTGTGCCAGGATGCTGCACACCCCAGAGCAGTGGGGCTGTGCTGCCCTGGTGCTCAGCTCCATAGGGATGCTGCCACCACCGTGTCCAGTCCTGCCTTGACACTCCCATGCCCCAAAGGGAGAATTAGCACAGATTCAACTGGTTTCTACTCCAGCCAAAGGGTTTGTAACTCCCCATCTGCTGGCTGAGTCAGCTGCTTCAGCTCTGTAGTGCTGCCAGTCGGGAGGTTTGGGGAGCCCTGTTTTAGGAGAGGATCACTGTCGGGGTCTCAGGGACAGCCAGGACACGTTTTGGGCTGACACAACTCAATCCAAACCTCTGACAGGCACCTGCTGAATGCTCCCCTGAAACAGAGCACAAAGCAGTCAAATGCTTTGCACACAGCAGCAAAAGCAGAGCCCTTGATGCAGCAGACAGACACAGGGGCCCTGATCAGAGGCTGGCGTGGGTGCAGGGGTGTCCATCACCCAGCTGTGCCTCTCCACAGAGGCTCTGGGCAACACCTGCACCTCCATTTGAGGAGCCCAGCAGAGCCACCACTCCCTTCCTTTTCCCACCCCCAGGCTCTGCATCCTGCCCTCCCCCATTCAAACTATCAGGGCCTCTCTTACAGAATAAATTATTAATAGCGGCGTAGCGAGCCTCTCTGCAAAGGCTGCATGTATTGAGCTTACAAGGCGCACAAGCTTTTAGAGAGCAGGACACTTTTCCTACTTCCTAAGCATTTTCTTAGTCCTGAATCAATAATGCACTCACAGCCCTGCACACAGGTCGCTGCTGCTGTGCTCCTGCTGCTGGGGGCTGCAGACACAAATACATCTCTGTAGCAAGATGCAAGGGCTTCATAATCTGGCAGGGAAGGGATGGGGCGGAATCCAAGCAGCTTAATTTGTAAACAAGCTTCAGGGGAGTGCCCTGGGAAGAGCAAAGCTTGCAAGTCCCTGGTACAGAATGCCCGAGTTTGGAGACAAGCTAAAAAGCAGTCAATGGGATTAATCTACTGCTTTTTTGAATGTGTGCCCATGGCTGCCAGCTGAGGGGTGTCTGGTTTATCTGATCCCAGGCTTTAGGTCACCTCACAGCCCCCAGTGCCAAAGGGGAGGTTGAGGGGTGCAGCCCTGGCAGGGAGATGGAGGTGGAGGTGAGTCCAGGGCAGCAGGAGGGCTGGGGTTAGAGCAGCTCATCGGGGGATTAGCAGTTCACAAAGAAAGAGCTGCTCAAAAATTATTCCATGGGAGGCCGGGCTGCTGTGGGTGGTGTGTGTGTATCCCCAGCACAGATGAGATTATCTGCTTAGGAGTGGAATTTTCCGGGCGGCGTTAACCCCTGTGCTGCCCCCAAATCAGCTGCAGACGCCTCTTGGGATGGGATGCTGGGCAGGGGATCCAGCAGCATCCAGGCCACCCCAGGGCTTTGGAAACGGCAGTGCTGCTGCCAGGCCACTCTGCAAACAGCGTGGTCTTGGAGAGGTCACCCATGGATGGGCTGGTGTGAGGCTGGAGGCTGAAATTCTCCGTGTAACCAGATTTTCTGTTCCTGGCTTAGCCAGAGTGGGCGTGAGGGGATTTGTGTTGGTGCAGGAGCAAGGGTGGACAGGTGACTTGGGTCAGCCCGTGTGCGTGACAAGCTGCATCTCCCTCTGGGTCCTCCCTTTGTGCAGAGGCTGCTTCTCCTGCCTGGATGTCACCTTTTGGTCCAGGTTGTGTCATTTACAGAGCAGAGACCAGTTCAGACCACAGGGAGAGTGTCAGAGGCAGCGTGGGATGAGAGCAGAGATTTCCTGGAGCTTCACATCAGGGTTGGGTGAGGGAGCCATGACTTTGCCCTGCTGCAGGTGCCTGGGGGATTTCAGTGCTCAGAAAGGTGGAGCCCTCAATGTCCAGAGAAGCCCAGACCTGCTCCTGAAATCCCTCCCTGCCTCCATTTCCCCATCTGGAGACAGGACATGGCCCTGCCACCAGCCCACCCTGTCTGGCACAGTGATGTGTCCCCAGGGCTGGTGGAGAGAAGGGCACAGTGCTGAGCCTGGATGAAATACGAACGAGATGCTTCTGGAATTCAGAGCAGGCTGGAGGGGGAAGGGGAAGAGCAGCCACGAGTAGGGCTTGAAGCTCTTGTCTGGCAGAGAGACGGGCTCAGGGGAGCCCGAGAGCCTTGAACGAGCGGCGCTGCTCGGTGAATGGGGATCTGCTTCAGGCCAAAGGGAAGAGGCAAAACAGCAAAATGTCTCACTGAGCTCGTCCTGGTGTCTCACCCCGAGCCAGCAGGGTCGGTTCTGCTGACTCACGCTCTCCCAAAACCTGCACACAGGCAGAGCCTGTCCTAACACCCCAGCCAGGGGTCACCTTGTGCTCGGACAGCCTGGGATCCGGCAGGAAGGGGAAGGAAGTGGAGGAGCAATCAATCCCCCAAACCACAGCCAGGGAGGAGATGGAGGGTGTGACATTCGGCTGAGCCAGAATTAGCAGCAGATCTGTGGAGGGACCCCATTTCCACCCTATTAATAATTCATTCCAGCTCTGCCTTTACCTGCTCATAAACAGCAAACAGCTTGTTAGCGAGGACGGTTTTCTCCCCTTTTGCTGTCTCTGCCTTAATAAGAGCCCCTTGCAGACGGCTGGGGGAGGGAGGGGGCAGGGAAAGGACACAGGAGTGAGCAAAACACCCCACCAGCCCTCCCTGAGCTCCAAATCCCATCCCATCC
This sequence comes from Rhabdornis inornatus, assembly GCA_013397075.1. NCBI lineage: Eukaryota > Metazoa > Chordata > Aves > Passeriformes > Rhabdornithidae > Rhabdornis > Rhabdornis inornatus. The sequence goes on along the minus strand of VWZS01000747.1, from coordinate 280,983 downwards.
CGTCCCGTCCCATCCCATCCCATCCCGAGCTGCCCTTCCCCTGCAGAGGTGAAGCTGTGAAATAACCCCTCACTGATGCCCAGGTGCCTTGCCAGAACCTTCCTACCCTCATGGGCCCCCTCAAAACGTCCCTTTGGAGGGGCACCAGGAAGAGGAGGGTGATGCCTGGAGGATGTGCAGATGAAGGCTTTGCTGGAGCATTCCCGAGTGGCTCTCAGGCTGCAGCCACTCAGGCAGCCCATGGGAAAACTGCATTTTCCATCTTCTACCTTATGAGACAGCTTCTGTCTTATCTAAAATACAGAGAGCTTGACCAAAGAGGTGTTTTAAAAACAACAACAAAAAAAAATAGAAAACATAGTATCTTGAAGAAAAACTCCCCAGAGTCTCCACAGCCCAATGCTGTGGTGCTGGCCCTGCTAGGGACCTCTCCCTGCACACTGACAGGCATCCCAAAGCTGCTCCTGAGATGTTTTCCAGGTTCAAGTCACAGCTGTGCAATGGGGAAAGACCATGGCCCACTTGGGGGACATGGGAATCAGGGCAAGAAGAGTGGACCTGGCCAAGCAGATCCCAGTGTCCCCCCACACCCCTCAGGGGAGGGCACAGACCTTCACCTGGGCTCACAGGGAAAGGGATTTGTGGGGCTTTTTGGCATAAGAGGAGCCTTGTATTTCTCCTGATCCCTCCCCGTGCTCCCAGCCCTCTCTGCAGTGAGTTATGCCACTTGCCAGCTGTTGGAAATAATCTCTGTAAATTAATTACGGTTGTTTCACCCCTCTGATCCCTCCCAGCCCATGAATAGAGTGAAAATTAATTGTCAGAGAGTATTTCCAGCTCTCTTAGAGTCCCACCTTGGCCACTGGCAGGTTACGGTTTATGCCCTAAAGCATGAGATTTAATTACTCACAAATGTTATTTTTGATCATAAAATCACCTTGTCTTGTCATAAATCTGGACAGAGCAGTTGAACCCTCAGATCGGGAGCAGCAAGAGTGAAAACATCCTGAAATGTCATTAGGAGAGCCTGTGTTTTCTCCTGGGTAAATGCAACTCTGTTTGGGAAGCAGCAGCACGTCCTGCAGTGATTATTGGAAGAAAAGCCAAAGAAGTCTCTCAAAACACACATTGTTCAGGGTGGCCCCTGTCAGAAATTTGTGTTGCAGAAAACAGGTTGAACTCAGTGTCACTGGGGAGGTTAAGGGTGGTTGGCACTGGAGCTGGGTCAGGCATCTTCCGTGCTCAGTGGGTGATTTCCCTGTGCTGATCAACACCAAAGCAAACCCCCAGCCCAGCCTGCAGGGGAACTGAGATCCCTGGGAAGGCAGAGTCAGGAAAACCAAGACAGGGGATGGAAGGGAAATGAGCTGGGGGCACTCAGCCAAGTGTAAATCAGGAAAGAAAATGTGCTGGGAAGGTCATTTCAGCTGCACCCCACAGCCTGTGGAGCTGGACAGGGGAAGAGAGAGGGGAAAATAAAACTTTGGGAGGAAATGTGCTCCAGAACATCCACAGGACAGGCAGGGATGGAGTGGGGGTGGTCCTGCTCCCCTCTGTAGGTTGGGGACCCCCATGTCCCATGGCCACCAGCCCTCCCCGTGGGCTGCAGGACACCTGCAGTGCTCTGCTCCACAGCAGGGACATTATCAGGGCAGGAGGGATCAGGTGCACATGGAGATTTTGCTGATCCCTTTTTTTTTTTTGCAGGATTTGGAGGAAATTTGATACCAATTTCAGGAGTCAGTGGCAGCACGAGGAAACACGGGGACTTTGTGAACCTCACCTGCTGCCCTTTGAGCAGAAACTCAAAGGCAGCGTCGTGGGTGTCCCAAGGGAAACAGAAGGGCCTTGGGTGTCCCAAGGGAAACAGAAGGGACTTGGGATGCTCCTGAGAGCTCCTTAAGCATCACAACTGGATGGGGTGGGGGCTACAGAGGGAATTGTCCCCTCCTGGGTGCAGGTGGAGGTTCAGACCAAAGTCATGAGCAGTCCCAAGAAGGAGGGAAGGAGGTTCCTGTGCTGTCACCTGCTTTTCCTGGCTCTGCAGACTCTTTTGGGGTCTATCAAACAGCCCCCAGTCCCAACCAGTGCCAGATCTTACAGGAGAGCCTGGAGACACCCCAGAGGTCTCTGGCTGGGTTTGAGAGCCAGTTCTTAGAGGAGAAAGCCATTCCAGAAGAAAGCACCCAAGAGAAACCCACACAACAGCACTGATATTTGTGCTGAAGAAACACATTTAACTTTTTCCTCTTTAATAAAAATCTTCCTATAAAACACCAACGATTTCCACCCCCCACCCCCAATCAAAAATGCCAAAGTTTTGTTTTCCAAAACTCATCCAAGTTGATGAGACCTTGTCATTACTCTTACTTGGAGACTGTAATTAAAAACAAGTGGTCCCAGGCTGCTCTAGGTTTTGGCAGAGGCCTTGGTTTAAACACAAGTCCTTCAAGCAGAAGAGACCCCCAAAAGCAAAGAAAGTCCAGGAGGCTTTCCCAAGACACCATTAAACAAATCACACCAGGTATGAGAGCTGTGATTGAGCATCCTTGGCTGAGCAGTACAAACTCTCACATCATCTACTCATTTTTCCTTGCTCAAATCTTTTTTTTTTTTTCCCCTTTAATATTATTATTATTTTTCTTGTTTTTCTTTACTGTGCAGCTAGTGGTTGCAATTGCTTTCCAGCTTCCCTTTGGCATGGAGATCTAAAAGCTGCAGTCTTATTTCTGTGCAGCTTTCACCATTCACAACAGATGTCTAGTTTGTTTAAAATATTCAACAGCCTAATGATTAATCAAGCAATTGCACCTACAAAAATATATAATTTTATGCTATGAGGCTTAAAAATGGTATTATCTGCTAGGAAAAAAAACAAAAAAAAAAAAAGAAAAAAAATGCAACTTTTGTGCTCATTAAGAGCCCTGAAAACCATCTGGGCTTTGTAAAACTGAGGCCTTTTGTTGTGGCTGGTTTCCCCCATTCCCCCCCCTTCCCAGCAAGGTGGGGAGCAGCTTCCCTGCAGCATCCTGGATTCCTGTCATCCTGCTTTGTCAGGCCAATATCTTGTTTCTTAAGAAATCCTCCTCCTCAAGGAGCAAGTCTTTGCTGTCACCTTCAGAAAGTTCCTTTTGCAGCATTTCTGCCCAGAACTGACTCCAGGCACCAAGAGGAGGCAGAACCAAGGGCTGGGTCAGCAGTCACCAGGGCTGGGACACATTTCCAGCTCAAGGACTGGGTCCATGGAAACGTCCTGGGTGCACCTGGAGCAGGACAACCCCCAGGATCACTCCAGGCTGGGGATGAAGGATGGAGAGCTGCCCTACCAAGGAGGATTCAGAGTCCCAGGATCTGAAGAGAGTCTACAGGAAAGATGGGGAGAGCCCTTTATTATGAATTGGAGTGTTAGGACAAGGGAAAATGGTTTTAAACTAAAAGAGAGCAGATTCAGATTAGTTGTAGGGAAGAAAACTTATTATAATGAGTGTGATAAAATACTGGCATGGTAAAACCTCGAAGGTGATGGATGCCTCATCCATGGAAACATTCAAGGTCAGGCTGGATGGGGCTTTGAGCAGCCTGACCTAGCTGCACATGCCCTTGCCCATGGCAGGGGGTTTGGACTAGACGACCTTTAAAGGTCCCTTCCAACCCAACCCACTCTATGATTTGGCTCACAGAGGCACAACCTCACCATGATGCCATTTTTTTAGGACACCGTGTCCTCAGCGAGGCTCTCACAGTTTGTTCCCAGGAGATTTGCCCTTTTGGGCTGAGCTGGGGCTAAGAAAGGCTGCAACACTCTTTGGTACAACCCCAAAAAGTACACAACCAGAAGAGCTGGAGAGCTTGAAGTCTGCAATGTTTAGTTGCTGTGAGGACACTCACGACTGATTTAATAGCATGAGACTCAAAGTGGACTGGTTTATTTTAAGCTCACTGAGACCAAGTTTGCCTGGCTAATGCATCCTGACTTTTAGATTGAAGACTTAAATATCTCAAGACTTTGGACAGATCCTTTGGAGGACACACGGCTTGGAGGAGGAAACGAGATTCAAAAATAATACCTGGACTTGTTTCAATAGTTCTATATCTGATCTTACCAGGACCAACGGAGCAGCCAAAATGTGGCCATCTGTTTCCGCTCCCCCCTGCCCTCCTGGCTGACTCCAAACCACCCCCCCAGCACAAAAGGCATCGAGCATCCCACAGAGGAAGGACAATTCAATAAAGCTAACCCCAAAAAGGAACAGTTCATTTTAGCAGAGGAAGCCATAGTGATGTGACTCTTTTGAGGCTTTTGAGGCTCTCCCCCACCTTGCTGCCACTTTAGGGTTATTTTTGAGTTTGCCCTGTTACAACCATGCACCTCTTGAGCCATTTACCTCCCCAGGGTGGTTAAAGAGATTTTTGGAGGTGCTGCCTGCTGAGCTGAGCACGCTCCCAGCTCGGGGTACACCAGGGGCTGTGCACCCCCATTCCCTGGGATGAGCATATGGCACACAGGCAGGGTTTTCTCTCTGCTTCTCCCTGCTCCTGACCCTGCCAGGGACGTGCCTGGCCAGCCCTGCTCCTCCAGACAGAACATGCTGAGGGGGATCATGCTTGATCAGACTCAGCTGCTTCCCTCACTGCTCCAGGGAAATCTGTCCCACCTCCCATCCTGGCCAGGTAACGTTTCCTTATCCTGGTTTCATCACAGAGTCCTTAGCTTGTTTAATTTGGCCACTCCAAAGAAAGCAGTGATAGGAGCATCATCCACAGCCCTGGAGGTTGCCACTGTGGCCACGCTGGGGACAGCTCAAGTGGCAAACACTCGGTGAGATTCCTCTCACACCAGCTCAAGGGCTGTGTGGAGCACACAAGGAAAGGAAGGCTCATGGCAAGACAGCTCTGAGACACACACTCTGCTCACACAGAGCCACTGAGCAGCAAGGCAGCTTTGTCAGGGACTTTTCTGCTGCCATCCCAAGCCAATTCTCCACCTGCTGCTCCCTCCTTCAGACAAGTGGTAAAAATGGACCTCGGGGATGGTCTTTTCAGGACTGTCCTATTAAGCCATCTGTATGGCCACATTGACAGGAGGACCATACTGCAGCACAATATGTTGCCTCAGCACAGGAAACACACTCAGAGCCCCCAGCACTTCAGCTGAGGGGGATTTTTCTGCCTTTTCCCTCAGCCACCACTGAAAAGCTGTGCTGAGAGGCAGCTCCATCCCCCAGCAGGAAGCTGTGTCTCATTAGCAGAGGTAAACAATTCCTCTGAACGTGACGAGTCAGGAGAGCATATTAAATATGTCAATATCTCAGGGTTTTTAAATCCCTACTCCAGAACAGCTTGTTGTGGCAGGAGAGGACCTCCCAGCATGGCTCAGAGCCCAGCTGGGCATCTCCCCCTCTTTGAGGGGTTTGTGGGGTGCCCTCACCCATCCAAGCAAGCCTGAGCACTCCACTGATTTCCTTTGCTCTGTTATCACAGCTGCAAACAAACTAAATAAATACATAAATAAATAATCCAGCTGTTTGATTTAAAACATCAGCCCAAACATCCGTTTGTGAATAACCTCCTTGCTGCAGGGTGGGCACCACCCCAGAACTCAGCATCTCCAGTCCCAGCCCTTCCTCCCAGCACACAAGGAGGTGACAAAAGCCACACACAGCCCAAGCTGAGGCTGTGACAGGAGGAACAAACCCCAGCACGGATTTGCAGCTTCACTCCAGGCTGGGGTGTGCCAGAGCGAGACTGGGCTGGAAACAGTTTGAGTTTTGACCTGTTTTATCATGTGCTGCTTTCCCTGGCAGCCTCGTGCACACAAACACAAACACAACGTGTGCTGTGTTTGCAGGAGTCCCCTCGTGTCCCCAAGGCTGCCTGCCCTGCACAGGAGCCTGGTTCTCATGTACACAGCAGCCACTCCCTGGTTTGTTTTCCCCCGTGCTGACAGAGCAGCCTCCTGCCTTATTTACACTGTGCTGCTCACATGCTGCTCCAGACACACAATTCTTTGTGTCCTCAGGAGTTTTTCAGGGCTCCTGGGTGCTGTGTCCTCCACTAACTTTGCCAACAGTTGCTTGCCTTCAGGGCACATCTCTGAGCCCTGAGGAGGCACCAAAGGCCCATTTTACAGACATGGCCTTTAAACAAACTAAGGACTTAAGCTACTTAGAGCTTCCCCATGGAGTGGGGAAGCTCTAAGTAGCTCCCAAGACTTTTGGTTGCCTGGCTGGAGGTGGCAAAGCCCAGATTTTCCAAAGCACGTTGTGTTACTCAGAGGTTTCCACGTTCAGAGCACCTGAGAACATCCACTTGTACAAGGCAGATCCTCTCCTCTGCTGTGCCAGGGTGTGCACAGGGCACCCCAAAAGCAGCTCACAGGCACTCAGACTCCAACAGCTCCTTAGGTCAAAGCAAGCCATGGACACAGGAGCAGCCTGAGACACAACCAGCCTGCTCAGATCCACCCTGCACCTCGTTTTTTGGAGCCTCCAGGTATCAGTATCAGCTCCACACAGCCTGGTGCTGCAGGAAGTCCCCAGGGCCAGGCAGGACCACACTGATCCCCACACACAGCACCTCCCCATGGCTCCCAACCACACACAAAGCACCCACAAAGCAAAGCACAACACCCAGCTTGGTCTTACCTGGTGTCGCCTTCTGCTAGGAAGGCGAGGCGACCTGGTCCACAAGAAGACAGCACGGCAGCCCAGCCTCACCCGGGCCACTCGGTCCACGACACACAGACACCAATATGGTGGATGGTCAAATGGCGTTTATTATCTTATCTCATGGGGTTAAATAGTCAAGGGGGTTGTTCTACGTCAGGAAGGGGATGGTGGGATACTTGGTTAGTGAGGAGTGGAAAACTACTGGGGTTAGGAGGGGCTGCATACCTAGGGTGATTGCATATCACAGAGGAGTAAGGGGAGGAAGGATTCCATGCTGCTTTTGCTTTCCGTCACATTGCGAGATCTTCCGACCGCCTGTCCCTATCTACCACATCTGGAAAGCTGCTGTGCTCAGGAGAGCCAGACCTCACACCCCAGCAGGCTCCTCACCTCCAGCCAGCAGCTCTGAGCAGCTCCAGCTGATTATCACCTCCTCCTCCTCCTCTGCCAGGTGCCTGTGCCTTCCTGAGAAGGGTCCCACAGCAGCAGAGCCCTCTGTCATACCAACCCCTCTCCCTCCCCAATCCTTTGGATTTCGATTCCGAGAGGGAGGTACAGTGACAGCAGAGATGCTTCATATGCAGAAGAAAAAAAGGATTTGCAGTGTGTTGCAGAGTTTTTTGTGGTCTGTACCCACTAGAACTCAGCCCTACACAATCCCCAAGGCAGGTGTGACCCACATGCTCTCTCCTGGAGGCAGAGGCTGCAGGGCAGTGATGCTGGGCTTTAACAAATATATGGGTGAGCAATAAATGCATTGGCACAGCTGCCCCCTCCTGAAAATACAACATGTGGTGTGTGACCTTGGCACAGTGTCCCAGTGCAGCTCAGCATGTGTGGATGTGGAGGTGTGCCCCTGCAAAACACACCAGCCTGGCCGTGCACTGGCACTTGTGGACAAAATGGGATGGCTGGAGGTTCTCCCCCACTACTCAGGCCTGGAGCAGTGGACATTGTCACCTGGATGGGATGAGCCATCCTTCCCACTCTGTTCGCTGTGGGTAGCTGAGGACCAAGGCACCAGGAGCATAAATCTCTGCTCTCTCTGCTACTGCTCAGTTCTGTCCCAGCTTGGAGCTGGAGAAATTGGGTTTCCCTCCTCTAGCTGTGCTCAGAGGCACTGAAGGTATGGTGTATACGAAGCCTTTTTAGCATCAGGAGCTGTGGGAGGCAGGGGTGTTCTTGGGGGATTTTAGTCATTCAGTTCCTCCAAGGCAGCAGGGATGAGCACAGCTTTCTGTAGGCTTGTAAATCAGCCAAGCTTAACCCAAGTTTCTCAGAGACCATCTCAGGGAAGGAGCTTTCTATGAAAATTGCCCCCGTGCCAAATTGCAAAGCCCTTTCCCAAAGGACCTTTCAAAGGAAGCAGCTCAGCCGTTCTTACAGCTGAGGCAAAGCTGCATCTTTCTGCCTTAAAGTCGTTCTCAGAAACAGCATCCTGCAGAGCCAGGCCCCCTCCAGCTGAGCCCAGCAGTTAACACTTGACACAAGCAGCCCAGCCCAGGGGCTGTGTGTGCCCACAGCACCCACACCATGCCCAGGTTTGCTCTGCTCTCAGGTGGCCGTTGTTGTTGTTCCAGGAGAACCCGTACCTGTGCAGCGACGAGTGCGACGCCTCCAACCCCGACCTGGCCCACCCGCCCAAGCTGATGTTCGACAGCGAGGACGAGGGGCTGGCCACGTACTGGCAGAGCGTGACGTGGCGCAGGTACCCAGAGCCGCTGCTGGCCAACATCACCCTGTCCTGGAACAAGAGCATCGAGCTGACCGACGACATCGTGATCACCTTCGAGTACGGGCGCCCCACCATCATGATGCTGGAGAAGTCGCTGGACAACGGGAGGACTTGGCACCCGTACCAGTACTATGCAGATGACTGCATGGAGGCCTTCAGCATGCCAGCACGGAGGGTCCGGGACCTCTCCACCACCAGTGCCAACAGGGTCCTCTGCACAGAGGAGTATTCCCGCTGGGCGGGCTCCAAAAAAGAGAAGACCGTGCGGTTTGAGGTGCGGGACCGCTTTGCCATCTTTGCTGGCCCCGACCTCAAGAACATGGACAACTTGTACACCCGGCTGGAGAGCGCCAAAGGGCTCAAGGACTTCTTCACCGTCACCGACCTGCGCATGAGGCTGCTGAGACCCGCCCTGGGCGGCACCTACGTGCAGAGGGAGAACTTGTACAAGTATTTCTACGCCGTCTCCAACATCGAAGTCACTGGCAGGTAACGGCTGCTGGATTTCTTTGGGCGTCTCTCCTCGCAGGGATGAGAAGAGGGTTCTTGCTAGAAAAATGAGCCATCAGCGTTTCTGCCATCCGAGACAGAACCATTTCTCCCTCTAACACCCCTTCTCCCCAGGCAGGGCAGCAGATGTGTCCTTGCAGGGAACGGCTGGGGCACCTCCAAGGCTGTGTCCTCCTGCAGCTGGTGCTGGGGGAGCTGGGACGTGGCTTGGATGGACACTCAGGGTCTGAGCTCCCTGCAATACCCTGTCCCAGCTGTGCAAACACAGCCAGCCTTTGCCCAGATGTCTCGGGGGTGACGCTGGTGTGGAATGAGGCTCACTCCACTAAACTCCAGCTCACTGCCAGTAGAAGCAGGGTCGGTCACCCCCAGTCAGTCCTGCACACCCTGAGCAGCCCCAGCCCTGGCAGACAAAGTTTGGGGTGAGGGTAAACCCCCCGACAGATCTGGGGCAGTGGAAGCAGGAGGGGGTTTGTTTCTCCTGGGTTTTGTTTTTCATTTCTCTGTACGATGCCATATGTTACATTATGACATCAACCGAAAAAGCAAAGTAAGGTGGAAAAGTGCCGAGATGGCTGATTTCCCATCCAGCTTGTGCGAGACTTAGAGGCGAGAGGGGAAAAATCTCCCCATCACCCACCCCGTGCTAACGAGCATCACCACAGCGACAGAGGAGCCGTTTGTATCGGATCCAAACTGTTTGCTTCTGAGACTTGCGAGTAGAAATGTTTGCAGGTGCCACCGAGGCTGGCTTTGAACAGGCTCCAAGGGGAAGGAAGCTGCAGGGAGGGATGGGAGAGCCCTTTCCACCCGCCAGGGCAGGCAGGAGGCAGCAGTGAGGGTCTTTGTCACTGTGGCTCTCAGCTGGGTTGGGGGCACCGTGGGGTCCCCACCGTGGGGATTGCTCAGGTATGTGGGCAGAGGAGGAGAGCACCTCCACATCTGTCTGGTAAATTAGGACTAAATGTTTGATGTCAGTGTTTGTGCAATGAGCTTTGGCTTCCAAGTGTGGAGATCAGCACAGGTAACCAAGGACTTGTCACTGTTCCTGCAGCAGCCTGGGGATACTTGATGCTACAAAGAGTTAAAATAAAAGTCGGTGTCCCTGAACACCTTCCTCCTCTGAGCCATTTACCTTTCCTGCCTCCCTTGGGCAGGATTTGTTGCTTCAGTATTTAGGACTTCAGGCCACGCTGGTGGGATTCTCCCCAACCCCCAACATCTTGCCTTCAGTTGTCCTCCTCCCCCCTCCCTACACCCCATGAACTGTAGAATTCACTGGCCAAATTTAATACCATTTAATAGTAGCAGAGATTGGTTCAAGACAGAAAATCCCTAAAAATTCTGTGAAAAGGGGCAGCTAGGGAAGAGCAGGAAAAACCCTTCGAACACACCCAGGGCTGGAGGAGTCACAATCTCTAAGAGACATCCAAAATCCCACAGCCACCCCGAGGGCGGCGGGAGGTGGGATGGATGCCCTGTGGAAGCTGCAATGCTGCTTTTTAGCCACGGCCAACACATTCAGGTCGGGATTTGTTGGTGATCCCTGGCTGGTCCCTGTCCTGCAGCTGCTCCAGCTGCTTCCCAAAACCCGCCCGACCGCCCCCTCCAGGGCTGAAAGGGCTTTTCCTTGGCTGTGTCAGGAAAATTAAGCCACAAAGACCAGAGGTTTATGTCCAAAAAGGAGACAGAGGAGTCCTTTTACTTTATTCAAATAAAGGGAGAGGCAATGGGGCATTCCCCTGGGGTCTCTCAAATTTTTGGAGGACGCAGCCTCCCTTTTTATCCCAATTTCCCGGCCACATTTCCCTCTCTCTTTCCCCACTGGCTGAGGCACTTGAGAGGTACAGACTTCCCAGAACACCTGATACCTGAGATTCCCCTCTAATGTATATCCCTCCCTTTTAATTTTTAATTCTTATGGAATTTATGTTTTTCCCCATTGCTTCTTTCATCTTTCAATATCCAATTTCATTTATCAGCAAACCCTACAGTTTGTTTGTAAAGGCAAATATCTTTTTTTCCATTCATCAATCAGTGGAATCCTTCCCATTATTTCTTCTGTCTCTCAGTGCTGGTTTTATCTACCAGCAGACCCACAGCTTGTTTGTAAAGACAAATCCCTCATTCCTCTCAGCTGGGAGTAGGGGAAACTCTGAAATCTGCTTTTATCAGCCCAAACTCCAAGTTCTGAGCTACAGTGAGATGCAGATTTGCAGAGCTCCAGCTTGCTGGGCTGGTTCCCAGGAGAGAGGGACACTCATCCTGGGCAGGGAAGAGGTCAGTGCCTGTCCTGTGCTGACTCTTCCAGCCCCCATGGGCACAGGGCAGGGAAGGTGAGCAGCTCAGGAACTGTGGATAGTGGTGGATAAGATGGAGAAGCTCCCTGTGAATTAACTCTGCTTCTGTGATTATTCCAGTCCCAGCAAGCAGGTTTTTGCACTGAAGAGCAATCTAATTCCAGCTGTAAGCAAAGCCAGTTACAGTGCAGGGACTAAAACCAAATTAAATCTAGTGTATGGCTCAACAAGGGATGGGTTATTGAGAGGAAGAGAGGAGAAATCAATGTGAGCCTGACAGGAGCACTTTGCAGGGAAGGGGGAGGAAGGGTGGGCAGGGATGGGCATGGACACACACTGCCTCTTCCAGGACAACAGGAAAGTGCCCAGATTAAAGTGGGGTGGTGTTAGGGGTCCACTCCAGGGGGCATGGAAACAAGAGGGAAGAAATTATTATTATTGTGAAGAAATGAAGGGTCAAGGGCAAAACACAGCCAGAAAATTCCAGCTGGAGAGCAGAGTGAGAGAAAATTCCACCTGGAGAGCAGAGTGAGAGAAAATTCCAGCTGGAGAGCAGAGGGAGCAGCCCTGAGAGGCTGGAGGAGCTGTGCCTGGCCACAGTGTGTGGCAGTGCAGGAGCAGTGTGTGCCCTCAGTGTGTGCCATTGCCTGTGTCCCTGTACCACACCATTTTTGGCAGTGATGAGGCACTTGGCAGCTCATTTCCAGTTGACTTTCACAGTCAAGGGAAGAGCAAAACGCTTTGCCCTCAGAGCAGCCCATGAGCCCAGGGGGTTTCTTGTGCTGCAGCCTCATCTGGTGGCTTCAGAGAACTTTCTGTGATCCCCTCAGGCCAGGTACTCCTGCCCCCCACCCAAGCACACCCCATCCTTCACCCCTCAGCTTCACAAGGAAAACCCCTCACCACAACCGCCCAGAGCTTCTGGGAAAAGCAGGGAGACACAACAAAGGACATGGGGAAAGAGTTTTCTGCCTTCTCTTGCCCTATAGGCCAGAGGATCTGGTGAATCCTGGGGGTCACTGCTTCATTCCTGGGTGTTGGTACAGTGGGCTGGTCCCTCAGGGTCTCCTCTGCATCTCCTCCTCCCACAGCCATTCTCCGTTCATGCCTGACAATTTATTTTTACTCTCTTTCTTCTCGGTATCTTTTTCTTTTTTTTTTTTTTCCCCCACCCCTTCTTCTTCCATCCTGTCCCTATTGATCTGCAGAGTAACTAGAGATGCAGAAGAGTCAGGACAGGAATAGACACGAGCAAGCCTTTGGCCTGAGTGTTGTGTGTGTGCCAGGCAGGGTGGGGAAGGGAAGTGGAAGGACTTTTCCCCACAGATCCCTGTATTCACTGCTTAATTTTCTCCTCAGTGCAGCAGTGAGCTCGGGCACGGGTAAATGAGCTTTCCCTGGCTGCCAGGGCTGTGGTGAGAGCCACTGGTTCTGCTTCCATTCCACACTGGGTCTCTCTGGAGTAATTTCTTCCCCTTCACAACGTCAGTCAGTGCCGTGCTCAGCAGGGCACGCTCCATCACGGAGACATTAATAAGCTGTAATTGAAGTTAATGTGCCATGGCCAGGACATGTGGATCCAGTTAGGAGAAATCAGATTGAGCAGAAGTGAATCAATTTTAGGCTGGTTATTAGGATTTCTCCCCTCTCTGTCCTGCCCTGCCCCAGTGCATGCCCTGTCTGTCTGTCTGTCCATCCTGCTGGTGATGAGCAGTCCCTGGAGGAAGGCAGGAGGAGGGAGCATCCCTCACCACTGAGCAGCTCCATGGAACAGAGCCTCCTCTGGGGCTGTGCTCAGGCCAAGGAGGCACCAACAAGATGAAGTTTCTAGTTCTGAAGTGGCATTTCCTTTCCTCACTTCACCAACTGTTTTTCTTTGGCTTTCCTTGGCTGCTTCTTTGCTTACACCAAAAAATTGAAGGGAAAGGCCCTTTGTGCTCCCCTGCCTCTTTCCCTGGTGTGTCCTCGGTGCTGTGCATGGATGCTCTCCAGGAGGATTTTCTCTCCACATGACTTGGAGAGATTGTGCTAGTGGAGCAGAACAATTTTGGCCAGCCTGTTATCCTGGTGGCAGCAGCCAGGACCAGGCACTCCAGACCTGGAGGACCAAGGCCACCCCCAAAAGCACCTCCTGCAATAAATGGAGCTGGAAATGGTCAGTGGTACCCACATGCAGGGGATATATTTTTCTGCATTTGTGGTGAGTTTTGAGATGTGGAGATGATTGATGCTGCATTGCTGTTAAAGATGAATGAATTCCTGGTCACTGCCTCCTCCTCTCGATGAAGGCAGCTCAGTGCACTTTCCCTGTGGCTGTAGCTCAGCTCCAACCAGGGGTGCCAGCACAAAGCACATCCCAGCTGTCCCCGAGCTGCTCTGCCTGGGTTGGACATTCCTTCTGGCTCTGTTGTGGGAGACCTTCCAGCTGATCTTGACTTCTCCAGCAAAGTGGTCTTTAAATTAGAGAAAAGGTTTTTGGTCAGTGGAAGAGTCTCTTGTTGAGGGTCTTAGATTTTGTGTGGTGGCTGGTGAACATCTCTCCCTGAGGAGCAGGGTGGGACCTGCACCAAAGGGGAACAGGCAGGACCTGGGGTGAATGATCCATGAGAGCAGGAGCCTCCCCAGTCCCAGTGCTGGGGCATCGCTCCCCAAATAGCCACGGGCTCACCCAAACATCCCCCAAGAACAAGCCCAACACCCCTGCAGCCCTCAGCCCACACTTGGCACTTTGGGATGACCACAAAAGCCAGGGCAAGCACTGCCTGTGCCCGTCCCTGCTCCTTCCCCTGCAGCTCCTGGCAGACAGAACTCGGGTCCCAGGAGGCAGCAGCATCCTCATGTCAAGGACAGCCAAGTCTGTGCCAGCCTGTTCCTGGGCTGTCCTCGCCTCCATGCTGGGCAGCCCCTGAGAGCTGGATGCCTGAGCTGCCCTGGCATTCCTCCAGGCTGGAATTAGCTCGAGTTCGAGCAAAATCTTCCTCTTGGTCACGTAGTTAAGTTAATGTGCAGGAACTGTTTGGTGGAGTCCTGCAAAGGGTTCTACTCCCACTGCAGCAAGGTGGGGAGAAAACTCCGAGCAGGAGGGAGGGAGAAACCCAGAGAGCTCCTCCCTCCCCCAGACACTGCTGACACTTTGTCGATAGCCAGAGACAGATGCCCAAGGTCCTATTACCTGCTCCTGCCTTTGGTTTGTGAAGGGTTTTATTCCCCCTCCGATTTTGTTGCCGAGTTGTGTCCGGCCCTGAGTGGATAATAGAATTTCATCAATAGACTGAGAAGGTGATGTATGTTAAAGCACTTAATATAAAGAGACTTCTACAGGAGCCCAAATTCAATTTGGCCAATGAACTCAATTGCAGGCATTATTGCATTCCAGGAGAAAGACCAAGAGCATTTATAAACATTACTCTGCAAATATTTATGTCCATATATCCATGTGATGTCCTTTTCACCCTTCCTCCCTTCTGCTGGCCGACCCCCTAATGGGGAAGTTTGGTTTTGTGTTTGCTTTTTAAGACAGCTTTGAATATAAATAATGTTCCACCAGTCAGCAGGATCTTGACTGCTGGAGAGTGTCAACTTATTTAAAATAAATAGCCTCTCGGATGGGAACAGCCAGCCAGCATGCTCTGCACTTTGGCATCTTTTAAATTGTCTCATCTTTGTAACCCAAACCTCAAATCATTTCGGAGGGCAGCGAGGAGGGTTCCTTCCTGCTGGGAGGACTCACCCGTCCCTACCACACAACCAAAAGTAAAAACCCACAAGGAAAACAGCCCACTCACAACCCTCTGACCTAACTCAGGGTTTTTTCAGTTCTTTGGCTCTAAACAAAGCAGTGCAAGCCAGAAGCCTCTCACACTGGTTCAAGCTGAAAAAAACAACACGGTTAAATGGCTTTTCCTCTTCTTCAGCCCCTGGACCACGGGCTTGGGGAAGCTCCCAGCCCTGCTCCTGGGATGAGCCAGCATTGCCTTCTTCATCCTCTTGAGCCCTGCTCCAGGACTGGCAACAGCAAACCCCTGCCAGAGCCATCTCCCAGCAAGGCAAACCCTGCTATAAACGCCGTCCACAAAGGAGCTGTGGTTCTTCCATGGCCCAGCCATTAGAAGCTATTTTTACCTGCTTCCACACGCACAGATGGGCCAGAAACAATCCAAGCTCAGCACCCGTTATGCTTTGCCCAAAAGATTTGCTCCCTGCTTTTGCTGAGCTGCCAAAACAGTTGCAAAAGAGCAGGTAGAAGTGGGTAAGTGATGGCCAGGCAGCTGCCGGAGCGTGCTGCGAGCAGCGGCTGCGGATGACAATAGAGAGATGGAGAAGAGTTATTCATGTTTCCCCGGGAGCCCAGATCAGTTGAAACATCCTTTTCCTCGGGGACGGAGAGGAAAGAGCTCCCTTCAAACACATCGTCCCGTGAGACTCATTAAAGGCTCATCAATTACAGCGAGAGCAAACAATTCAGGGGAAAGCTCTGATAAGCTTTCCTCCGGCCCGGCAGTCATTAGTGGCTCTCTGAGCTGCCTCTCCCCGGCACCAGCACCGGCAGAAAGGGAGCAGGGAGGCAAAGCCAAGCCCATGGGGGGAAAGGCAGCAGTGGCATGGCTTGGAACCCAGCAGGATGGGGCCAGCAGAGCATCCCTATGGCCATGCAGGACATCCTCACGGAGAGGAGTGTGCAGGCTGCGCTGGAAAGAGGCTTACAGAGGAGTTTTTGAGTTTTTAAGGAGCTCAGGGCAGTCAGTGCTGTCCCAAGAGGCACAAGGGGATGGAGCAGCTCTCTAGGTCCCCACCCTAGTTCCTCCAGCAGTGTCACTGCATCAGGCACGACGGTGTGCCAGCACCCCAAGGCTGCCCCATCCCTGCAGGGAGGGACAGGAGGGATGAGGAGATGCTCTTTGCCTTTCCCTGCCTCACTTCCCTGCTCTGCAAGGGGGGTTGAGGACAGAAAATGGGGTTGTAAAACAAGTAAGAATCCTTGGAAAGAAAACAAAGGGCTGGGATGGCTTTTTAAAATTACTTCAAAAGTCATTATTAATGAAAGCTCAGGGAAAGGGGCTGTTTTCCAACTCCCAGCACAGAGGGAGGTTTGCTGCAGGTTTGCTGCACTCACCCCCTTCCTGTGTGTGGGCATCTCCTTCTCTCACACGTGGGCTTGGCACCAGACACCTCTCCAGCAGCTCGCTGCTGTGACCTCCAGGATGCTGACGTGGAGAATTGCAGAAAAGTGTTCTTTCTGGCTGAAAAAAAAAATTAAAAAAAACAGAAGAAGAAAGGGAAAAAAAGGACACTTTCCTGTAAACTTTCCTTGGCGCTCCAAGCTCCGTGATGTTCCCTGGTGGAGGCATTGGCAGCATCAGAACCACACTGCACCACTCTGAGGAAAGCTGAATGACCTGCACTGAAATAAACTCATAAATACCCCTTTGTTCAAACTGTAACATCTTGGGGCACACATTGCTCCGAGCACTCCTGCTCCAGTGAGAGCTGGTTTTTGTTGAATGCCAGGTGCAGTGGTGCGAGCTGCTGCCAGCCTGGGGTGTCCCTGGTGCCTGAGGGTGCTGTGTGCCCTGCTGGGGCTGCTCCCCATCACTGCTGGCCCTCCACAGGCTCTGAATGCCCACTGAGAAACTGCCAGCACAGCCTCGACCCACGAGCCACAGAGGAGAAACACTCCCAGCTCCCCAGATCTCTTCGAGAGCCAGAGAGACCATATTGCAACCAGCACTTTTCTGGAGCAGCCCCGGGGCTGGAGCAGGGCCATGGCTGCCTTCTGCAGGACACAGCGCAGGTGTCTGCCCCGCTGCTGATTTTTAAGCCTCATTGCTAAGTAGCTCCTAACCTTTCCCTTCATCCCCTCCTTCCTGCCATGGCTGGGCGCCGAGGAAGATGAGCAGGAGGAGCAGCTCCCACCCAGGGGACTGGGCTAATGCCATTTACTCCAGTCTCCACCAGCTGAGTCTTGGCTGGGGAGAGGCAGGCACAGACTATCAGCGTGTCCTTGGGCTCTGGGCCCAGAGGAGGAGGCACAGAAGCCTGAGGAAGAGGTTGAAGCTGATCCACGCAGCCCGAGCTGCAGGAAGGCCAGGATGCAGAAACCTCTGCCCAAAACGGGGCTGGCTGAGGGTGCTTGGCTGTTCCCCATTAAATAATGCAGCCTGATTGATTGGGCTGAGAAGTGCTGTGCTGCAGGGTCAGCCTGCTGGGGTTACAGTTCCCTGCTTAGATTGATGATCCTCAAAGGTCGAACTCAGAAAGCAATTCCCTGGTAAAATTGATCCTTGGGATAACAAAACTTTTGCACAACGGCAAAGCGCCTAGCAGTAAGAAAAATCAGTGACCTGGGCACAGGCAGGCAAGGTGAACACCTGCCTCTGCTTCCTCTTGAGTTAGTTTTCCTTGTTCACACCGATTAGGAAGTGAGGGTCTCCCCTGGCAAGAGCAGTGCTGTATCACACCTGGCTGGGGGACATCCATGAGCTCCCTCGCTGTCCCCATCCCCCTGGGCAGGAGGGAGCTGGGGCTGTCCCAGCAGCTGGTGCTGAGCTCCCAGCCCTCCCCAGCAGCAAGTGAGCAGTGTGTGTGTGGAGCAGGCACTCCCGGCTGCCTCCTGCACACACCCGTGCCTTGGCAAGCCTGGGTCCCACTGCGTGGAGGAGGATTTGTAGTTGGAGCCAAATTAATGGTGAACGGGTCTCACCCTCCTGCCCTGGGAGCCAGAAGCACCCCGAAATGTCTGCTTGGCTCCTGCCAGGAGCAAGGATGTGGAGGGGGTTGGTTAAGGCTGCCTCAGCCACCACAGGGACCAGGTGGCGGCCACCCAGGGCTGATGTCCCCACTGTGACTGGTCTGTGACTCACAGGGTCAAACACTGCAGCCAAACACCATGCTCCACCTCATCCCAAACTTCAGGGTAAATAAGGGGTGTGACAGTCCCTTCCATCCTTGTTCCCACTCCCTTGGGGCTCCTAAACCCCTCTAGGCTGGATGCTGAGGCTGTGCCCCATCCCCTCACCCCATCAGAGGAGGAGGGAGGAGAGCTGCAGCTCCCGAAGCTGTTGCTCTGTTCAGGCAGGGCCCAGAGCAGCAGTGCTGAGGCTTTGACCTGCTTTAACCTGCTTTAACCCACTATCTTGCCTGCTTTGCTCTCGCCTGCTCGTTTTGAAGCGAGAGAAGGAGGCCACGCTGTGTGGACACTGAATAATTCAGAGCCAGGCTCCGCAGCACCCTGGGGCTGGGCAGCGCCTGTGCCGAAGGCTGGGACAGCTCAGCCCAAACCTTCCCTCACCAGAGCCAAAGGGGATCTGCAGCATCTGAAATTCAGCATCTCTGCTGGCTGTAGGCACCAGCCAAAGCCACTTCCTTCCCCTGGATGCTGGGACTCGTGGCTCACTCCCAGAGCAGCAGTGCTCGTGCTTTCAGCTGTGACGCTGCATCTCCAGCCCTCACTCACACAGGGTTTCAAGTGGAGCATGCTGAGTGTGTCTGCCTCTGCTCCCTGGGCCACGTTTTCTTCTTTCCTCCCTTTTCAGAGGAGGAAAAATTCCCTCCTCTGCTGCAAAATTCCCTCCTCTGCTTGGTCAGACACAGGTCAGGGTTGTAAGACGGGGAGAGATTGTTCATCCAGCTTATGCTTAGCCTCTGAGCGGGGCTTGCTAGAATTAAGGGCAGGGAGGGGAGGGAGGGGAAAAGAAGAAATCATACATGAGGTCAGCTTATCCAGCCATGCGTGAGGAGAGCACAGCAAAGGCGGGCTCAGCGGGGCAGGCAGGTGGCTGGGGAGCTGCTCTGGGGGCTCCAAGGCACAGGGGGAGAGGCACCAGGAGCAGCACCCAGACTCCCAGCTCCCAGCCTAATCCAGGCTGTTTATCCCAGTGCAGACAGAGCACCAGGAGCAGCAGGCCATGTTTCCTCTGTCTTCTCTGCAGGCAGTTCATTCCCTCAGCTCTGCATCTCCTGAGCCCTGTAAAAGGAAGCGCTGCCCTGTCAGACTTCTCCACCCTGCACAGAAGGCACAGCATTACTGCTTTCTAATGCTTCTGAGAGTGTAAATTATTGCACAAAGCAGGGAAAACCATCGGGCTGTGCTAGGGATGGGCTGTCTGGAATGAAATGAGATGTTTTGGTCCCCAAAGTCTCTGTCTGATGGCCTCAGCTCAGGCCCAGGAGTCACCAGAGCCACATGTGAGTTATGGGCTCAGCCTCTGCGCTCTGCACAAGTCACCTCCGGAGTCTGAGCAACAGGAATTATTGTGCATGGAGATAATTATTCCCTGCACACTGCACTACAGCTCATTAAAAGTTTCTTAATGTTTGCAAATTGCTGAATAGCGTTTTTAGTTGTTGCCTTCTCTGATGAGGCGGGGACTAACTGGTGGATTCTGGTGGTGGCTTGTTGTCTGTGTTATTTTGGTCACAGCAGGCTGGGGCTGTGCTGCACGTAGGGAAAAGAGTTTGTGCTGGGCAGCCTCACACCACGGGAGAAAACAGCTTTGGCACAGTGACAGGGAGCAAGGGCAAGTGCCACCAGGGTTAGCCTAGCTCCTCCATCCAAAGCCAGAGACTGCCTCCAAGTAAAAGCCTCCATCTGAGGTAATTACCCAGGATTCCTGTAACAGCCTGACATGTGAGTGACTCCTTCCTAGTGTCTCAGCTGCAGATGTTGACCTGCCATTAAACAGTCTGTGCTCCTCAGTCAGATACTGGGAGTGAAGCATCTCATCTTGGACGAGAGACTGCCCATCTGCCCTGGGTGAGGAGGTGGACATTGAACCCCAGCACCAGATACCTGGGAAAAACTGAGTTCAGTGTGAAAAACCTGCAGGAAGAGCAGGGAAGGGGTGACCAGCCTGGCCTCAGCACATTTTCAGCACTACCCTGGGGACAAGGAGGAGCAGCAGTAACACCTGACAGCTCTTCCCTATCTTCTTCCTCCAGGTGTAAATGCAACCTCCATGCCAACGTGTGCACCTTCAAAGAGGGCAGCCTCCAGTGTGAGTGTGAGCACAACACCACGGGCCAGGACTGTGGCAAGTGCAAGAAGAACTTTCGCTCCAGGTCCTGGCGAGCAGGGTCCTACCTGCCTCTGCCCAACGGGTCCCCCAATGCATGTAAGTGACCTGCAGGGATTACAATGCATGTAAGTGACCTGCAGAGAGCCAGCCCTGCCCTGGGCTGCACCACACCACGAGTGGGAGTGGGTTGCTCGTCTTGTCCTTCTCCAGCTCGAATGGGTGCAGGATGCTCAGCTTTCCAAAGGGAAATGGGTCCTGTCTTGGTACACAGAGAAATGAAAGAGGATATGGTGGATGCAGAGGTGATGTGCTGGCTGCTGGCAGAGGAGTGAATCTAAATTATGGTCCAGAGCAAGGGTGATGACCTTAGGCCAAGATATAACCACGGCTTCGGGGCAATGCCAGTTTTGTCCTTTGACAAAGGTGATATTCAGCACAGCAGAGCTCTGGCTGCCGAGCAGCCCATGGGCTCAGTGCTGGCTCTGCTCAGCTGCAGGAGTGCTGGTTCTGCCCTCTGGATCCTGCCCGTGCTTGCTGGTGTTCCCATGAGCTGCAGTCCCCATGTGCCACCCCAGCCTCCTCCAGCTGCTGCTGGCACACGTCTCTGACAGCAGTGGAGGATGCATTCCCTCCATCCTCCAGGCAGGGAATTGGGGCAGGAGACATCACAGATGGGCCAGCTCCTCCTGGCTTCCTGTCCACTCCACATTAGCAAACTTGTTTAAATGTCATGAAGCCACAGTAGCCACTCCAGTCTTTCAAGCAGCAGCTTTGAGCATTACCAAAGAGAATCTTTTCTCTCCCTCCCCCTAGATTTTTTGCAAGATTTATGTGCTTTAAGATGATCAAAGCTGAAATTCAGGCTCCGAAGGCCGTGACGGGAATGTTTTGTGTGTGCCAGGGCTGGTAGACGAGCAGGTTCTTTGAAAGGGAACGAGCTTGTCAGCTCCCACCAAGCGGCTGCATTGCTTCAAAGGAGCCTGGGAGAGTTTCTGGTGTTGACAGGCACAGACACGCTGTTCTCTCTCTTTCTCTCCCCTCCATTCCTTATGTCTCTTCCTATTTCTCTTTCTCCTCTGCTTTCCTTCTCCCATTTGTCTTTCTTCCCATCATTCAGTCTTCTTCCTCCTCCTCACATCAACATCCTCTTCCTCTGCCCCAGAGGCAACTCTCTAAAGCCCTCTGCTCTTGGTAGTCCTACCTCTTCTGTGCTTTATATTCGTGCAGAGCTGAGACTTTCCATGATTCACCCAGGTGTTACAGCAGGGAGGCCCATGAGTGTGTTTAAAAAAAGACTGGACATGGCACTCAGTGCCATGGTTTAGTTGATGAGGAGGTGTCAGGACATAGGTTGGACTAGATGATCTTAAAGGTCTTTTCCAACCTGTTCATCCTGTGATTCTTTAGTCCCCTGTACAGCTTGTCCTTAGCCCAATGCTCCTGTGTGCTTGTCCTTTGCTGGGTTTTTGCAGCAGCCCAAGGAAATGGTTAACAGAAAAACCCCATCAGCAAGGACTACACTGCTTTTCCTTCCTCGGGTGAAAGGCTTGAGATGCCAGGAGCCCAGACAGCGTTGTCTGACTGTTCCTGTGCTTTGACAAAAGCAGCTTTTAATCTGTAGCAGCAAACTGATGTGCCTGTGAGCAAGCCCCCACTAATTAGCTGCTGTTCAGTCCCATGTTGTGTGTCTGTGTGATCTTCTGATGGTGTCCTGCTTCCAGTGACTGGGCTTCCTCTTGTTTTTTCCAGGTGCAGCTGCAGGCTCAGCCTTTGGCAGTAAGTAAAACCCCGACTGAAATGCTGGCATTTAACACCTCGGTGCATGATCCTTGTGGATGTCACTAAGAAAAAAAAATATGGTTATTTTCTATCCATTATCATTTTCCAGGCAATAAGTCTTCCCTAATTGTGCCTCATTTTCTGTCCTGTCAAAGAGTCTTATATTTTCTTCCTCTGACTTCAGCAGCCTCATTTTGCCTCTTCCTCTGGCATGGTTTCCCCCCATGAGGTTCGTTAGTATGGCAGCTGGAAAGGAAATAATAAAAGACTCTTCAAAATCACCAGTGCTGGCTGTGAACTCCCCCCTTAGCCCCCCAGTACTGCAGAATTCTGCTCTGAGAAGGAGCTGGGTGTGAATTATTTGGCATAGAACCCAGTCTGGGTCACCTTGGGCTATCAATAAAAAAGCATAGCAAGTGTGTACATCTGTATGTACACGTGTATGTATATGAACAAATCTGTGAGGTGTCAGCAGCAAAGGCAGGGCTCAGCAGGGATTTCTGCTGCAAGATTGATGGCAGGAGAGGGCTCCTAATTTAACAAAGCTGGAGGTAGTTTGATATCAAAGAGCCTGGAGTTTTGGTTAAGCAGAAACCTGGGTTTGAATGTTGTGGCTCAGAGTGCCCCTCCAGAAGAAACAAATCAGGGAGCTGAATGAATAATGAATTCCTTGGTTTGCAGGCAAGTGGGAAGAATTGGAGGAGGAATCATTCCAGGGAAATGCAAATGCAATTAGGAAAAACACACCTAATAGAAAAGTGAAAGGCAGGTTTTCTGGGTAAATGACCCATATTTAGATTTTTAGCAGTTAAGTGCTTGAAATTTTCAAATAAAAATTAAAAGTCTGCCTTAAGTAATTTAGGATTAAAAAAAATAAATGTTTCAACAGTTCACAATATTCTTCACCTTTCTCTTCAAAACCATTTTGACAACTTTTTTTCCTCCCATTTACAAAGTTTGGCATCCTCAGCACTACTTTTATTTCCCTGGAAGACATTCCCCATCAAGATTTTCTGCGGGGCAGAAGCTGGGAGGGTGCTGGGAGCGATGTGCAGGAGGTGGACAGGAGGGATTTATGTGCAAGGCCAGTTAAGGAGAGATTATTTAGCCCACATAGGAGACTAGGAGTGACCTAAATTAAGTATTTAAACTAGCTCAGGGCTATTATGAAATTAAGCACGATAATCTGCATGAAGCAGTGGGACAAACAAGGACAGGAGGGCAGCAGGTGTGAGTTAAGCAGGAATTTGTGTCCCAGTGTTATTTTAGTTGGGGGCAGTGGGGTGGGATTGCTCCTGCCCTGATCCATGGGGGCTCTGCTGACCCCCAGCCATCCCAAAATTTGAAGGCTGCCACTGGAAGCAAACAGGTGCCAATGGTGCTGGCTGGCTTTGATGGTGGCAGGGAGTTGGGTGAGGGGTGGCAGCAGGGAATGTGCGAGGAGCACAGCTGGGCACGTGGGAGCACATCTGGGCACGTGGGAGCACAGCTGGGCCTGGGGGCTCCTTGGCACCTCCCGCCCGCTCCGCACCCCATCCCTGCCCAGACGTGCCTTCATCTCCCCTCTTCAGCTTAATTGGCAATTAGTTTATGATCGAGCTGTAAGTATTTAAGCCAATATCTGCACCAACAGAGTAAGCTGATACAGCCCCAGGCTGCAGCCCCTGCTCACACAGACACACACACACACAGACACACACACACAAACAGACACACACAGACACACACACACACACAGACACACACACAGACACACACACAGACACACAGACACACACACACACACAGACACACACACACACACACAGACACACACACACACACACACGCGCCCTGGCTGCGTCATCCAGCCGCTGTCGCCTTAATCCTGCCGGTGCCCCAGCTATGACCGTGCTGAGAAATCAGTCCCCAGCTCAGCCCAGCAGCAGCAGCAGCCTCACAGGTGTGCAGGCTGGTGTGGAATCCCACCATTCCCCCCAGTAAGTGCATCCCAACTCTTCTCTTTGCCTGTCAGCGTACGAGCGACCGCAGCGAGCAAACAGCGCAAAAACCACCACTGCAAAAACCACCACCATCACCTCAACCACCACCTCAACCACCACAACCACCAGCAGCACCCCCCTGCCAGCCGCCACCACCCAGCCAGGTGGGTGCCGTGCTCCCTGCCCTGCTCACAAGCCAGGACTCTGCTCCCAGGCTCCTCTTCCAGTGTTGGTAGCTGTGGATCTCTGCTCTGTAGGATGATAAAAGAACATGGATAAAAATCACCCTGACTTGGTTCACTTCCCCCAGCCTCCAGGCAGCCCTGGTTTGCTGTTGTCTCTGGCACAGAGATGCTCTCACAGCTCCATGGCAAGGCAGGGCGGGAAAGCAATGAAGACTTTTCTGATCTATAATAAATTTAAACCACGTATTTCTCTGGAAGGAGAGGGGAATTGTACCCCATCCTGCCCTATCCCTGACCTCCTGCCACTTGCCACCAGACTCAGAGCAGCCCACAGGCTTTGCTCTGTCCTTGCTGGTTGCACCAAATCCCTGTGGCCAAACCCATGGATGTACTGCAGGTGCATTTTCCTAGGGCAGAATTCCAGCATTCCCCAGGTGGCCCCTGTCCAAACAGCCCAGGATCATGCAGGGCTGGAGCTCACACATGTGCCAGAAACATCCTTCCCTAATTTCTGAGATCACCCAGTGGAGGAAAACTTTTGTCCTTTTCCTGAGGGTTCTTCCTTCCCTCCCCCCATGAACAAGGAGACAACGTTTTTCCTTGTCTTTTGGAAATGAGCAGATAAAACTTAACAGCAGGACATTTTTTTGAGCTGCTCATGGGGGAATTAGACACGCATTCCTCCCTTTGCCATGCTTTCAGGGCCTGATATTTCCCAGGAGGACATTTTACACCCACAGCATGTTAGTAACAGTCTGTCTGGGGGAGCTGCCAGAAGCCAGTCAAAGGGATGAGGAAACTTGATTGCATGTTTATGCAAATATAGATATATTCATGGAAGTACCCTGCTTGAGGAGTTAATCAGGGAGCCGAGGGTTTAAGTCCAACTTCCATGGAGTTGGAGTGACCCTGGAAAAAGAGTGCAAGGCTCAGCTCTGTTAGGAAGAGCTCCTTACCCCGATCCATGCTGTACCTGTGCAGCAGGAGGTTCATCCATCCCCAGCCTGGAGCCCCAGCAGGGCCAGGTGATCACATCTACATCCACACAACGCACTTGGGGTCATCTGATTTTTATCCATGCTCACCTGTAGTGACATTTTAGGGCTATTTTGTTGCTGTGTTCGTGTGGGTAGCTGCTTGGTGTGTCTCTTGTGTGATTTTCAGTGCTTTGTGGCAGGACAATGTTTCTGGGGGGTTGGGGTGCTGGGGGTAACCTCTCCTGCCAGGCTGCTCTCAGGGACCTGAGAGGCATCACAGGGTTTATTCCTTCTCCAAAACCTGCTTCATGGGCAGGGAAAATGTTTTCTTAATGCTTTCATTAACTGATGGCAAGGGACAAAAATTAATAAACTGCAGCTCAGCTGCCAAGTCCTTGGCTTGATACAGCCAGACCTGAGCTCCTCACTCCTCACCCCCATCCAGATCCCCATCTGTGCTTCTACAGAGCCAGGTCCCACCCCAGGATGGTGTGCCTGGGAGTGGTGACAGTCCCTGGAGGGCAGCCAGGGCCACCCAGCAGCTCAGGGACCTGCTCTTACCTGGGCAGCACGAGGGGTTTGATGTCAAAGGTCCACTGTGTGCCCTTGACCAGCAAGAGGGAATCAAGGCACAGCTTAATTCTGATCTGCTTTTGGCCAGAGATGTTCCTCCTCCTCCTCCATGCCAAACATAAAGTATTTCTTTAAAAACCATGGCATTCCCAAAGGGCCTAATTCACCCGGGCCCCAAGGGAAGCACTTTGTGAAAGAGGTGACCCTTGAACTCCTGGTAGGACATTTTTGCAAGAGAGACAATAACCTCAAGCAGAGTCAGAACCCCAACGTGAGATACTCTGTTGTAACCCCCCTTCTCAATTTTAGAACCATTAAAATCCCTCCTTGCTTTAAAGCCAGCCATTTAAACCAGTCCTGCTAGAGCCCTGCCCCATCCCTGCTCTGTTTCACCCTCTAATTGACACACTGTCTTCTGCCCTCTGAATTTCTGTTTCCCACCATAAGCAAGCACCATCAGACCAGCCTCTGAGTTTGCTGCCTCTGTGCCCGTGACAGAAACACAGAAAAAATCAGGTATTTAAAGCCAGCCCGACGTGCTTCTCCCTTCTCCTCCGCACACCAGTGGGTAGCAGCTCGGCAGAAGCAGCGTGGCACGTAGGCTTAGAGGAGTAGATTAGATTTGGGTTGTCTCTGGGTTGCATGGAGCTGCTAGACATCTGCTTCCCTTGGCTGCTCGTGGTGTTTTCGTGGTCAAGGTGGAGCTGTGGTCGTGCTCGGAGGATGCTTTGTGTGTGCGGTGAGAGGGGACACCGGGGTGAGTTCACGGGCGAGGGCTGTGGTCTGAAGGCAGTGGGAGCTGCCAAAGTGGGTAGAAGGAAGAGAAATCACAGAGTTACCCTTAGGAGGATGAATTAAGTGCTGTTCTTTGCCTTCTGCAGTTCTGTTATTTCAAAGCCTTCCTTGAAGCCTGTCAGTTCCTTCCTTGCCATTTGTTACTTTTTCCCCATGTTAAAAAAAAAAAACACCAAAAAACCCAATCTTTTCCTTTATATTTTTTTTTCCTGCTTCAATTTTCCTCCCTCTGGTTCATGGCAGTCTCAGCAGTGCCAGTTCACCTCTGGGAAAAGCAGGACCAGCCTGAGCCCTGCTGGGTGGTCACAAAGTCCAGCAGAAAATGAGCTTGGACAGCCTGGCTTTGGGAAGTGCCTGCAGGAAAGGGATCCCGTGTTTATGTTTTGAGAAGGACTTTTCCAGGCTTCTCCCCCAGTCCTCCAATGCTGTTTGCCCCAATGTTTTTTGCTATAAAATGTGACTTCTTAGTTCAATTTATTCCATTTCCTCAGAAACCCACCAAGAACAGCAATTTCCACCAGAGCTGCCCATCATCTCCCATTTTTACAAAGTGGGTCCAGGGCAAAATGCGTCTCTCCCCATCTCAAAATGTAAAACTGTCCATTATGGCCCAGAGCTACAAAGGGAAAGGTTCTCAGGATAATGAGCATTAATAATTTTCTTGGCTCTGTAAATGCGATTGAGTGGAGGTGTATGTGAATGACTAAAAAGCAAAATGCCTCCAGGGCTGTTTTTTATTGTGACTCTAATTAAACCCTTGCCAATTTGCACAGGGATTTTTTCATATTCTCTTTAACACCATATTAATATCAATTGGTTTCCACTTTCCAGCCAAAAAGGACAATGTCTATCACCTTCTCTTAGAGCTTGTCATTAAAAAAATAATCCTTTTTTTTTTTTCTTTTTTATTCTGTATTGTTTATCATCCCCTTGATGAAGCTGGGAAATCACATTTCTCTCCTACTCGGGTTTGTCCTTTGAAACTTGGCAAGGATCAAGAGATTTTTTTTTTTCCTCCTCCTCCTTATGTTACCCAACTGGAGCTTGAAATTAATAATATGGCTTTTCAAATTTTTAGTCCCTGGTTTGTTTTCTAGCAAACCTGAAGATTGTTACCAATATTGAGAAGCAGGGGAGGGGGATGGAGCCGGTGGGGGTGAGGGTTTGCAGGGAAACCAAACAAGTGAGCTATAAAATTTCTCGCTGGTTCAACTTCTCTGTGGTGGTTGGAAATTCTTTGATTTGTATTTCTGAGGGAACAGCAGAGCCTGAAGGAGGGTGTGGAGGTTGGGATTGGAAACCAGGGCTTGGTGCCTCCATCCCAGGTGTGTGTGCTGTTTCTCAGCTGGTATTTCAAAGCAGAGGGGTGCAGGGCAGTGGCTCAGCTCAGCACACACTGCCATTCACAATTCAAGGGCTCTTATGCCTAAAGACCCCCGTGGCACAGGGCTGGGTGTTGGATTTGGGGCTCTGTCTCCCTGTGGGAATGCTGCAGGGCTCCTGGTGTGATAGCAGCTCCCCCAGTAACACAATTCTCCCTTTGATCACCCCAAGACTACCCCGGCTTGTCAGCAGCTGCCCCGCTGCAGGTGGGCTCTCCCCCGGCCAAGGCTGGTCCAGGAGCACAAGGTAGGAGCCACGGGGCTGAGCTGGGTCCTGCCAGCGAGGACCAGCTCAGAAAATGCTTTATTCCAGCTCTAGGTCTGTGTTTTCCATGCCTCTCTTCTCCTCCTGCCTGGGAAAGAGCTCAGGGCTTGTCTGTGCCCTGCACACAGCTGGGAATGAGGCTGGGCTGAGCCTCGGGGTTCAGCTGCGTACGTGGAAGATGAGGATGGTGAGGGGGAGAAGGGATTGTTCACAGCTTGCTGCTGGGGTGAAGAGAGGATCATGGAAATGCTGTCTATAGAGCAGGATCTCCCTGTCAGTGGATAGGCTATGTCATTCAGAGCACAGATCCTCCCAGTGCATCTCCTTGCTCAGGTCTGCCTGGGGGGAGCCTTGGGAGGTTTCTCCCTGGCTGTTGAGGCTGAAGCTGTTCCTCCTCAGGGCTCCCACCACACACAGCTTTGGTAGCTGCCCTCGGTGCTCAGCTCCCGTTTCCCACCCCAGATTCCTGTAGTTTGGCTCCAGCTGTAGATTTTAGCATCCCTCCTGTGCAGATCATGGCATCCTGGGCCTGCCTGGCCTCACAGAGAGGCAAAGCTGCTTTTGATGCAGTAACAAGGGATGGAGCTGCAGCCAGGGGCCAGGAGTGCTGACAGCCCTGACAGTGCTCTGCAGACCTGGCTTCTCTCCGTGCCTGGGCAGCGTCAGGACCACATGCCAACACTCAGCTACCCAGCAGCTCCCACACCTTCCCCTTAGGAATATCTTTCCTGCCTCTCTTCACACTTATAGATGCTAACTTTGAGGAGATTTTGTCTCTCCTTCCTGCTTCAGCACATCCTCAACCAGATACAGCTCCACTGACCCAGCCTAGAGCTTCCAGCGTCCCTTTGCCACCTTCTTAAGCAAAGCAGGGGGGTCTGTTTTAAATCTGATGTTCTCTCTGATGCCACCAAACACAGCAGCACTTGGAGAGAAGCTGAAGGCACCAGACCCTCCTGAGAGCATGCAAGGTAAGGCCAGGCTTGTCCCCAAGGCTGGGACAGGGCAGGTTCCTCCCTTAGAGCCACCTGTGCTCAGCACAACCCCCATTGTACAACCTCCTACTCAGAGGGTCCAGCTCAGCTCAGCTCTGCTCATCCAGCCCCAGGGAGGCGTTTTTGGAGATATTTGTGGCCAAGGAAAGCCATGGAGACCAGCAGGGCCCTGCTACCACAGGGATGGTGTTGGAAGCAGGAGTGGGTGCACTCTGACCATGGCCACCTCCTGCCACCACTGTCACAGGGAGGATGTGACCAACACAGGTGGCTGGAGCTGGCAGTGCCCACCCAGGGCCTCCCTGAGCACCACAGCACCTGTAAGTGGAGGCACAAGCTCCACAAAAAACCCAATGGAACCAGGACCCATTTCCAAACACCCTGTGGGACCTCATTGCTGCCCAACCTTGCTCCTCACCAAAGCACAAAACCTCCCAGGGCTTGGTGGCCTTTACCCCCACTGCTGGGTCATTCTGTGTGGGACAGGGGTCTGGCTGGCAGCACAACCCTCAGGGAGCTCCATTCCAGCTGGGACAGCCCTTTACCCTGAGGAAACACAGGAAACATGGCCCTGGGAGCCCCCTCCCCAGCACAGCTCTCAGACCTGTTCTATCCTCTGGCGTAGCAGCTCCGAAGAGCAAACCAGGGCGCACAGCACACTCTGCAGGCAAGAAGCACGGGAAAAAAACAGGTATGTGCTGCTGGGGACGGGCCAGGCTGGAGCAGCCCCTACTCTGCAGCACCCTGTAGCAATCCCTGCCAGATGCCACCTCCGTGGCACTCGTCCTCCTCACAGATTTTTGGGTGACCTCCATCAGTCGAGTCTGTGGCCAGTGGGTCTGGTTTGTAAGCTGTAGATCCTTATCCCAAAATCCCAAACCACGCCACCAAACACCCATGAAGGGGGCACGTGTGAGCAGCTCCTCCCAGCTCTGCAGTAGTGTTGTGCATTGAGTTATTTGTGCATTGAGTTTTTCATGCATCCAACTTCGAGGAGGGGAGGGGAAGAGGAGGAATGTAGCAGCTCCCAGCTGTCTGGTGCAGAAATAGATGCCAGTGCTGCCAGCACGGTGCTCTTGGCATTGTTCTCGTGGCAGGGGAGGATATGGGGTGGTGCTAAGCAGTGAGAAAAAGCCTTTCTCTGATTTTTCTCAAGCATCCTCAAAGAGCTCAAAACTCATCCGGCTCAAACCAAACTCTGGCCCAGTGGCTCCCATTGAAACATACAAAGGTAAGCAGAGGGAGGGCGGTGCTCCAGGGCTCCCTGACCTCACTCAGGTGATGTGGTCCTGCAGACTCAGACAGGGAGAAGGTGGGGAGGGTCTGTCTGAGTCCTGGTTAGCTGTTGGCTGTGTGTAGCAGTGCTTCCCTAGTCTGAAACAGCACCTGGGAATTGCAGCAGGCAGTATTTGAGCTGAAATTCTTTGGGTATCAGTCGATGAGGCAGTTCTTTCATAGGGAGTCAAGATTACAAGAGACTCTCAGCTCCTCCTCAGGCAGCTGTGAACCGTGGGGAAACCTCTGCCCTGCTCCTTCTTCCCTGGTCATCATGTCATTGATCACATCTCCTCCTCCAGTTGCATGTGCATGTCAACCCACACCCTTCCCTGCCATCCCTCTGCCATCCTCAAATGTTTAATGTTCTGCTGGGAACAAAGCCCCAGCTCCAAACCTCTCTCCAAAGGCTCTGAAAGCTCAGAGCTGGCTGAGACTGTTTCTGCTCATGTTATCCCCTGCCCTTGCTGGCTGGGAACCTCCTGACCAGGCCAGCTGGGCCACAAGTCACCTCCTTTTCTCCTGAGTTGCACATCTCACTATATAAACACATATATATATATAAACTCCCAGTAAGATCCAGCACCTGGATCTGACACTGCAAGGCTGTCACCATCCCAAGTCATGGTAATAAAAAGCAAACACAAGAAGCACAAAATCCAATCCCCCTGACTACAGATTGTTTTCTAACACATGCCCACAGCTGAGAGAGGTCAGCCCTGGGGACAGGAGCACTTGGCCAAGTGATGGCGGCATCTCCCATCCCACCAGAAGCCTTTGCAGGCAAGCCCTGGTTCAAACCTTCACACACCAGCCCACCAGCTGTGGAAGGCTCCCACACTGCCTTGCATAGGCTTATTTTAAACATTTAACCTGGGAGCCACTGCCCTTCACAACAGAAAGGTACAGCAGACTATAGAGCAAGGAAGGTACAACAGGAAGGTACAACTCTCCCTGCTGGGAAGAGATACAGAGGGGCAAAGGAGAGGCTGTGAGGTTTTCCCTGGACATGCAGCAGCTCCATCTCCACTCGAGCACCCTCTGCCAGCCCCATCCCACGGGCCAGTCCCCTCTGTCCCCAGCAAGGCACAGCCTTTGCCAGGGCTCTGCCCCCAGCCCAGCTCCTCACAGGTCCTGCAGCCTCTCCAGAGCCAAACCCAAGCACGGAGCTCTGCTCATTAACAAGGCAGCTCTGTAATTAACATCTGACTCCCCTCCACTGCCTGCTACCATAATTATGCAGTTTCTGAAAGAAATCATGTCCTGGGATTGCAGGGAGCTGGCTCCTGCCTGTCCACACCCCAGGATTACAGGGACCCTGACCCTGCTCTGCTCACTGAGTGATGATTTCCAGCCCGATCCCCCCATGGTGGTGGAGAACTGTGTGCTCTCCTCCTGCCCAGCACACCCCAGCCCTGCTCTGGCAGTGCCCACGGCATTCCCTCCATCAGGACCCTCCTCCACAGTGGCTCCTCTCCTCCTCCCAGCACAAGGGAAGGCGCTCCAGGCTCAATGTCCCTACCTGTCCCCTCCTCTCCTCCCCAGACTGCGAGTGCTACGGGCACTCCAACCGCTGCAGCTACATCGACTTCCTGAACGTGGTGACCTGCGTGAGCTGCAAGCACAACACGAGGGGCCAGCACTGCCAGCACTGCCGGCTGGGCTTCTACCGAAACAGCTCCGCCGAGCTGGACGACGAGAATGTCTGCATAGGTGAGCACAGAATGGATAGGGGAGCACAGAATGTCTGCATAGGCGAGCACAGAATGGATAGGGGAGCACAGAGAATGCATAGGTGAGCACAGAATGGATAGGAGAGCGCAGAATGTCTGCATAGGTGAGCACAGAATGGATAGGGAAGCACAGAGAATGCATAGGTGAGCAAAGAATGGACAGGGGAGCACAGAATGTCTGCATAGGTGAGCACAGAATGGATAGGAGAGCACAGAATGTCTGCATAGGTGAGCACAGAATGGATAGGGGAGCACAGAGAATGCATAGGTGAGCAAAGAATGGACAGGGGAGCACAGAATGTCTGCATAGGTGAGCACAGAATGGATAGGTGAGCACAGAGAATGTCTGCATAGGTGAGCACAGAGAATACATAGGTTAGCACAGAGAATGTCTGCACAGGTGAGCATAGAGAATGTCTGCACAGGTGAGCGTGGAGAATACATAGGTTAGCACAGAGAATGTCTGCACAGGTGAGCGTGGCCCCCGGCAGCACCTCACTCTGTGAGTGGGCTTCATTCAGCCCCTCTCCGGAGGGTGTGGGGCCCACCTGCATGCTCTGCAAGGATGGCAGCTGGTACAGTCTCTGCAGCCTGCCAAGGCATCTCTTCCCTGAAAACAAAGCCTAAAAATTATCATAGAATCACAGAACAGTTCGGGTTGAAAACTGTCTAGTTCCACCCCCTGGCATAGGCAGGAACACCTTCCACTGCCCCAGGCTGCTCCAAGCCCTGTCCAACCTGGCCTTGGACACTGCCAGGGATCCAGGGACAGCCACAGCTTCTCTGGGCACCCTGTGCCAGGGCCTCCCCACCCTCACAGAGAAGAGTCTTTCTGACTGAATTCAGATGCCTTGCTCGGCCAGGAAGGGCTCAGCTCCAGAGGGGTGGCCTTTGCACCCCTGGCTGTTTGCACTGTTGCAGCCTCAGGTCAACAGGACCTCCCAGCCCCTTGGAGCTCTCTTCCACAGCACATCTCAGACTTTTCCAAAGCCCCCAGCCCCTCCTTTAGGGAACTGCATGCACAGAACCCCAGGCAGGACAGGCTCTGACCTCCCTGTCTTTGGCCAGAATGTAACTGCAACCAGATCGGCTCCATGCACGACCGCTGCAACGAGACCGGCTACTGTGAGTGCAGGGAAGGTGCCACGGGGCCCAAGTGCGACGACTGCCTGCCCAACTACTACTGGAGACAGGGCTGCTTCCGTGAGTACCCAGCTGCAGGGCCGCGGGGAGCTGAGAGATGGCTCCAGACAGGAGCAGCATCTCCAGCACTGTTGGCTTGGAGATGATGCTCGGGGTGCAGGGTGAGCACATTCTGGCCATTCCTCCCAAGTCCAAAATTATTTTATAGCTTTGGCCATAGAGTTTGCAGCCCTCTGCATTCTGCTAGCCTTGGAAGTGCTCTAGGGCTGGGAGGGCTGGATAATTTAACTCTTAGGAGCTAAAATCTAGTTCCTGCAGCAGGCAAGGGTAACACAGTGCAGGGTAACACCAGAGCTGTCACCCTACAGCCCAGGGTAACACAGTGCAGGGTAACCCCAGAGCTGTCACCTTTAGCCAAGGGTAGCACAGTGCAGGGTAATTAACCCCAGAGCTCTCCCTCTCACCCCACAGCCAATGTCTGCGATGACGAGCTCCTGCTCTGCCAGAACGGCGGCACCTGCTACCAGAACCAGCGCTGCATCTGCCCCGTGGGCTTCAAGGGTGTGCTGTGCCAGCAGTCCAGGTGTGAAGTGGACAAAAAGGACTGTGACGGTGCTCCCGGTGCCGGTGGCAGCCTGGCCACCGTGGCCCTGGGCGTGCTGGCCCTGCAGCTGCGAGGCTGGGTGGATCTCTGAGGCTGCACAGAGAGCCCAGCCCGGGCTGGGACCTGGGGACACCGAGGTGACGGGTGGCCGTCCCCACCGCCTTCCTTCACGCTAGGACTTGCACAATGTCTTTCGGCCCACTTTCCAAGCAGAGAGGTACGCAGGGAGGCCGGCGCTGGTGCCAGCCCGGTGTCGCACGGGTTGCGGTGACACCGCAGCAGCCGGGGCGGGTCCGCCCTCCTTGCGGCTCCGTGACCCGCACAGGGCGGCCCGGGGCCACCGCGGCTCGGGGCAAACAGTGCCGCCACCCAAGGGATGTTTTTTTTTTATTATTACTTGATTTACTTTGGTATAGGCTGGGGTGTTGTTTTTATTTTCCCTCCTCTTAGCGTCCTGTTTTGGAAGAGCCCCAGCACACAAGAGGCAGGGACAGGAGGGAGGGGAGAGGGGACTCTGGTCCATCCCTGCTGCATAGTCCCACATCCCACCACGGGCCCGGCCTGGCCACGCACATACTGTTGCCTACGACTATAGTTGCTGCATTGATTTTGTATTTTCATGGCTGGGTTTTGTTTTCTTGCACTTACGGAGAACACAGGGGCCCTGAGGCATTTGGAACGTCAGGAGTGCAGTGTCTTATCCACACATGTCCGTATGGTGTACGGGTCAAATACTTCTTTTGGTAGAGACTTATTTTTGTTTGGATTAAATGTTATATCAGAACCACGACCTAAAGGGACATTTTACCATGAGCATTTGATTCTGGTGTATCCTCCTCCAGTAAAGCAACTATTAATGGCTGCTTGATCACCACGTTTTCCTTTTTGTGTGCACAGTTAATTACAGGTAAAGACTTATTTTTTGATTCATAATGTCCTCTTGTGTTTTCTGAGTCACTACCAAGGTGCACCCCATGGTGAGGGAGAGGGGAGGGAGAGAGAAGTTGCCTCATCACTGAGAGCCGTTAATTATTTCTCCTAATTACTTCGCTGAGCCTAGGTTAGACTAGTAACTGTAGACAATGAGCAAAGTCTGAGTGATATATTAAGCACTGGTCTTGTGTGAAAAGGCCATTTCCAAACGAGCCTGCAGCAGGAAAAGGCTGGCTAGTGCAGGGATGCTTCTCCATGGGGACCTCAGCTGTCCCAACCCCACTGCAGCCCCCTCCAGCTGGTGCCATGATGCACCTTTGCAGAAAATGCTGTCTTTTTAAGCAACCACAGCCAGTATTTTTAAGCAGCAATATAGAGCTCACAGGGATTATATTAACTCATTAAGGCTCATCAACATGCTCCTGTCTGAGGAGGCATTTACAGTCAAGCACATAAATGAAGGCAGGAGAAACCAGAGACAAGAAAAGAGGTAACTCAGATCAACGGGAATGTCATAAACACAAGAGCTCTAGTGTTGTCATATCCAAACACTTACCAAGCCAGGAGATGATTGAGTGCAGGTTTAGAAGATGGGGGACATTCCCAACTCCAGCTTGTTCAATTCTAGGCTGGTTTCTTTGACAGGTGAGCAGCCTTGGTCCCAGTCTCAGTCCTGTGACACTCCCAGAGCCAGCCCAGGAGCCCCAGATAATCCAGACTTCAGCTCCACTGGCATTTCCAGGTCTGGTGTCCTTGCCTGAGTGGGGCTTTTTTCTCTGAGAGCTTCTCTGTCAACACCTGCTCTGTTCCAACACCTTCTCTCCATGGCCCTGTCCTTGCAGCCCATCCTGCTCAGGGATGCCAGGAGCAGCCTGTGTTTCAAAAGTGCAAGAACCCACAGCATCTTCCAGCCCTAACTCTGGATACTGAGCACTCAGCCAGTGCCACCAAAACCCAGCCACCTCCACGGAGAGGGGACAGCAAGTCTGTGCTTCAGAAAAGGAGAGAAAACCACGAGTGAAAGTGCAGGATATTGTCACTTCAAAGAGCAACACA
This sequence comes from Rhabdornis inornatus, assembly GCA_013397075.1. Lineage (NCBI taxonomy): Eukaryota > Metazoa > Chordata > Aves > Passeriformes > Rhabdornithidae > Rhabdornis > Rhabdornis inornatus. The sequence goes on along the minus strand of VWZS01000747.1, from coordinate 245,079 downwards.
CATTCTGAGCAGGATTTAACATCACAGAGGCAGAGCACAGGGCTTAGTTAATCCACCAGAAAGTAAAAAAATATCACCCTGATTTGATCCTTGAGGCAGTGGGCTGGCCCCAGCATTGCCTCCCTGACTTCAGCACAGTTGGTTGCTCTCTGTTGGTATCGACACTCACTCTTTTCTCTGTGCTGTCTGACTGCAGCAGACCTTAAATCCTCGTGTTACTGTTCTCACAAGTAATAGCAAAGACTGCAACAAGATCAAGGTCTCTTATGGCACTTCTGGAGGGTGAAGCAACATTCTCCTTTCCCTGCACTATTGTTTTTCTCTAGAATATTAGATTAAGCAACAGAAAATTTACTGCTTCATAAAGCCAGGCAAACTCTGCACCCAGCAGACTCCCTACAAATACACACTTTTATTGCAGGAACATGCCAAGCAGCAGCACCAAATTCCTGTAGAAAACAACCTCAGAAGGGCACAACAAAGTTCAGACCAGTCCAGGAATGAAGGCTGCTGAAAACTACACTCGACCTTTCTAGGTTTGGGGCTTTGCTTTGGTTGGTCGGGTGTTGGCTGTTTGACTTTGGGGTTTTAGAGTCACAGAATAGTCACACGTGCTGTAGAACTTGGAATCACACAATGTAAATCACTGCAAAGCAGAAAAGAAAACCTCTCACACAAAACTTACACTTGGTATTCAAGAAAACAATTTAAAGCTTCTGAAAGATTCAGCTCTGAAGACATGTTAACTGCAGACATCTGCTAGCACGGGTGTCTGCACAAAGAGAACAAAGCATTATTGAAATAACACACAGAAACCATCATCAAGTACACACAGATCCCAAAGTTCATCTTCTTTAAGGCAGAAGTTTTGTACATCACTTAATGCTTCCAAATGGGAGAAGTTGTCCAATGAGCCTGATACTTTACTTGTGGAAAGGTTACCCAAAAGGTACTTCTCTTTCTGAGAAAAGCCACTTATGCTCTTTCAAGAGGTTCCATGTGCATCCTGTCACCGGCATTTGATTTGTTTGGAAAAGTTTTTAAATTACACTTCTGTCTGCAAAATGTGACCTCTCCAAACAGCACAAGTAGAGCTTTTGATTTTTTCTTGTTTACCACAAATTCTATTCTGATTTTAACTATTTAGAGTTCTGAGAAATCTAAACAACCAAAAGCTCCAAGGCAACAAAAATCTTCCTGATGTACATTTGCTCACTTGCCAGGTAAAATGTTAAACCTGCAGTTCCTGGAAGCTGGAGGGGGGAAAGAATTCCATTGGCAGTTCCCAGGTATGTTATTTTTTAAACATGAGGCAGCAGACATCTCATCTGCAAGTGATTTGTGAGGAGCCCTGCAGAGGCTGGAGGAGCAAGAGAACCAACACTTTTTAATGGGAATAAAATGGTCTCACTGCCCTGTTATTGGCTTTCATGAGAAGCCTCAAATGTAAATAAAACAAAGAATAAAGGAGGGCCTGAGTTGTTCTTGCTCAGAAATAAGAGCAGAGCTGGGTTTTGAAGAGCTTTATATGCACATCTTCTCTTCTGGCTGGGAGCTGGAGAGTTTAGCCACGATCACACAGAAAATGGCTAAAAAATCTCAGCCTGATTTAAGATGCAGAGAAAAGCTTCAGACCCTCCAGAAGGCTCCTTTGGCATTTTGATACTCGTGTTGTAACAAGTTTCACTGCAGGGTAAAACGTGTGAGGAAAGCCCAAGCCCACCCATTTTCACTACCTGACTGCTAGCAACAATACCAGGCTGCAAAAGCTCCATCCTGACCCCACTGTGTCACTCCAGGGCTTAAAACAGAGGGGAAACTGATGGGGTTTCTCTGTAGCAAAGAGAGTTCTTGCTTCATGCAACAGTGAAATCAGTGGCAACGTTGCACAGCTGCACCAGACTATAAAATCAGGTTTTCTGAGTTTTCCCAGTAGCAGCTGTAATGTGTTCTCAGGCCACCTTCATTTCTATCATGCTTTTCCTGGGAATTGGTGGCAAATTAGCCAAGGGCTGAGCAGCAGACAGGTACATATGGCCAGGAGGTCTCATGTCAGAGATACTCAAGGTACAAGGCTGCTTAGCTTACATTTATTTGCACTAAAGAATAAGGCACTGGGCTCCTTTCCAAGCAGCTTAAAAAGACAAGAAAGGAGACCCATTTGTGGCAGGAGTCTGTATTATATCATTAACATTATAAATTCCATTTACAATCCAGCAGCCATTCCATCCATCATTTATTCATGCACAATGGAGAAAGCTCTTGCATTTTCAGGACCGTGGTCCTGCTCACGCACAGGACTGCTGTGAATGAACAGCCCAGCTCCAGTTTTGGCTACTCTGGTCTCTGCCTTCTCACCACCCTTCAGAGACTGCCAAAAAGCAGAAGTCAGCTCTGGAATTACTGGGGTTCCATGTTATTTTTCAGGTGTTGACTGAGAATGTTGTTCAACCCCAGTTACGTATTTAGTCACAAGCTGTGTGTTGCTCTGGAAGCCCAGGCTGCTCTGTGCTTCCTCTAAATGAGTGTAGCAGGGGTGGGGGCTATTCCCATTCCATGGATTAGCAGGGGGAGGAGAAGTGCCTTGCCAACCTGCACCCCTGCTGGTGCCACCACTCATTAGAGCCAGCTGCTAATTAGTTGCTGCAGGAGACAGCACTGAAAGAACTCATGGTGCCACCAGCACTGGGAGTGAGTGGAGGGACAGGCAGGAAGGAGATGCTGGTGTCCCTCACATCCCACAGCAGCCTGGCACAGCTCCTGTGAAAGCCAAGCACAACCCAGTGGCAGCTCCAGCTCTCACAGCATCCCTTGGCCCACCCACCAAGGAGCCAACACCTCCCTCCTGCACTTCCCAGCATGGATAATGCTGCTGGAAAACTGATGGTTTCCCTCTGGTGCCCCAGGAACAGCCAAAAAGGCAGCACAGCACAGGGCACAGTGACCCAGAGCTAAGGAACAGACTAGACAAGTACCTGCCCTGCTCTCACATCACCATGACTGGGAGTAAGGACATGAAAATTACAGCAAACCTTAGAGGAAAAAGGAATAACCACAGTTATACCTCACATTTACTGCAAAGCCTATACTGTTTACAAAGAATAAATTTTAAAAACCTCCACACTCTGAAAAACCCTTAACAAACAGTCCAGCACTTAGAAGCAGCAGCACTTTTCCTTCCTTCCCAAGAACACACAGACTGGCTTTGCACTGAGAATTAAGCTCCAAGCTTGCAAGCAGCACTGAAGCCTCTCTATAAAAACATGGATACTACTTCTTCCAAAGGGTTGAGTATGTTTTTTTGCTGACTTTTCCAACTTTAACTCAGTAACCACTGAAAAGCCTCCTCCAAGGGCTACCAGCTCTGAGGAGTTACAAATGACTACAGTGAGTCTACTCACAGCTTACACACTGACTGCCCATCACTACTCAGCACTTTGTACCACACAGTGGGAACAGCAGAGAATTTATGAAAATTGTACCTGATCTGTTTGTTCCTCATTGCAGATTTGAGAAGCGTGCTTTGGATTGGATTTTGCTTGGTACAAACAACAGGAGAAAAAGCTACAGCTACAAACCTACTCTGAGTGGTTTGTGAAGAGGGAAAGTGTTTTAAGTGCAATAACCCAAGCATTTTTTTATTGGCAAATACAGGACTAATGATACAGACTGACATGGCAGCAATAACCTACTGCTGAAGACTGACAACTTAAGTCAGATAAATCTAGTATTAAACCAGCAAAAAGGTCTGAGCCACTGAACACACCTCAAAGATGATTTATGGAAAAACACAATCATTACAGAGTACAACGAAAATGAAATGTTAAAACAAAATTCTTTCCAGCACATGGCAAGTACTGCTCCCAGAACATGTTCTGAAATGCAGACTAAGGAGAAAGAAAACTAGAAGTTTCACTGAAACATTCTTGTGACCAAATTGCATTTAATAACCAGAAAAGCATTCCCTCATTTATTTTGTTGCCAGCTTCACTTTATTTACATCAAGACAGTCCAAACGGCTTCCACAGCCATGGGGTTTGCAGAGCAGCAGCCTCTTAATGTGCTAAGTACAAACAGCAGGCAGGGCAGCACAGCCCTGCCAACAAGAGCCAAGGTGCTTGGAAGATGACAGTTTTTAAATATTCCTATTAACATAAAGGGAAATAACACACAGGGTATGGAGCCTGGGATGGGGAGTGACTGAAATGTCCAGTTTGTTAAGGTCAGAGTCACTCAGCAGCCTCACAAGAGTCACAGCAGCTGGAGAAGAGCACACAGAGCTGCCAGGAGGAGTCAGAGGTCACTGAACGATTCAGAATGCAACATAACAAATAACCAAAGCTGAACAATGCACAGATGCTGATCTCACCTCACAGGGATCTCCCAGATTCTCCCCATTACATTGAAACACTCAGTCCTGCACAGCACAAGGAGCTGGACAGGCCCAGCCAGCAATAAAAGCCTCCCCACACACCTCCAAGGCAGCTCCTAGCAGTAAAGCACGTTTGTTCTGGGTGTGGATGCACTGGGGATCAGAGTTCTCCTGGCAATGACAGCCTGAGCCAGCACCTGGTGCTTGGCAGAGGGAGGCACCGGTGCCTCCCTGAGCTGGATCACACTGCCCTGCCTGGCAGTGGGTTCAAAGGACAGAGCTGGAATTATCCCTGCGATAACAAAAATGGAACTGAAGGTTATGGCTAAACGGTGACTCCAGCAAAGCCACTGCCACAATGCTGTGACAAGGGACAGCAGGACACTCCCTGAACACACACCTGGAGATGGCACAACCTGGCCCACTCTGTGCACCCAACTGGTACCAACCCTGCAGCTCCTCCATTCCCTGAGCCCTGTACTCTCAGGTTATCCCCAGACAAAACTCACAGCATGTGAAATGCTGCTCTTCACCTCCTGAGACACACACAAGCTCCACAAAACAAAAAGTGATACTTTACAGTGACCCAAAGGAATTCTTAGTAGAAATAATTCCACTTTTATTGTGAAATGTTATGACATGAGGAAGGTTTTCTTTAAAATAATTTGGTTTTTAGTCATCCTCTTTTAGTGGCTGCATATTCTTCATCAGCATAGTGGAAAGAATCCAGCAGTAAAACTTAGAAAGAAAGAAAAGGTAGAAAGATCTACCGGCACTTTTTATTCCTCCAAAAGCTCCATACAAAGCAAGTCAAGTGATATTACCAATAACTGTCAACTAGATCTCAGACCAAGATTCCACAGTGCTGTTGATTCCTCCTCACAAGGACACAGTGAGACCAAACAGACCTCACAGGTTTTAATCTGCAGATTGTGTTGCCACTGCAACAAGAAAGGGATTTCAACTGACAGAGCAGCAGCAAGAGCAAAACTCAAGGTATGTTTGTATAAACAAAAAACTCTTGTGTTCCTATAAAAACAGGCAATAAAATATACAAAGTAAGTAGAATTCTCTCCATTCAACCAATGTACATCTGCCTTCCACTTCCCTGAGGCAGTAGTGGAGCACGAGAAAGAACCACTGCTACCACATTTTCAACACTCAGTTTTGCCATGAAATAAATTAGACATATTAGTGCAAAGAGAAGTCTGTCATTCGGATTTTGGGTTTTGTTTTTGCTTTACTCTAGTTCTTCATAAAAAATATCACCTCTAAGAAATTAGCATTTACACAAGGAAACAAGAAGCTATATATTTGCCAAATATCTTAAAATAAATCTGTATACTGTACAAATATACACCGTTAAACATTTACAACCTCAGCTTCCTAGATGACTAAACCCCCTGCTCTTCCAAGCAATGCAGCTACCCAACTTCTCCTTTCAAAACCTCAAAGGTACCATCTGTCAGGAATTAAATCCCTTCACAACTAGGGACAGGATGGGAAAGAGATCTACTGATAGTAGAAGTACCAATATAAGGGAGTTCCAGTCGTGCTAAATAATTTAAAATACAGTCCTTTGCTAGACAGAAATCTGGGAATAGATTTTCAGTCATGAGCCGATAGTAAAGTCAGGAAAAGATCTTTCTTCTCTTGGCTGAGCCTGATTCTGTGTTCTCTGGTGCTTCCTGGGATGGTCTCCTTGATAAACCACGAGAGTCTTTGTTCCACTCACTGCTACTGCTCTGACCTCCTTCACTGGGGGCTTTGGAGCTGCTTTTGGACACAGCTGCTCTCCGGTCACCCTCGTGCTGAGCTGTGAGAGGGGCTGTGGGAAGCACACTGCTCTGTCCTGCAGTTTGCTGGGCCTTCTTGGCATTTTCTGTTCTGCAAATCTGACCCCTGGCAGCCGAGGACACATCCAGGCCTTGCTGTGGTGTTGATCCTGGGTTGCTCTGGGCTGACTGATGGCTGTCTTTCAAGGGCTGCTCCTTGCCTTTGGCTTCAGCTCGACTGGCCAGGCTTGCCAGCCTTGGGTCCCGTGGTTTCTCTGGAATGGCAGCAAGTGCTGCAGCCCCTGAGGGTGCAGGGGCACTGCCCCTCCTGGAATCTGCAGCTGGAACCCCCATGGATGCAGTGGCACTGCCCCTCCTGGAATCTGCAGCTGCAGCCCCTGAGGGTGCAGGGGCACTGCCCCTCCTGGAATCTGCAGCTGGAACCCCCATGGATGCAGTGGCACTGCCCCTCCTGGAATCTGCAGCTGCAGCCCCTGAGGGTGCAGTGGCACTGCCCCTCCTGGAATCTGCAGCTGGAACCCCCACGGATGCAGGGGCACTGCCCCTCCTGGAATCTGCAGCTGGAGCTCCCACGGATGCAGGGGCACTGCCCCTCCTGGAATCTGCAGCTGGAACCCCCATGGATGCAGTGACACTGCCCCTCCTGGAATCTGCAGCTGGAACCCCCATGGATGCAGTGACACTGCCCCTCCTGGAATCTGCAGCTGGAGCTCCCACGGATGCAGGGGCACTGCCCCTCCTGGAATCTGCAGCTGGAACCCCCATGGATGCAGGGGCACTGCCCCTCCTGGAATCTGCAGCTGGAACCCCCATGGATGCAGTGGCACTGCCCCTCCTGGAATCTGCAGCTGGAACCCCCATGGATGCAGTGGCACTGCCCCTCCTGGAATCTGCAGCTGGAACCCCCATGGATGCAGGGGCACTGCCCCTCCTGGAATCTGCAGCTGGAACCCCCATGGATGTAGAGGCACTGTTCCTATTGGAATCTGCAGCTGGAGTCCCTGCAGGCTGTGTGGGCCCTCGGTTTCCTTGGGGCACTGCATGGCCAGGGTCAGCAGCAAGTTCCCGTGGGCTGTTCCCAGAATTTCCAGGCTCAGTCCTCTTGCCACTGGAAGAACCAGCCTGCACCACAGGAGATGTCATCGTCCCTCCTTTGGCTGGGGGCTGTCCTGATGGCCTGAGCTTCAAAATCCTCAGAGCCTCTTTCTTGTAATTTTTTTCTGTTGTCCTAATAATGGCACCTCTTTTCTGAGCATCTTGAATCAAGTGATTCCAGTTTTTATCTTCCTTTAGAAAAAAAGAAAAACAAAAACAAAAAAACCCCCGTTATCAGCAAGAAACCAACACAAATGGACAGAGGTGCCAGGGGATGCCCAACCTCTTTAATCAAGGTACCTGACACAAGTGTCATGGAAACCACTGTTATGTCCCTTCTGGAATGGAAGAATCTTATGTTTCAGGTGCGAAACAGCAACAGACACTGTGGCTGCTGTAACACAGGGAAGGCACTTTGAGCCATCAGAACTCCCAAAAATGACAAATTCCTCAATTTCCAGGGGCTTCCCTTAGAGCCGCGGGGCTTCAGCGCCCCCTAGCGGCAAACTAACGCAACCACCCTCCGCCCTTGGGAAAACAGAAAAATCAAGAACTCGCCAAAATTCACAGAATCACTGGGTTGGAAGAGACCTTCAAGATCATCGAGTCCAACTCATGCCCCAACACCTCAACTACACCATGGCACTGAGTGCCACATCCAGTCTTTTAAACGCACCCAGGGATGGTGACTCCACCACCTCCCTGGGCAAACCATTCCAGTACTTTATCACTCTTTCTGTAAAAACCTTTTTTTCTAATATCCAACCTAACTTTCCCTTGGTGCAGCTTGAGGCTGTGTCCTCTGGCTCTGTCAGTGCTGCCTGGAGAAAGAGACCAACCCCACCTGAGCACAGCCACCTTTCAGGGAGCTGTAGAGAGTGATAAGGTCACCCCTGAGCCTCCTTTTCTCCAGGCTGAACAAGCCCAGCTCCCTCAGTTGTTCCTCACAGGGTTTGTGTTCCAAGCCCCTCACCAGCCTTGTTGCCTCCTCTGGATGTGCTCAAGTGTCTCTCAATGTCCTTCCTAAACTGAGGGGACAGAACTGGACACAGCACTCGAGGTGTGGCCTCACAAGTACTGAGAACAAGGGAAGAATGACCTCCCTGCTCCTGCTGGCCACACCATTCCTGATCCAGGCCAGGAGCCATTGGCCTTCTTGGCCACCAGGGCACAGTGCTGGCTCATGTTCAGTCAGTGCCCCCAGGTCCCTTTCTGCCTGGGCACTGTCCAGCCACACGTTCCCCAGCCTGTAACATTACAGGGGGTTATTGTGGCCAAAATGAAGGACTCAGCTCTTGGATTTATGAAACTTCGAAGTTGATTTCCTTACACAGGCTGGAGCAGTCTCAGTGCCCTCAGGAGTGGGTTGCTCACAGATTTCCAGTGCCACTGCACCTACCATGAGTGTCTGCAGCCGGCCCAGGATGAAGAGGCTGAAGCGGGCGCGGGTGATGGTGACATTCAGTCGCTGGAGGCTCGCCAGAAACCTGAGTGACAAGACAAAAACTAAGCTCCTGAACTACTTCTTCCACGAGAAAGTTTAAAGGGTTAGGAGCAAAAGACATAAAACTAAATGTCACTGAAATTTACAGCAGCAGTTCCCCCCCACTCCCCGTGGCAGCAGCCCTGCCCAGTGTGAAAGGCTGAACATGAATTGTGTTTTTCTTTCACCACTGATTCCTTGCAGGGAATTCCAGTTCTTTCCAGCTCTTGTTTCCTTTCTTAGAGCAAATCCCTCTTAATGCCAACCACTGCTTCCTTAAATGTTCCTCAAAGTACTGAGGACATCAACCTCACTTCACCTATCAAGACTTTAAGCTTCTTTTTGACTTGAACTGAAACAGATTAATAATATTTGGCATGATTAAAGGGAAAACACCCTACTGAAATACTGAACATTGCACATGAATATTTTATTTTAAAGGTGACCTACACTAGAAGCACTTTTGCTTTGTCATGCTTCAAGAGGGGAGAGTATATCTTTGCAGAAGTCTGGTTTCCCAGTGCAATTTTTTGCACTAGGAAAATTGCCTAGTTTTGTTTTCAGGGATCACAAATCACAGTACTGAAACCCCAACAAATGCTTAGTGTATTCTTAAAGGTTGATTTCTGTTAGCACTCATTTACCAGAACTCAATAAAAAGTTTGTGAGACTAATATCAACTATTTGTACTCTAATGAAAAAGCTTCCAAATACACAGCTTATTCTTTACCAACAAAATTCAAAAGTCCAACCCAATTTGAGCAGGTTCACTATCAGTGCCTGACTCTGTGGCCACTGCACTGAAACCTCATCTGCAGCAAATTCACAACCCTGCAGTGAAGACTGCAAAAACCAGAGTCACCTCAAAAGATTTGGACAATGCAGGGAAATAAGAGAAGCAGGAAGCAGACTGGGGAGTGGATCCAGCAGCACAGATAGAGTTCTCTAGGTCTTGAAAAATGAACACGGAGGGACCTTGAAAGACTACTAAATATTCCTGACAGCTTTTACAACTGAAAGACAAGAAGATTATTTTCTCAGGAAGGAGGGGAAAAAATCCATTGTCATCCCTTGGAGTTTTCTTCTCCCAGTTACTTTCAGAGTAAATTTAATGCTGGACTAGCAACCCTGGAGGACAAAATACTCAGGCTACAAGATCACAGGTAAGGGTGTGGCAAATACCCTATCACACCCTGCCAAGGACACCTGACCCTGAAACAGAGATGTCCAAGCCATCAGCATGAACACTTGCTAAGGCACTGCACCAACACAGCTTGAATATATAAACCTTTATATATTAATATAGGAACACAGTAAACTGGAAAGTTCCTGCTGAAAGAGGAGACAGAGGTTGTCTTGTGTCAGCCAAAAGAACTGGCAGGTTCCAGCTGCCTTCCATTCCCAAACTCAATCAATCAGATTAAGAAGTCTTCAAAAGGCATAATTGTTATTTACCGTAAGATTTGGGTTCCTTCTCTTCCCAAAGTGGATCAGCACAATTAAAAGCCATTTTTCTTGCAGAGAATGAGTATCAGAGAAACATAAGGAGCTTAGGAAAACTTGTGTGTAGAAAGAAAGATTTTTGTTTATGTGACCAGATTTTTCCCAGTTTAACTTAGAAGGCAATGAACTCTAAAAAGGCATATTTCATATTTTCACTACCATTTTTTAAACTAAAATGATCCCCAACTGCTCTAAGTGCTCTGGGGGTAAACAGCACACTCAGTTTAGCTCCTTCTGTTTCAGACAGAAAAGAGATAGAGAGGTTTATATATAAAACATATAAAATTAAGAAATCTGCAATCCTGAGTTAAGACTTCCTGCTAATCTGCCCCAAGCTTAGAAGACAAGCACATTCATCTACAAATCCCAGATCCAAATCTGCTACATCACATTCCAAGTGACATACACAACTAACTCATAAGACTTTTGCAGACAGTAACAGGACAGCAACAGCCACAGAAAATGAGTTTCATTTTGAGAACAGCATGCAGAAAGTTACAAGGTGTACCAAAAGCCACAAGAACAGTAACTGCTGCAGTAATAATGCAAAGAGCCAAGATCCCAAGGCCAATCTTGCCAAATCCAGGCAGTGGCAGGATAAGGGAGCTGTGCAAAGGATCAGCACATAATACAGAGCACACCACCAGCATTTCCCTGTCCCTCTTGCTCAGACATCTCAGACCAGGAACACCAATTCCTGCACTGAGACACCCTTTAATACCCTGCCTAGTAGAAGTGACTTGTTCTCTGTAACTTTCTAATCAGTCCTATTAAAAATATGACCTTCTCTCCAGTGTCCCTGGAAATGGGACTGCAAATCCCTGCAGGACACGTACCCAATGGATCCTTTGGTGCTGCTTGCTGGCACATATGGCAGAGTGGAGCCCTCGGAGCTGTTTGCCCGCACACAGGACACGATGATGCAATCCTTCTCGCGGCCCTGGAACGCATCCACCGTGTCCACTTCTCCTGGGCTGCTGAAGAAACAGAATTGAGCAGCTTGCTACCCCTGAGCTGCGTTTTTAAGAAAAAACACTGCTGCAAACAGCGTAAACACTGTCCTTAATGCTCATGTGTCAAATCATCCCAGAGAAGTTTCTCCTTCAGTACACGAGCCTCAAGCTGAATTTCCTTTTCTGAGATCAGGATCATTACTGAAAATCTGTTTGGGTCCACACAGCATGGAATTTCAGGTGCTTTCAAATCAGCTTTATTTAGAACAGCACTATAATCAAAGCACATGGGTAATAACTAAGAATGGCACAAGGAGACCATGCCTGCTTTAAGCAAAAGGGTTACATGACCCCTTTAAACGCACAACCAAGTAGAAATTTTAGCAGTACAGAAAGAAGTTGGAGACTTTTTGCCATTATTTAAGAGAATAAACAAAGGATTAATATGCAAGAGCCAAGGCCCATTTGAAAGCTCATGGTTTCTTTACCTGTTATTCTTAAACACACAGTCCAGTTGTTCCTGAATTTTCTTTTTCTGTGCACTGTAAGGGGTAATTATTCCAATGCGACGAAGGCCCAGATCCTTCCTTTTTTCTTTAATTGTTCTAATTAACTCCATCACCAGCTTCACTTCCCGAGGATTGCTGTATGAGCTGCACAGGACAAAATGGAAATATTACAGGAACACCTTTGAAAGATCTTTCCAATTCAAGGCTTTGGCCCAGTTTGTTGGGGGATTTTGGGTCACAGCCCGCTTTGAATTTTTGCAGCTTTTTTCACACAGAGGCTCAAAGAACTCGGCAAGCAGACCCTGAGGAGGGGCTACCAAGCCTGGGAAGTACAGGCAAGGAAAGGCTGCACTTCCACATTCCCTCAGCCCCTCCCAGCTGTGCTCTCCTTACAGAACAGGAGAAGGGGAGGACTGAGCCTGCCACCTCCTGGCATCTCCTCAGTATGCAGCTGGGAAAGGGAAGTCACTGATTAAATCCGGAATTCAAACTCTTACTGAAGTTAACAGAGACTGCAGGCATCTACTGGCACATAACAGTGAGTCAAAATCAGGATTAAAACCAGTTTCAGATTTAAGAAAGCCTCTTTTTTGTGAAACTAAATCTTATCAGCTGGAAAATACAGTTCTAGCTACTTGATGCATGTTGGAACAACAAAGGAGAGAACACAACTCCTCTGTGGGCAATTAATTCTCAGAAAATCTAGACTTTGGCTGAGTTAGAATGCAGGACTTACTCATTGTCTCGCTCCTCCCGACCATCGGCTACATCAAAAATCAGGTAGGGCTGGAATGGCCACTCTGAAGAACATCTGTTCTCCTCTATTGACCTGGAAATAATATTTTTATCACTAGGCAACCATACAACAAAGAAGTTCTAAGAACTTTTACTTCATTAATTTATATAGTGTTATAAAACACAAGGAGCTCTCCAGGAAGAGAGGAACTGGCCTCAAGTGTCACCAAAGGAGGCTTGGATTAGATACAAGGAATTTTTTTTAATAGAAAGGGTTGTAAAGCATTGGAACAGACTGTCCAGGGTGTTCAAAAGTCCTGTGGATATGGCATGTGAGGACATGACTTAATGGTGAAAATGGCTGACACTTGAGATTGATGGCACTAAAGGTCTTTTCCAACCTTAACCACTTTATGATTGTAACTTTCAGCTCTTTTCCTCCCCAGAATCCTTAATTTTCCCTGCTACCCAAATAGATCGAGGTAATCCTGAAAATGAACTCTCAGCACTCTATGCATAATTTTAAGGGATTTTACCTCACCTATCACACCCAGCACTAACAGAGATGGAATGCACATTTTCTCCCATTAACCATCTTTCCCCCTCCCACAGCCTCAAGCATTTTTCGACTCGCAAGAATACCCTGACATGAAAAAACTGCTTTGAAATAACCTCTGCTCAGGAGAATAAGACATCTACTCACCTGGCAGTTTTTAGAGTCCTGCCATAAACATAGTTGGATGGGAAGAGGCAGATGTCTGGGTGCATCCTGTACTGCACGGTCAGCTGCACCACAGGCAGGCTGTGCAGCATGTTCCTCTGCACTTGCTCCTCCAGGTGCCTCTGCAGACGGGCCATCAAAGACTGGTCATAGCCATACTGCTGAGCTTTCTGCCACAGGGACAACAGGAGATTTCATTTGGGATCTCATTCCCCACTAGTCAAAGTACTTGATGTCAAACTTCTAAATCGCTGGCAAAATGACAACTACTCACACTTCAGTTTTCTAGGTGTGTTGGTCCTGTTTCAGTCAAGGCCACCTGCACAAATCTGAATTTTTGTGTGTAGCCTTTAGCAAGACAACTTCTCCTTTTGACTCACAATACAGTAAAATTTTAAGAACATCAACCATAATGAAAAGCATGACTTTCCAGGTGGGATCTTGTTAAATAAACATACAATTACCTCTAACAATTTACTCCTCTAAAGAAGCCAGCTTGGTTTTCCTCCTTTATTTACCAGGTGTTTAAAACAATCCTTACTGTTGGAGACAAGGATGTGCTCCTACATATTTATCCTTAAATACCTGTAGGGTCAGGAAGCCCCCATACAAACTGGAAGTCCTCATCCTCCTTAAGGAATGCTGTAGTGACTGGAGCTCCCCTGCCACAACACAACATCCCTCACAAACCAAGTGCCCAGCTGAAAGTTTGTACTTCCACATTGAAACAAATCTTTTTCTCCCTCTTTAAATATTTTCTATAGATACTGTTCTTTAACTATATCCATTCTATGGCAAGAAAAAAGCAAAGAGCTTGAACACTTACTATTGATTTGACAGTAGGAGGGAGCTGTTTGGGATCTCCAACAAGGACAAGTTTATTACAGCGATGGATCAGTGGAATCAGTGTTTCCACCTCACAGGACTGCCCTGCCTTTTGGATATGCAAACAGGACAAAAGCAGAAGTCGTAAGCAAAGCAGGGAAGTACATTAAATTTCTTGTAACACAGCCAGAGTAACTCAAATGCTTTAAGTCTTATAAAAAAATTAAAAAAAAAATAAGAGGAAAAAGAAGGACTTTTCTCTAGCAAAAAACTACAAACAGATTTATTTTATTATTATATATGCAAAGCTCTCCAAACAGATATAAATATAACCAAACCATCTGGAAATCTCTAAAGCAAAAACCCATGGCTGAAGTGTGGTTCTAAATAAAAGCTGTCTGCCATTACAACACGAAACAAGTCAGGGAAAGAATCAATTAAAACTTATTCTTTCTCCTCGTGGTTCTGCTGGGGACAGGGCAGGCAACACAAATACTGCAGCAGCAGCAGCCAGAGAGCCCCAGCTGCCCAAGCAGAGCACAGGGCAGGTGTGGAGGTGACAGAGGCTGCAGTTCCCCACGGCTGCACTGACCTCATCCACGATGACACAGCTGAAGGGATCGAGCCCCTGGCGGGAGAAAGCCGATTCCAGCAGGCTCCCCCCGCTGGTGCTCAGCGTGCAGCAGATGATGTCAGACTCCAGGATGATGTCTGCCTGCACTTTCTGGGAGTGCCCCCGAACCTTCAAGCACAACAAGACACCCTGGTTAAAATTCAGCTTAACTGCTACAGCGAATGCTGCTGTTTGGGCTTTTTCCTAATATGCACACCCAGATTTCACAGCTGCCTGTCCATAACTTACTCAGCTTATGGCCTTGATCCATTTACCCACTACTTTATAAATGCTCCCAGCTACATCAAAACCAAATTTCACCACAATTAAAGGACACCAAGTATAAAAATACATCAGCTGAAGTTTATTAGAGACAAATTCTCCTACCTCCTTTAGCTGAGAAGCGAGTTGCTGTCTCTCCTTTGCAAGTCTGCCAATTTCATCGTTTAACATTTGACTCTAGATGGGGGAAAAGTTAAAGAGGAACCACCTTTAGAACCACCCATTTCCCATGTACCTTTTTTCCTCCCATGCCCTAGTTAATTTCCTAAACATGTAGACTTGCTCAGACTGTCTTTTAGTATCAAATATGTCTGAAGAAGCCAATCAAGTTTCTTAGAAAGCTGTTACTATATTTAGGTGCTGCAACACATGATACCAGATCTTACATATTTGTGCAACTGAGAAATGGTTTACCACCAGAAATTTCTCAGTTGGCATAAATGCCAAATTCTTAGACAAAAAAAATGGAAAATTTCAAGTGCAACACATATTCCAAAATCTCAGATCATGAGGTATCTTTCTGTATTTTCAGTGAAGCAAAACCAGAGCTTTGAAAAATATAATTAATTTAAACTATCAAGACTTATAAATATGGTTACATTAAAATATAACTAGTGACAGAACCACATGAAGACTACTGAATGATAGAGCAACAAGTGGCATGATCAACCAGTGATAAATACTGGCATAAATAAACAAAAAAATTCTTGAGGTAAAGTTCTCCATTCCCTTTCATGGTGCTACCAACTTTTCCAATAGTTGAAAAAGTAGGTGAAGAGACACTGACATAAAAAACCAGAGTTATTTCTGTGCTATGAACACAAAAACATGAAGAGGCTTAAAAATTGTCTTGCTACCTCTCTCTTCTCACATCTGTGCATGGCACGCTCTCGAGAGAGCATGTCCAGCTTCTGATCCAGAGCTTCTTTCTTCTTCTGAATGTCCTGGTCACAGTCACCTGGCTTTCGTTCTGTAATAAACCAGAGGAGGAAGAGAAAAACTCTTACAGTAACTCCAAATTGGACAAGTGCCTTTTTGCTGCATTTTCCCATTTTCTACTGAAGTTTTATCTTGTACAATGAAGATAATGAGAATTGCTTCCAACTGCAGCTCTCAAATGCTGCACTGCTTAAAAAGTGATGGCTTTAACATGTATGCAGTGTAATTTCTTACAGAAAAGTCATCTTGCTTATTTCTTTCCTTTTCCTTAGATTCTGGTTCATATATAAACTGCCACTTCCCCACTAGGATTGAGAAAAACAATGTTTTATGAAACACTATTGTAGAAAAATCTTCCTTTTTACAGGACACACAATCCCATGTGGAAAACATCACAAGCTCTTAGAGAAGACTGAAGAAAAGTCTGATTTCCATGTTACTCACTCATTCTGTGTTCAACTTGCTTATCCAGGCTGAATCCCCTGACTTCACTGTTGATTGATTTTTCAGCACCAAGTCGCACTAATTTGATATCACCACAATTTCCTGTTTACAAAATCAAGAGTCAAAATTCTCTTACATTACTCCACCTGTCTCTATGCTTTGCTATGACAGTTCAAAAAATGTAAACGTCATGGATATCAAACAAGGCTTTGCTACTTCTCTGGAGTATTCAACATTTGACTTGTACTTAAATGCAGCTACAAAAAGTTCAGTAATTCCAAACTCTAAAAAATAAACATGTTGCCCATGTTTTAGGGTTGGCTAACATTAAGAATTTTATTTTGAATTAATGAAACTACCTCTTATTCTCAGGTTTATCTAAAACTTCCCGAATTCCTAACTTGGACAATGCTGAGTCCCATTAAGTAATGCAATTGGTAAGTCAATACCAAAATAACATTTGGTTACAATGCAGATATTTTTCCCCTTCCACAAACTTGACATCTTATACAGAATTCATCTACTTTGTATTAGCCACAAACGGGAAGAAGGAAAAACAAGAGGCTTTGACATATCAAAATTTTCACCAGTCTGTTTCCCATAACCCACAAAGTCCAATTTTATTCGAAATAAAAGGGACTAGTGTTCAAATCCCCAAGGAGTACTAAAAAACTGATGAACTTAAACTAACAGCATGAGGAAAAGGTCAATGTCTGCATTTTAAAAAGTGTTATTTATTAATAAAAACCCACAACACACCTTTCAGAAAAGCACATTAAAGTTAACAACAATAGGAGGATGTACCAGTCATGCTCTGCAACATGAAGAAGCTGCTCAGAGGAGCATGCAAGTACAGTACATGATCAACTGCTTCAGTTCCTCCTCCAGGCTCTGCCCATTTAACCTTAAAACAGAGTTTAAAAACAAACCATACCCAAAGGCTCCTGTTTGTTTTGGCATTTTTCCTTAAAAGCAACGATGATCTTTTTCATGAGTTCATCAACAGCAGCATTTGATGGTGCACAAACTAGAAAACGGTTTGGCTTAATCTTGGAATTTTTTTTCCGAGCTGTTTTCTCATTCCTAGTGTTCTGCAGAATAATTAACAACAAAACAAAATAAGCTCTTTAGACTGTTTTCATTTGAGACTGAGAAGCCAGTCTGTACACTCATCCAAACCAAACCCCAGCACGTGACCATGTTCACTTACTTCTCTCAAAACACGGGACAGGAGTCCTACAATAGTTTTTGATTTCCCTGTCCCAGGTGGTCCATGGATAAGGCAGATCTTGGGAAGTCCTGGGTGCTGCTTTACCATGGCATAAGCTGTCTCAATGGCTCTCTTTTGATCTTCATTGTATTCATTCATATATGAAGCCTGAGGGCAAAAAATAGTGAATTAATGTTGATCACACCTTCCACATCAACTTTCTATACTTTCAGAATGTCCTCACCTCTTTAGCTAGAACACAAAAGCTGGAAGGGCAGGGAAGCTTTTGATTCTAGGTTTGCTCTAGATGCACACCCAATACTCACTTGAAGTTGTAACAAGGGTTTTGTTCACTCCCCACACCTTTAATTTACAATACCTTTTCAACCCTATGTCTTATTTCCTGACCACTTCCCCACTAAGGGGAAAGAAAACTGAAAGCAGTTTGAAGTTCACTAGAACAATAGAGTACAAACACTTGAGCAAGTTCAGACTCCTCTCCCCACCAGCAGCCAACTCTGAAGTGGGCAGTGTCTCAGTGCTCTTGAAACTTGGCTACTTTCTCTTGGTAATCTCAAAAGCCAGCGTAAAAAACCAAATCTGCAGAACTCAGGAGGCCCAAATGCTTTTTTTGTTAACCCTGGCACGCCCAGCTGCAGGACTTACAGCACTTCCTGAGGCAACAGGCAGATCTCTGGGACAGAAGTCATTGTAACTTGGATTCATGATGGGTCTAGCCAGGGGGCTCCTGCTCAGCAGCAGCAGACCTTTGAACTTTCTGTGTGTGGTCACCAGGGAGCCAACCACCACACACTTCACTTGCTTACGGATGAAGAATGACAAATTGCCTCGGGTTTGCACAGTAAGATGACAGGCAGTTTGCTGCTCTTTTTGTCCTGTTAAAGAATAATAAAAATCCAAGTTGTTAATTCAAAAACTATCCAAATCATTAACTGAAGCATACTCCAGTAAGTCACTCAATGAATTCACCAGAACAAGATGCTGTCTTCTACTAGGGAATCAACAATGAATTCTTGCAAAATCCCAAGACTTCTCCACCCCCATCAAAAAACAAAGACCAAACAAAAACCCAGTACTCTGAGTACAACTACTCAGATCACTGCTTTAATAAGGCATGTTCTGGGTAGGTGGTAATCCTGGTAATTCAGAGTTTCAATTCCCAAAGACAGTGACTATTTTAGGCAGTGAGAGCACAGAAGTTCATGGCACTTCATATGTCCTGGCAGTACCATCCTAAAGATGCGTGCAGAGCATTACTCATCACTAGTTTCTGTTTTTACACCAAGTTTTAGAAAAATGATGGACAGCAGGGCTACAAGGCTTCTAGCATGGAACAGACCTGATACAGAGGAAAAACAATTCCATTCCCTCTTCCATTGGTACATTACAACTACCAACAGCCAGCTATGAAGAAGCATTTTATGGCACCAAGAAGGCTCCCATTTTTATTTCCAGCCCTGTTACTCACTATTTGCATAGCCAGATGCACGAGAAAATCGTGTCACGAGGCCAACATGATTCACTATGTGGCTCTCCATCCCACTTTCTCCCCCAAAAGTGTCCTTCTCCTTGTGGACCACCAAAAGGATTAAGTCATCCTCCTTTGGATGAAGCTGCCTCGCCAAATCACTCTCTCGTAGATGAGCTACCCAAAAGACAAAATCACAACATTGAAATGAAAGTGGTTACAATTATTTTCTGACCTGTAGAAGTACTGATAACTTTTAAAGCTGTTAAAGGCTATAGCAAAAGATTATTGTGAAGATTTTAAGTCCATCCTGCACTCTTAAGCCTGAGCACAGCACTGTATAAAAACAGAGCAAGTCAAGAACAACTCTATGAAAACCAGCTGGAAGAAAAAATCCAGATGAGAGAGATGGAAGGCACAAATTCCCTGCAAATATGTATTTCTCTTACATGCACTCTGTAGAATAGCAAAGTTGAAATCCTTTTTATATTTACAGTAATTACAAAAAACTCTACCTCTAAGTGCCAGCTCATTATAATGCATCATCTACTTCAAAATCAGATTTTATTTTAAAAAAACCCTCACCTGTAAAATGTGCTGTATTCATGTCAGCAGAAAAGTTCTCTAAGTAGAAGTAATAACTTTTCTCTCTTACTTTCTGGTTTTCTACCCATTCTTGTGCCAGCTACATGTTGAAAAGGAAACAATAATACTTTGAAGGGTTTAGTGTATCAGAAGAAAAGCTTATCATGACTCAAAGGGTAAATAAAGGAAATGAAATAAAACTACTAGACTGTCAAGTAAATATATCAAGAGCCTTACCCATTTCTTTCACATAAGCATAGCCATAACATATAAACACACAGGGCAAACAAAAGTTCTTCCTTGCCACTCATGCATTTCACGTACTTTCTTAAAGCTCTTCACAACTACTCTGAGTTTTCCCTGACTGCATTTTCACCCTAAAATATCAGCATTAACCTGGCATTGGCATTATTTTCCGCCTTATTTCTATAGAAGAAGTGATGTGATGACTGAGCTTGAAAGCATTCCAACATTAACTGAAGGAACGTTGTGTTTTGTCACTATTAAACTATAAACCAATAAAGACTGGGAAAAAAAACACTCCCTGGATTAACCCTCTCTCATGTAAGCTCTCAACAGAAACCAAAACACTAGGTTTTTATCCTCTGTCATTGAAAGGCCTTAGTTTCTTAAAAGATTTCTGTTTTGAGCTTTATACGGCATAGAGAGAGAAACCACATCCTTGGCCGCTCCTTTTACTGTGGATGTGCACCCAGGAAAAAAGAAACACTTCACTGAGGTGAGTAACTCTGGTAGTCCTCAGTCTTAAACACAGCTGTTTGGATTATCTACCCCAAATCATTCTTCTATTCTGATCCATATCTGAATGTTTTCAAAGGTAAACAGAGGACCAGGTTTTAATCTCTTGGTAAAATTTATCAGTGCTGACAAAACCAAACCAAAAAGCTACTTACTGTTTCAAAGGCGTTGAGCATCATCAAGGGAAAAAATGTATTAAAATATTCGTTGTAGCCCTCAAAATGGACAGGAACAGAGGCTACTATGGACTGCAGAAGATTATCTGGAGTTCCAAAGTAGCTGAAGTTTGCAAACATTTCGTAAGTCCACTCTAGGACTTGGTTAACAAAAATGCTGTAATTGCGCTGCTGAGCGCCAAGAAAAGAGGAGTAGGTTTCTCGACCAGACCCTCTGGAAATATTTGAAGCATTCTCATAGCGTCTATTTTGTAACTGGAGAACATTATTGGAACTAAGGGGTTGAGGTGCATTACTGAAACTTGGAGATCTGCATGTTGGATTTCCTGCTGGTGCAGGTTTTGGATGTGGTGGTGGCCTGGCTGCCACCGCTTTGGCCGCATTCACTTTGCTTTTTGAAGGTGGGGGCAACTTTCTGCCATCTTCAAGATCTTTGCTGAAGGCTGCGTTCCGTGAAGAACTTGTTGAGCTGAAAATTTTGGTAGTGGAAGGCTTTCCTATTTTAGGTGGTGGTAGAGAAGGCTTGGCAAACACGTGATCTGGCCCTGGGCTGGTGGTTGGGTGTTTACTGCAGTATTCTCCAGGTTTTTCCACCTGTTCCATACAGTCTTTGTCCTTACATTTCACAACAGCTGAGGGTTCATTCTGCTGAAGGCTTTCATCAACATCCATTTCCTCTGGGGCCTTACTACCTGTAGCAGCATCTTGAACACTTTCCTCCTGAGAACATAACTCCATATCCACAGGATCTAACTGGGTTAAAAACAAGTTATCATCACCTTCATCACTGCTTTCATCTGATTTACACCCATTCTCCTTTGAGGTTTTCATCTCACACTCAGGCAGGACAGTGCAACCTTTTCCTGAAGACTCATCTTTATCATCTCCAAGCGCAGTGGAAGAGAGACTTGAATCCATAGGGACAGGAGGAACCACCACACTGTTACCCTCCCATTTTCTGTTCCAGTCTGAAGAATGAGGCATTTTAGAGGCACTTGTCACCCCCTCCACAGACAAGCTCTCAAATTTCCTCTCACTGGTAGAAGGACAATCAGTCTCTTCTCTTTTTTTCTCCCTCTGGTTTTCAACAGATTCTTTAATAGCTGCCAGTTCAAAACTCTGAGGCTTTTGTTCCACAGGCTTTGCACACACTTTGGTAACTTTGTTTCTGCTCTCCAAACTTCCTGCAGAATTTTTCACGTTTCTTTTGGGCCTTGACTGCCGTAGATACTGCCGGTCTT
This sequence comes from Rhabdornis inornatus, assembly GCA_013397075.1. Taxonomy (NCBI): domain Eukaryota; kingdom Metazoa; phylum Chordata; class Aves; order Passeriformes; family Rhabdornithidae; genus Rhabdornis; species Rhabdornis inornatus. The sequence continues at coordinate 223,349 of VWZS01000747.1, read as the reverse complement.
GGCAGGCGAGCAGTTTTTTATTACGTTTTACAGACAAACACTGAGCCTCGATCTGTTTGGTTCTCCTTTTCTGCCCAACTGGAATTCTGCCTGCGGCTTTGCCGTGGCTGCGCAGCTGAGCCAGGCTCTCCAGGGAGGGCTGTGACAAGTCGAACGCCTTGCGGGGGCCCTTCTTCAGGCCAAGCTTTTCCACAGTTGATGTTGGAGCAGGACTCTGCCGAACCTTCCTTGGAGGAACCACAGCAGGCATCGATCTGCCAGGCTGAGAACGTTCTGTTGTGCTTTGGAGTGGTGTTTTATTTTTGGCTGTTTTAACAAGGGGAGGTTTTTTAGGACTTCTCTGAACAGCCAGTGCTGATTTACATTTTCCTGTGGTCTTCTGTGGGCTTGGGCTATTTTTCTTAAGGGCCAACTTTGAAGCTAACGAGATGGGAGATGCAGATGCTCTGGGTTCAGGCAATTTTGAATCCAGGGTGAAGCTTTTAGCAGTACCTTTGTCTGCACATTTCTCCAGCTGACCTTTTGCATCTTCCTTGCCAACGGATTCTTCCAAGGTTGAATTAGTTGCTTCTTTTGTATCATCAGCTTCTTTCTGACGAGAAGTATCTTCTGTCTGCTTTTCTATTGGGCTTGCTGCTTCTTCCATGGAGTCATCACTAAAGTAATGCAGGTCATAGCCCCAGTCATTTAAGTCATCATTCAGGCAGTCATCTGAATTACTCGTCTCAGCTGCTGGTGAAACGTGATCTTGTTTACACTCCTCAGTTGCTTCCACAGCATATGCCTGAGTATCCTGCCAAGCTGAAAAAACATCAGCTTCTGTTTCAAACTCAAAGTACTGAGAATCACAGTCATCCAGTAAGAGGGGAGAGCCTGGAGGCTTTGATTCTCTTTTAGTGTCACTATCAGAAATGCTGCTGGAAGTTGAAGATTCCTCTGCACACACATTTTCATTCTTGGTTTCTGTTTCCTCCTTGTCAGCCACGCCTTTTTCTTCATCAGAAGAGTCTGAAATTACAATGACTTGATTGCTAGGGCCATCTGCTCCACTGGGACACTTGGTACTTTGGCCCTCATTGGAAGATCTTACAGAACCTTTCACTTTCCTTTTAATATCAGACACATTGTGGCACACTGAGCTTTCCTGGATAGATTCAACAGGAAAATTGACACTTTTGGCATAAGCAGCTAAAGATAATTTACTGAGCTCTCCATCAATCTGGGAGTCCGACAAAGCATCATCACTAGAAACCGTCTTCACAAAATCCTCTTCTTTCTTCCCCACTGAACTGTTTTCCCTCTTGAAATATTCTGAGAACTCAAACAACCTGTCACTTGACTCACGCTTCACTGACAGTGGCCTGATCATATCCCTCTTGTTTTCTGAGCTAAATGGAAAATAACCACACGCTGAAATGTTATCCCTACAAAATGTCTCCGAAACTTGATTTTTGCAGTCATATTTATCCAGATGATTTAAATTAGGCTGCTCCTGGTTTGAAGTTTGCACACTGGTGTTTCTCTTAAAGAAAGACATCAACGATGAACCTGATCTTTCTTCTGTTGATACTTTCTTCAGTGAGGTGTCATTACGCCCTAAAAGCAAAGTACTGTCATCTTCCTTCCCCTGCACACCAGGTTCATTTCTAGAAGAGTTAGAGGAATCTTCCTTGGAGACTTGTTTAGTGGGCATCAGTCTGGACTGGAACGCACTGTTTCCACTTGACTCTTGCATACTTTTGCAACTCCTTGAAGATGGAGAATCAACATGAGTTTGAGCAGACAGATACAGTGGTGTTTTGGGTTCTGCTTTGTGTTTAATGTCTAACTCTCTGCCTCTCCTGAAATCTGAATGCTGGGTGTTTGAATTGAAGCACTCATCGTCCGTATTGCATTTCCCTGCCACAAGATCATAGTTCCTATTTTCCTGAACTTTCCCACATACTTCTGTTGCCAAAGAGTTCTGTGGGAAGACAAACTCCTGAGCTGCCAAGTCATCAGGTTCCTTTTTAATATTCATTAAGAGGCTTTCTGTGGATGTGCAAGATGTTGAACTCCTACATGCATCTCTACATTCCTCTTCCCAGGCATTCTTTCTCCTATGGAAAGGGTTCTCTTGACAATCTCTGCCTTCCTTTGACATGTAAAAGGATGAATAAAGGTCCCTCCTTTCATGTCCACTTGTCTTGCATCCATCATCACACGCATTCTTGTCCTGCTTTAGAGAGATGGCTGGCAAAGCTGTTGAGTTTGAACTGCTTCCTCCAGCCAAAGAGGTGCTCAGTGCTTTGCCCTTTATACTTCTTATAACTTGCTTTAAACACGTTCGCAGCTCCTGGGTTTCCTGGCTGCTCAGCTGCCACCCCACAGCTCGATTTCCCCGCAGGAGGAGGTTGAGTTTGTCCAGGTACTGCTTGCAGAGGGCGTGCTGGCCGATCTGGTAGCCCTCCTTGAGCAGGCTGCGGATGAGCTGCACGCAGGCGTGCTGCACCGAGCTGGGCGCCTGCAAAGAGCCCACAGCCGAGCCCTTGGCACACAGCCCCGGCGCCTTCTCACTGCACCGAGTGAAGGCTCTGCTTGGGAGCGTGGCACACCTCACCACTGCCTCCACCCACTCCTGGGAGCTGATCCACAGCAAATGCAGGCACTTCTTACTTCTGTGTAGCTCAACAATGGACACCAAGATGAGGAGGAAGAACTCAGAGATTTTGTCACACTGCTGGATTCTTTCGATGAGGATGTCTTTGATTTCTGAGCAGAGGTAGTGGATGACCTCCACTATATAGGCTACGCCCAAGTCCTTGAGGTCCATAAGGGACTGAACAAAAGGGATGAACCAGAGGAATGTGCTGTGATGGACACGCAGGTCTCTGCCAATGTCAGACTGAAGCATGTTAGCCAGGGTCTGCATATCTTCATACATGTTGGGGCAGTACTCTGGGCAAATGGCAGCCTTCCAGCCAGTGTCCTGAAAAATACATTCACCACACAACAGCCTCAGTGATATGCACAGTTCAGCTTTTTCACAGCCAAGTTTTTTCGTTACTTTCTTTCACATGTATCTTCATTAAACAGTAACATCTCTTCTATCCCAAGATAAGTCACGAAAAAACACAAAAAATAAAGAGCACACAGATATGTAAGGAACTAATTTCCTACAACATTATCTATGAAATTGGTGTGAAGTAGTAGTTCCTTCAAAAATCATTGTGAACTATTCAAAGATACTGTCATGCTGACATAATTTAACCTCAGATAATCAAAAACACATGGAAAGCCTTTAAAAGGCATCTCATAAATTCAACACATTGACATCAAGAGATGACTACACTTGTTTTTTCTTGACAATGTCATTCAGTGACTCCAGTTCAAAGAAAAGGAATAAAAAATACTGGTTTAATACCTTTTGAGGCTTTTCTGTGTTATAATTATACACAATCTGACTGCAAGAAATCATGTCATCACCGTAGTCTGACTCTGGTTCAGATTTTGTCCTGAAAAAAAGCACAAATCACTACAGACTCACACAGTTAAAACCCTAAGTAAGTCAGGACAGATGCTATTTTTCAGATATCGAGTGACCATTAGAACTTGTCAGAGATAAAACACACCAATGAAAAGGTACCATATTTAAAAGAGTAGAACTTGGTTTATCCAGCTTCTAAGAGGTGGGGGAAGTGACTGTCTCAATTAAGTCATGGATTTGCCTACATAGAACAAATGCTGAGAATGCCATCTACTGAAAATTCAGGAATTCCCATAAATTTACCAAACCTTGAACATGGCAATTTTCATTAACCTTCAGTACAAGTTGGTTGTAGCACTAAATAAACACAGAACAGTTCAGTCTTCCCAATTCAGGAAAAAAAATCCTAACAAGTTTAACACAGACACCAGAGTTACCAAAAAGAAGTGAGCACATATTTTTTTGAAGGAACCTCACAATTTTAGGGGACCCACTTCAACTTTTCTTCACTTGAAGTCAGAAACATGATTTTTTTTAAAATTGCCATCTCCCTCCCCCAACACAAATTACAGCAGCACTGACAAGAACTGACCTCCTGAAGCTACTGCGAATATTTTTGATCTCATTGTTGTAGCTCACACTGTTGATTATGGTTTGAAAGGCTTGGACAGGATCAATCAGCTGACCCCAAACTTTAGATCCAAGCTGATCCAAAATAACCATGAAACAATGCAGGGCAGGCCAGAAGGGGTCAGTGGAATCATCTGAAACACAAGAGCAACAGTGGAGAGGGTTGAAATACAAGTCCTGGACATCCTTAGGCTAAGGAGAAATTGAAAGAGCTGGTTCTCATTGATTTTTCTAAGATATCAAAAGAAAAGTATTCTAGTAAGTTGCAACTGTACTTTTTAACCTGGAAAAAGAATGAAAAAAGTCAAGCTCCCTCATTTGTACAGAGACACTGCTCCTTATGCAGTCTTAAATCAACAAGAGCCTGGATGCCCATTATTAGTATTAAATAATACTGGTATTTCCCAACTCAATTAAACTGATTCTTTCACACTGATTTTTGTAGGGGACTTGCTAAGAGTGGCACAACTCAGAGTTATTTACATTTTCACTTACACAGCTAATTTATATTTCACATTTACACTAGAAGCAATTGGTTCTTTCAAGTGTGTTCTCATTCCTTCATGTAAGAAAATATCATACCCTCAATAAACACGAAGTTTACAAAGATCTGCTCATTTAAGAGGAAATCCTCTCAAAAATCTTGAGCTCAGAGGCCATTCCCAGACTATGCCACGGTAACCCATGGGGTTACTGAATCTCAATTCTAAAGTCTAAATTTACAGCTGCAAAAGGGGGTCTCCTCAAATGGACAGATGGAAGAGTAACATTTTAAGGCAAGGTGCAGCAATTCAGAAGGAGTTTCTTTACTTTAGGACTCAAAATTCAAACTTCATGCCACGATAGAACAAGCACTCTGTATGCACATGCAGCCTGTACATTAAATGAAAACAGTGATAGAAATTGCAGATTTGTCCTCCCAAAACCTCTAAGCCAGATTCAGCAAAAGCTCTGCCATCCCTTCTCTACTCCAGACTTCAGAAGTCATCTTTCAGTATTTGTCAGTATTGCCCAAATACTGCACCTTTCAGAAGATAAATAGGCCTCAGGTTAAATCACCTCTCATTACACTATTAAGAGCTTAACAAGAAATTTGATAAAGATGAAGAATGGGCTATAAGCTGTCTTAATCTCATATCAAAACTACTTACCAGCTGCTTCTTTCTCCATAGTGTGAAGTATAGACTGCATGAAATCATTTTGTTTGTCTGGGCCCAGTAACAAAGAGTCCATAGCTTGCTCTTCCAGCACTGACAGCAACATACAAATTCCTAGAGAAGAAAAAAAAAGAAGCAACCTGTCTACATATTTGAAAAAATACACAGCACCTGTGAAACTGTAGAGCTCTGACTCGAAAGAAGTGCTTACAAATGGGAGACTACACAAATTCATTTCTGATCATAAATACTCACCCAGCCAATAGTTCTTGTAGTTGGCTGTATCATACAAGTGAGCTGGCAGAAGGATGAGTTTACCCTTTTCAACCATTGAAGAGCTGTAAATATCTGGATTCTCAAAAAGCCCCAGCTCAATAACTTTGAACAAACAAGTCAGAACTTCCTCTAGGTCATAGTAATCATCCCTGTCAACCTTTCCTAAATTCCTTGCTGTTAGGATGGCCCATCGACGAATCTATGGATTGAAAAAAAAAGTTATATATTGATAAAAAGATCAAATAAAATCTCAATTCTGTAAGAGGAAGTACTGTCCCGAATGGGACAAAGACATACTTTTACTAATAGAATAATTTAAAATAAGTCATCAAAATAATCTTAGGCTTGCTGTATCTACAAGATGATGTTGGTGACAAGAAGTTAAAATTCAGAGTAATACCTATAAAGAAAATTCCTTGGGATTTACGTGCAACAGTGTAGCAGTTGGTTTGTACTAATTTTATGTCATTTACATGTTAGTGACCAAGGTATTCTAATGAGAGAACTGCATACTGTAACAGATGTCAAGTTTTACTTACAGATGAATGCACCACACAGATTTTCTAAAATCATACAAAGATAGTAATCAATCCCTTCAGTATTAACACGGTGCACAAAACCAGGATTCAGCAGAACAGAAAAAGGAACTTACCACCTCATTTGGGTGTACCAAAAAGAGATAAATTCCCGGGTATTTCTCAAAGACCTGAAAGGAGTCGTGACTTAGTTCCATTCGACAGAGCACTTCTACACACAGCTCACCTAAAAGGGTAACACACAGTTACAGTAAGGACTAATCTACAGGCTCACCAAAAAAAGTGTATTTAGTACCAAAACAAATATATACATCGAACCTCTGGTTTAACTACTGTTTATTTTCACCTCCTGCAGCAGAACACCACCACTCCCTTCCAAGGAGATACAATCAGATACATACTGACTTTCTCATGCAGTAGCAGATATGGATATTTCAGTATTTCCAGCAGAGGCACTCGCAGGTTGTTCTCAAAATTTGGGCCCACAAAACCAGACAGAGGTGTCTCCCCATGCTCATCAATCAGAAACAACTCATCCTCTCCTGTTTCTTCATTCATGGATTTCTCTATGTGGGCAATGAGGCGGGAGGTTTCCAAGTCCCACAGGTCCTATTCAGTGGGGAAAAATAACAATCAAAGCATACTTGTGGAGAAAGTGACTAAGGATATTTAACACTTCCAAAAATTGAAATCTCATTTTGAAAAGTTTCTTTCTATGCATGGTCCAAAACACTGAAGCTTTGAAATGGAATTCAATTAGGCAAAGCACAGATCTCTCACTTTAAAATTAAGACTACAAAGTCATTTTTAAGAGTAGCGTTCAAACCAGATGCAATTTCATAATTCTGTTAAATATTCATATTCATTTCAATACTTACTTTAGGTTAGTCATAAAACTTTGTTCCACCAGCAAATACATAGAAATACAGGAAAAGAGCATATCTAGGAAAATGGGAAAAGCAACTATAAAATCTTGCCTTCTTACAGGTTTTGCAATTAACGGAAGGAAAAGAATATAAACAAGGCAGAGACTGACTGACTGACTTGCTGGATATTTGTGGGGATTCACTCACTTAACTTACTCATCTTAAGTAACTGCTCCAAATATCAATTACACTCCAAGCTTATTTCCCTGCAGTAAATGGACACAAAAAGGAACTTGCAGTAGGTCCAGACACTCTTCTCTTATTTCCAGTCTATAGAACTTCCAGTCACATAGAATTGCACTCCAGAGAAATCTAGCTGACTTTTAGACATCTGTATTATGATCAATTACCTAAAAACTCATACTTTACATACAGAAGGGAAAAGAAGCTTTCCAAAAATATGAAATTGTCTACCAGTAAGGGAGGACTACAAAAGAGGTTTAAATTTTTGTGCTAAATTGCAGTCTTGCAAGGTCTGATCTCTGAAATTCAAACATAGGAGAAAAGTACAAATGAGAAGTGAAAGCAAACAAAAACAGGAACAAATCAGTACCGGAAGAGAAAGCAGCGGAAAAGAGAAAACACATTAAAGAAATGAGCTGTTAGTCTGGCAGCTGGTCTTTGTTTCAGATGACAAACCATCAGCAGCATGAAAGAAGTCCAAGCTGTGGTATCTGGTATCAGCAACTTACAACTACTGGTTTAGTTCTTACTGATTTCAATACATGCAAAACAAGAGCATCTCTGTTTTACTATCAGCAGTTTACAACTCAGTATGAAAAAAACAAAGTTAAAAAGCAACACAACCTATTCCCAAAACCCAATAAAACACAACCCCTCCCCCTACACTGAGGCTGGACCAGAGAAGCCTCGTAATTAACTACCTCATGCAATCTTGGACATTCTTCCCTTGCTTTGTGATATTCAACCACACACTCCAGGCAGTAACAGAGGTCATCATTGGATCCTTCAAAATCTTCCTGGGACAGCCTTTGAGCAGCATAGTGCTTCAGGAACTCGGTGGTGTCAGCACCACTCTGTGTGCACCATCGGCACGTGCTCATTCTGGGGAGGGGGGAAAGAAGCAGGAATTAAAGCCCAAAGCCTTCAAGTGGCAAAATATTCCCTTTCAGCCACAACAGGACCCAATTTCCAAGTGTGGTGAGCTCAGGATTTCAGTTACTCATCAGCAGCCCCCACGCAGGTGTTCTGACAATCCCAGGTGCATGCAGTTAAACAGATTAAAGCATTAAAGGGACATCACACAAAAAAATGCCTGTGGAATAGCAAAAAGTAAAGGCATTGTAGTCAAATGTGCAAACTTGGAAAAAAAAGGGTGAAAATTCATTTTACATTAAAAAAAAAAGTCTCCTTACCCATACATTGCACGTTTGCCAGAACTATAATGCAAAGCTCTATATATTATTTTACTGATGTCTCTGGAATCTAGGTCTAGTGGCACAAAGTTTAATTAGCTTTTTCCCTTAATCTCTTGCTAAAATTTGTAGGTCAACAAATCCCTGCCGTCACAAGCAAAAGATATTTACGCAGAACTTTCCTGTCTTTGTTATTTTTATAGAAGAGTGCTAAAATTCTCACCACAGATTGCTTTCCTCTAAAAACAAAAATCCTTCACTAAGCAGCAATCGAGTCATCTCGGATCCTGCTAGCCTGAAAAATTCTACAGAACCGTTTGGGATGAAAGGGACCTTAAGGCATCATTTCATTCCACCCTCTGCCATGGGCAGGGACACCTTCCACTATCCCAGGCTGCTCCAAGCCCTGTCCAGCCTGGCCTTGGACACTTCCAGGGATGCAGGGGCAGCCACAGCTTCTCTGGGCACCCTGTGCCAGGGCCTGCCCACCCTCACAGGGAAGAACTTTCTCCTAATACTCAATCTAACCCTGCCCTCTGTCAGTTTGAAACCATTCTCCCTTGTCCTATCACTACAGCTCCTGATGAAGTGTCCCTCTCCAGCTTCCTTGCAGGCCTCTTCAGATAATGGAAGGCTGGAACTATACAAAGAGAAGGATAGTAACTTTCTCTTTGTATAGTTCCAGCCTTCCATTATCTGAAGAGGCCTGCAAATAATTCTTTTATTCAGCATAACAAAAGTAGAGAAAGCCAAGCCTTAGGTTCCTCATGCATATGCGTATACTGGGAAAACCCAACATTTGTGGCATTTACCTTCGAAAAAAGGAGCTATTTGCTGTGCAGGTGTGCCAGGTCACATGGTGGGAGGGAGAACAGCGCTGCCCTGCAGCCAGGGAAGGGGCTGAGCCCTTCAGCCATACATGTCCTGAGTGCAGAGAGCAGAGCCGTATCCTCAGCAATACACCCCCTGGTGACCAAGTCTCGGTGGTGTTTCAAAGATCTGGAGCAAAACAGAAATCAAACCACTGAATCACGGAATCAGTCCGGCTGGAAAAGACCTCTGAGATCACCGAATCCAACCTGTGACCAAACACCACCCTGTCACCCAGGTCAGAGCACTGAGTGCCACACCTAGCTGAACACCTCCAAGGATGGTGACCCCACATCCGCCCTGGGCAGCCCATTCCAATGCTCAAATATTTAACAACTCCTTCAGTGAAGGAATTCCTCCTGATGCCCAGCCTGAACCTCCCCTGGCACTGCTTGAGGCTCTGTCCTCTCCTGCAACTCATTATCTGGGAAAAGAGCAAAATTCTCACTTACTATAATCTTTCTCCAGGTAGTACATCAGCAGAAATCTGTTCAGCTCACACTCAAGAACTGCTTCGGTGTTTAGGTTAATAGTTGCGTTAATGCATTTCATGAAGCAGCAAGTACGATTTGTAAGAGAATCCCTTCTGTCATTTAAATGCGAATGAGACAACGTTTGTCTCGGTTTTCACTCAGAAAAGGCATAAATATTTACCTATGCCCGTTAAGGGAGGAAATCGCTTAAAAGGGCGTGGTGGGGGGGGGAGGGCACACGAACGAACCCCAGCAGCGAGCAGCACCGTGCCCTGTAACGCCGCTACCGACACCCGCACCGGCTGCAGAGCCCCGGCCCCCGCGCACGGAACGCCCAAGCACACAAAACTCTTTCGGTTTCGCGGTTGGAGCCGCTGCAGCCGCCTCGGTGCCGGCCCCATCGCAATCCCAACACGAACCTCAACCCCTGGAGAGCCCCGGCAGCTCCACCCGAGCGCCCTCCTCGCCCTGCCCGGTGCTCTCCGTCCCTTCCCGCCAAGCGGGACCGGGCCTGGCGGGACAGCACCTGCCGTGAGGCGGCGTGAGGGGCGGACACAAAGGGAGCGGCGGCAGGAGCGCGGGCTCCGCGGCGGCGGCACAAACTGCAGAGCGGTGCCGGGTGAGCGGACTGTCCCTCCGCTCATCGCTCACCTCACACCGCTCCCGGGAGTCCCTCGGTCCGCCCGGCCCAGCCCAGCCCAGCCCGGCCCGGCCCGGCCCTCCCGGCGCTGCCGCCCTGAGGCTGCGGCGCTGCCCGCGCTTCCGGACGCGGCCGGAAGTGGGCGCTCGCTGCCTCCCGCGGGAGGAGCCTTAAAGGGCCAGCACGGCCGCGAGCGGCGGGCGGGGAAACTGAGGCACAGGGCCGGGCCTGCAGCCCGGGCGCTGCTTCAAGGGTGGGCAGTTGATGCACGAAAGGCAAGGACAAAATACCTTCCAACCGGTTTAGTTAAAAGAATATGCTTATTTCAGCGCTGGGCGGACACGCGGGATCGCTCCCAAAGGCGTGCGCGCCCTTCGGCAGCTTTTAGCCCTCTATTTATTCATAAAAGTCATGCATATTCTAAGACGGCTGTACATATTTATTACCTGTCACGGCCCATTCCCGCTCGGTATTAAAATTAGTTGCATATTCATTGCGGTTGCGTAGTCCTCTCTTTTTATTGGGTCGGTGGTCTTTAAATGAGCCTGAGGGTGTCAGGGGAGGAAGTAAAGACCTTCTACCTCGCTCTAAACTTTTTACCTCTGTCCTGTTACTATGAATACCTCCATTGTGGTCTTCGTTAATTTCAGTGTCAAAATTTATGATGTATAGGTCTGTCCTGACTGGCTCTAAGTATTTTCTAATGTATATCGATTTCAATTAAATACTTCCATATGTGTGTTTTAGCTGGTTCTTGTTATGAATGACATTCTATTTGTCCAATTTATCAGACAACAAGATTAAATTTGGCAACAATTTTTTAATAGCAACAGTTGTATATAAATGAGTACAATCAAAGTATATTAGATGTGATAATTGATGAAAGATTGGTGTTAATCACAAAAGTATTGGGGTTTGTATAAACCAGAATACTAAGGTCTGAAGTGAAGCATGGACACTAAAGGAAAATATATTATTAAATCATTCTGTTTTAAATCACCTTGTTATGAATATTATGTTTTCCAAATAAGTTATATCTACTACCAGCTTGGAAAATCAGACTTCCTGATAGTCCTTCCTGCCTTTGTCTGATCAATGCTGCCTGTCTACAAAGACCAGACTTGCAGATTTCACTGGTGGTTATCTATAAAGACCAGATGGTTATCTGTGACTGACTGTCCCCAGAGACTTTATGAATTTGGATACGGATGTTTATTCGACCACCACTGCTTACCCAGCAAAATTATGACAGCAAAAAACCAAAAATTATTGATTACAAAGAGAAACCATAGTATAAGAAGAGGCTGCAAACCAAGGTTCAATGGAGCGTGGAGTGGGCGGTGACCCCTCACGTTCCCCAGTGCTGATTGCTCCGTCTATATCAAATAAAACAATCTAAATTTTGCTGAATATCGAGACTTTTGTTTCTCATTTGTAACATAAGATACATATATTTGAGGATGTACAAAATTTTGCAGTGAGTAATTTAGTATAATGGATGTTTGTATAAAGCATAAGCAAAACCAACCAGGGGGAGGGGGAGGGGCTCGCCCTTCCTCACACACCAATCAAGCCAAAAATCCCACTTATATACTATATGCTAATACATATTCATACAGAATATTCTGGAAAGCTCCTCCTAGTTTCTATTCCAAAAATCTACATCTCTATGTTGTGTCAAGCATGCTCTACCACAAGTTAGGGGTCTGACACCCTTTTGAGGGTCGTATTTCTGATGAAGGTTCTTGGTCTTCATTGATGCAGGTAGCACATGTGCACTAAGCTTGGGGTTATGTAACTGAGCAGATGTTTTCCATAATAAGACTTTAATGAAGTCCCATGCCTGGAATCAACCCATTTTGGCCCATTCCAAGGTCGAAACTTTTTCTTTCTAGATGCTGCTTGTCAAACCTACATCCTTCTACGACTCCCTTCTAACATCTGGAGGATTCCATCTGCTTTGTCTCACCCATTTCCTTTTTGGCTTTGTAACAATTATTTTTTATTGGTATGAGTGCAAGTTTGCTACTACAGTTACAATTTAGTTAGTGTGAATCACATTTATCATGTTCTGAATGTTAAACAATCATCTTTGTCAACTTCTAATCCTTCTACTAACCTTTATTGGTTACATTCCTGACCTCTAGCTTCTAAGCTCTCTAAGATATCCCATAACTTGTTTCCCAAACATACAATTCTCTAGGCTGTAACAGAATACTATGGTTCACAGTGATACCCAAAAAGATTGGCTGGAAATAAAACCCCATAGACTGGTGTCTGTGGAGCAGGTATTTGTTTATTGCAGTGCTGGAGGTGAGGGGGATTTCTCCACGTCACTCACCTGCCTTTGTCAAGTGTTGTGGTTTATTTATGCAGTAAGTATTCCTTGACGTTGCTGTATCATTAGAACATCATTATATATGTGCTGGAGCTAATTTGCATAATGTTATCTCATGGTTATAAATAGTTCTGTACTGTGCTTGTGCTTCCCCAATTTGGGTGTGTAATAAATGTGATTCACACTAACTAATTGTAACTGTAGTAGCAAACTTGCATCTGAACTTTACAACTTTGTCTTCAGAGCACAAGCAGTTATGGTGTTCCTTGGTCTTTCTGGATCTAACCTGTCTAAATTCTTCATTTTGTGGCTAATTTGCTTTACATTTGCCAATTTCTCATTAGTACATCCTGCTGCTTCCCCTTATAGCTATACTTACCTGGTTTTGAGATTATTTACCTGGAGAGTTTCCATTTATTTGAGCATTAAGCAACTAGCTAACCATATACTGGCTGTTTCATTGTATAGAAAGCTAAGGTTCAGGTTATACAGATATAGAAAATTATGATTCAGGTTATATTGGTGTCTTATACCTCAAGCTATATAAGCATCTTGTTACTTTGACTCAATTTATATCAGCATCACCTTTCTCCACCTCCTTGGTTTAGACCTTACAGGAGAGAGGGGTGAAAAAAGCAAGTCCCTGTTTGATCTTCAGCTACTTCCTCAGCTTTGAAGTGCTGCAAACACACCCTTGGAACTCACCTGTCTGTCTTTGGTAATGCCATACAGCTGAAGAGTTTTGTGCTGTAACACCACTCAGGCCATGAACGTGCCAGGGAAATGCCTGAAGCAACAGGTCCGCTTGAAACACACAAGTTTTTAGGGTGCTTTTACATTTGAAGGATCTGCCATGCTCTTAATTTTAATGCAGGCTGATACGCAAAGCTTTGTCAATATTATTTCCTTCATCATTCTGTGGAGCCTCTTTAGTTTTTTTTTTTAATTTGCCCTGTTTGCAATAATACTGAAATATCCACGTGAAAGAACTGCCTCTCTGTGCCTGTGCTCCCATGGGCCCAGGGAAGAGGATGGTAAAGGGAAAAGCTCCTTCCCTGTGCCATTATTCAGCACCTGGGAAATAATCAACATGCAGTTATTTGCCCCTGTGCAAGCAGACTGCACACACCACACCAAACGAGAGGAGGGGGAAGGTTTCCTTACTCCATTCCCAGGACTGCAGGGAGATGGAAACCTCTCTTTCCTCAGGTCTGTGTTTCCCCAGAGCAGCCAGTGCAGTGATGGCTCCAAGTTTACGATTCCAGCCCTGGCTTGCTCCTATTTAGCAGAGAAACTGCTTTTAAGGAGGATAAGGATAATTTTTTCCTTGGGTAGTTCCTGGGAGGCAGTAACAGGAGCTCATGCCCTGAGGTGACCCTTCGAGGTGGAATGCTCCTGGCTCACAGACAAGGGAGTGAAAGTGCCTCAGAAAATTATTTTGAAAGGTGGTTTGAAAGCCCAAACATGCAAGATAATGAGAGCGGAGAACGAGATAGCAGAGCTAAAACAAAAGCATCTATCTCGTCTGTACTGCTGATTAACAGGCACCAATTTCACCCTAATAATCTGAATTGCAGCTGGATTGCAGGCCAGGGAAATGCCCTGGAGCAGGGAAACAGGGAAACTTCTTACCTGAGCCCCACCCTGCCCAAGGGCAGGAGATCCCTTATTCACACCCATCCTTGGTAAGTGACTGAGAGCAGCTGAATTAGTAATGAAATAATGAAATACCTGATTCACGGGGCTACTCAGTATTAATGATGAACTTCACATACATAAAGCACTCATCAGGTCTGTCACTAAGCCTGGATCCAGCTGCACCCAGACTCCTCGCTGAGGAAAAAAAAAGGAAGAAAAGAAAGAAGGAGGGGCCATTCTGAACCTCAGGAGCTAACTGGAGAGTCTTTCTTACCCTTTGTGAATCACTAACTTGATTTTAACTCAGTTTTCCTCTGTATGTTTCTTCCATGCACTCATTAATAAGGTGAACTTTGCCATCAAGCTTATTGAACCTTGGTCAACCACTGTTAAAACTTTATTAAATTCCATCAAATAATCTGCCAATTATTCTTTTTGCTCAATAAAACATTACTGCTTCTCTCTTTAGAGTGAGGTGCATTCCACTCAGCCACAACAGTTTTCTTTTAAAGCAAAGAATAAAATAAATCTCATCATGGAGGTAGAAGTTTATTTCTGCAAGATCTACTCTACAAACTTTACAACCAGGCATTATTTGAGCATCTCTGTTTTCCAGGAAAGAAAAAAAACACCTTGAAAAACACAAACGTTCTAGATTCAGAAATTCAAGTTTTTCAGCTTTTAACCTTCAAACCCAGGAAGCAACACAAAGACCTAAATGGGAAGTGGTGTGTGTTTCCTTCCCCCCATCCCATTTCATCTCCTGGCTGGAAAACTTTGCCCTCAAAGCACTGGCTGATTGCAGCGGAGGTCCTGCCTGTGCCACAAAAATCCCAGTGACTAAAGCCAGATAGTTAAATATGGAAAGTTCTTCTTTAAAATCCCTTGCTATGAGTCACCTTCCAGACCCTCCAACAAGGCCTTTATTTCAAGCTACTGAAAATTCTGAATTTTCAATGATGATTACTAGAATTGAAGAGGGAAATTGTCACTTATCAAAATTACCCTCAAAGAGCAGGGACTGAGTCTTCTTACATTACTGTCTAGTACAGCATATGGGAAACATAAAAAAGCCATACAAAGACTTAACACTGTAAGATATTTTACATTCATCCAGTTGATTTACAAATAATCACTTCAGGCAGAGAGTTAAAAGTATAATACAAAACATGAGTACAACCTCCATCTTATTGCTTAATTTTCTTACTAAAATGTAGAAATTCTCCTTGCAAAATAAAAATATATATGTATGTTTATGTATATATATACACTGTTTTGTCTCTGTAGTCCAAATATTACAACATTTAAAATTATTTGTTATGGTTAACATGAAATGATGAATAGTAATGGACAAAAGTCCTTTTTCTCTAGAAGGGTTGAGAAAAGTGTAAGTCTGCATCAAAAATAAAATCAGTTGCTTTTAAGAATAGGATACCTGTTAAAAAAAACAACTCAAAAGTTGTGCTGTTTCAATCAACACAGATGTCTCAAGACCTTATTATTAGAGAGCTATAAAAGCAAGCTGCAAACCTTTTTCCAATACTATGAATTAAAAAAAAAAAAGTTATGAAAACCAAGTTCACTCATAAAGAGAAAACAGCAGCTTTCAACTCCACAGAAAAAAACCTATTTTGAGACGTTTAGAAAGCAACTGGGATGCTTACATGAGAACTTCTAAAACCAGAGCTAAATTAAATAAAAGGTGGCATAAAAGCTCTGTATAACTCAATCTTCAAGATAAAACAAGACAATCAGAGGAGCCTATCCTGATTTCCCATTATCAACAGCTTGGGTACCTGCAGGTGGTGAGCTGCACCCACTTTCAACCAGACCCATTTGCAGTTAAATATGCAAATTAGGCATTGCTTAATGATCCATTAATCACTCTCTTCACCAGAGTCAAAAATGTCACTGAATCTGAAAACCTGCTGCTGCTGGCTGGCTGCTGAATTGCCAAAACTACGGGATTTCCCCTCTTCTTTTCTTAACTTTTCTTCAAGTTCTGGGAGCTTCTTCTCATACAGATACTGAATAATTTCTATGAGGGAAAAAAAAATTAGTTTTAATTGGATCTCACAGACAAAAATTATGTTGTCAGTGTTAAATGCACAAAATCTCTGCATTTTTCTGATCACAGGGGCTGCAGGGAGATCAGACATAACACGAGCATGCAAAGAGAAATTAAAATGCACAGTCTTAAAACTTTTCAAGCCAAGGTATTAAAAGGAACAGGTTCATAAGCACTGGCACAAGGAGGAAATTCAAAGTTATAAAAAAGAATTTAGTAGAATAAGTACAAAGCCTAAGATTTTAGCCAATTAGGAAAAAATTGAACCAGAATATGTATCCTCTGAGATTCAAGCCAAAGCCTAAAAGAGTACATAAAACCAGCTGGCATACTGACCAGAAAAAGTCTTTCTTTTCCATAAAGGGACAGAGGACACTTTTAGCCTATAAAACTTTGATTGGACATAGGTTCTAGGAACATCTCTGCAAAGAGAAGAGTTCAAAGAATTAGTGGTGCAAGTAACTACCATAAAGCTTAATTGTTACTGAGTTATTCATTCCTGAGAGTGATGCCAGTCAAACCCTAGCTTAGATTTAGGTAGAAAGGACAGAATTCAAGTAATAATGACCCCATAATATCAAATCATCATTTTTCCCATTAGCTGATTAACACATGAAAGCACAGATACACAACACTCCAGTATTCAGAATGTTAAGGGTTTCAGACCTTGGCTCCCTGCTCAATGCTATGCCAGGATATGCAACTGTAATGTTTCCAAACTGAGCATTTCCTACAGTTGTAAAGGTATCAGAACTTTGATTCATCTGCTTTAACTACCCTTTGTATCCTTAAAAAGAGGGAAAGGAGGTTTACCCAATACTGTTACTGAGTTCATCCCAGTTTATTTCACTGGCATCCTCTGCTTTTGTTTCATACAACCTGTGAATGTAAGACAGAAACAGTTTGCAGGCAGAACTCAAGATATAATTCAGTGCTCCCAGCTCCCCCAGCCAGAAATTACAGGACACTTTGTCCAGAGAAAGAATGATTGCATAACATGTATCAAGCTGCAGGCAGGCTGTTCTCACCCTGAAAACTTTCACAAACACAGCTCAAACAGTGGGAGATACCAAAGCATCCCAGTGCTCAGAACTGTACCTTTTAATCAGATTGATCTTGGCCCGTAATCCATTGGTCCCTCTGTACAACTGCTGTCCTCTGCTCAATTTGCTTGTTAAAATCGAATTCCTTTGAAAACACACAAAAACAGGCTTCTATCGTTTCAAGAAATTCCAAGCATCAAGATGCTGCTGCTGTCCAAGAAAGGCAGTGTTCTGCCAAGTGACAGGGGGGATTGAAAGGACAGAATCATCAATGGAAAGACTGGTCTTATTTTACTATGAATATTAAGGCAACAAAAAAGTAAAATTATACATTCAGTAAAACTACACACTTGGCTTTAGCAACAAGCAAAAGTAAGCAATGAAATGCACTAATGATTACTGTATGAGAGAAAGGATAGTGATTGAGAAAGATACATCACCAATTGCCTCAGTATTTTACCATCATCCAAATCCTGTCACTGGGGAGCCCCATTTCACAGCCAGGAGCTAGAGAATCCTTCCCAGCAATTGGGAAATCCTACACAGTGCGTCCACCCCTAGTTGAGGTCTCCAAATTCACCCCAAAACTGGGTCAGCTTTTATAGGCCCTATATCAGCAAGTCAGAGTGCCCTGATTATATTTTTAGCAAAGAAACACCTGGATCTGATGCCACACTTCCCAACCAGCAAGGGCCAGGGCTTGGCCAGGGCCAAGGCCTTGGCTGAGAGGGTTTCCCCTAAAATACCCTACAAACAAACCTCGACTCATGTCAGCTGGGAAAGTTCCTTAAAATTATACATTTATTCCAGATAACTACACAAGTTTGTGTGAAACTTTCTGAAGCAGGTGGTTTGGTGTTAAACAGCATAAGGGTATCAATCATCTATTTTTAGCTAAATACTACCACTGGGGTTAGTGACAATACCCAGGGTTCATGATGTAAGTCAATTCTGCTGCTCAGGCCCCAGCACACCAGGCAGAAATCAAGTTTTACTATCACAACAAACAGAAAACCTGCCACAGCTAGCAAAGTTATTTGTCTGAGACACGTCTGCAATGCCTTTTCTGTGCTCTACAAATCTCTTACCTGTCCTACCAAAGGATCACCATGGTACAAAACACAGGTTTTGCAGAATAAATACAGCCCAAAACACAGTTTACTATCTCAGTTTAGTCCAAGCCCTCACCATTTCTGTTTGCATTGTCTCCAATATCGACTTCCCACTTTGGTTTCAATCTCAGTCCATGGCAGTGCCTGGTACAACTTCTCACGGTCAATCCAGAGATCCGTGTCTGACTGTTCCAGTGACAAACCAGAACTTGCATTTTCTGTTTTCAGTTTTCTCCTCAGCACCTCCTTCACTGCATTCACTAACTTCTGGGTCTCTTCCTCTGTCCAAGGACCATAGTTAATAGCTAAAAGTGAAAACAAACCAGGTTAAGGCATAATTTATCATAAATGATTAGGGGGAAAAAGGCAAAAGAGCGAATGTTTCACTTTGCATGATTTTTATTTATAGTACCAACTTCTTAACACATGTCCTAGAAACTCTTCTGCATACCAAACTTGAGAGCTCAGCCTGAACACTAAAGAACAGTCTGATCCCCAGCTTTTATCTTTTTAAACCTTGCTGCCAAATTCCTTCTGCCCCCCCCACGAAATCATCTTTTTCAGATGTCAGTTCTGTTAATAAAGAGTTATATTTCCTCCACTTTTTTCCATTTTCTTTCAGAGATCTTTCTTATCCTTTCCACATGAAAATGTAATCACTGGTGTGAAGAAGAGAACCACCACTACAAATTAATTAAATAATTAAAAACCCCATACTTGAAGGACTTTTTCCTTATGTTTTGGGTACCTACATCAAACAGTGCAAATAACATTACACAAAATGAACTGTTTTTCTTAAAATCACATACCTGACTTGATTTCAGAGAATTTCATAGCAACTGAGAGGTTAGAACGGGACATCAACCCAGAAATCTTCTTCCAGTCATTGCCATGCAGAGCTTGATATTTCTTTAATTTTTCTTTTTCTTCTTTAGAATACCTGGTTGAGGAAATGGGCACAGCTTCAGCTGTAAATTCAAACCATTTCAATCTCTTAAAGAGCTGTAACATCTGCAGGTGTTCAATGTTAATCATCACTATCACTTCAAGTCACATTTTAGAACAGAAGAATCAATAAGGGAAAATGAACTATCAATTAACTCACAGTAACTGGCACAAATGGGAGAGATGATCTTCATTTGAATCCATTTTTAATACACAAATGATCAACACAGACTGATAGGAGCATTCAGAAACACTTCTAAAGTATTTCCTTACCTTCCTTTGTAATTATTTGGGTCAAACATCTTCCTTGCTCTATAATATATCAGCCTCCAGGGCCGGGGTATGCCCTCAGCTGGAAGGTAAAGGATCATGTTCAACAAACATTTCTGACAGTGGTGAGGCCAAAATGAAACAAACCCCAAAACCCAACACCACACATTTTCATGACTGTGCTGTCAACAACAGATTCTTTTCACTCACCAGCTACAAGCTGCATGGACTGGCTGTGCATTTGATCCAGGTGTGATTAAAATTTAACTGGCATGCTGAACACTCCCATTAAAAGAGAGACATGAGACAGCCACCAGGCTGAGGAGACACTGGGTGCTTACAGACTGTTCCAACTGGGAAAAGGAGGCACTGGGGGCATCCAGCAAAAGCAAAATGAAAAATCTCTACTGAAGGGAAGATCCACAGAGACCAATCCCTGGAACACACAACCACCTTGGTCAGCAGTGCCCAGGAGAGGGGACTGCCAGGCACACAACACTGATGAGACTTTCTGCCAAATCCTCCCAGCCCAGGAGCAAACTCCAGACTGGAATGAGAGTCAACATCAGGCAAATGTGCTGATGCAGAGGGATGCACTGTGTGTCTGAAATAATCACACAGGAACAAATCTGTATTTGATCCCAGTATCCTGACCCGTGACAGGCTGCTCTTTATTCTGCCTTGCCTGAGATGATGTCACCAAACACACAGAATAAAGCTCGTGGGGCACTAAGGAGATCCCCATGCCCTGGAAAACTGACATGATTCAGTTTCTTCCACCCCCCTCAGTCCTGCACCTGCCACCTATTTATGTCATCTAAGAACAGGTGACAATTTCAGACAGGACTTAATCAATCACAACTGCCATTAGTAACCTTAATTATAGTTTGGCAAATGAAGCACTTAAAGCCATAAAGCCCAAATGCAAGTCTGGAAGTCTTTACTGCTCTTGACCATGTTTGATCTCTAAACTCTTCCTATTTGAGACAAAGTAATAAAAACAGTGGACTGTTATCAACTACACCATGTCAGCAGCTCCTTTTTTTTACCAAATTTAGCAGCATCAGTGCTTTTCAATAAAAATTGCTTTACAAAAATATACCATGATATTACCAGGTTGTTTGTAGAATGTGACATTCAGCTGTCTGAGGATGAACTTAAATACTCACAGATTTTTTCACAAAAATGATGTTCTGTTTTTAGGCGATGGATGGTGTCTTTATCGTCTGGATACCTTGAGGTAAACAAAAGTTTTTCAGCACTGTCTATTCCAGTAAGTGATAAGAAGTCTTCAACATTTTTCTGGATTTGTTTATTTTCCTTCTGGGTAAATCTGCCAAACTTGACAGCAATACCTAAAACACAGAAAGTTAAAAAAAAAACCAAGTCAACCCTCAAGTACCATCTCTTGCACATCTCAGGTTTTAGCTCAGGTATCATCAAATTCAGAGGGGAAAAGAGAAAACTGAAAGAGACAAAACCAGCTGGGAATCAGCAATTAACACACAAGTTCGGACTGAAATTTGCCAATGTGGAAGCAGATGCTACAAAACAGAGAAACAGAAAATATAGCAGTGGAATGAAGTGAATCAGACTCTGTGGGTGCAACAGACACGACACAAGAAACTTTTCCCTCTGTCCAAACATCAGCACAGCTGCACAGTCCTTGCTCACTGCAACACGATTTCAAAGAGCTCACCCTGCTTTTTAAACTCCTTAAACCTTGTAAGGTCTCTTCCAGCCATTTTCTTGATTGAACTGTCTGATATATTCTTCACATGAGGAATAAACTCTTCCAGTTCTTGTCTTGCAGTATCTAAATCTATGACTGAAGTCATGGGAAGGTCCAGGCCTTCTTCACCATCCACACTGACCTCATCAGAGGCTGCCAATTCAGCAAAGGAATTGTTCTGCTGCTTCTTTTTATGTGATGCCGAGGCTTTTGGTGTCCTAATATTAAAAAAAAAAAAAAAAAAAGACATAAAATACACCACTAGAACTACGAAACAGAGATTTTGCTAACATCTCTACCATTAAAAGAATGAACACATTCATTAATTACAGAACAAAAAATACTTCACACATCGAACTGCCTTGCATTTCTAACCTTTTAACATAATTTAATAATTCTAATTTATTACTAAATTACTGATTAAAATAATCAAGGAGCTTTCTGAAGTTCTGAAAATCCACAGAACTCTCATACATGGGCATACTGAAGAAATAATGTCTCTTGCTACCACTAGCACACAGATTTTTTCTATCTGTCTCTTACTAGTGCTCCTGTTTTGTGTTCTAGACATTGTAAAGGCATCAAGAATGACTTACACAAGCATTTATTTGCAAAGAACTCTCTGTTTAGCTGACCTTACTAGTTGCTTGGTTAAAATGCACATGTTCATTATAAATATCAAGTTTAACAAATGAAATCCTTTCCTTTTCCCCCATTTTTGTTTTTTTAAATGCGAATTGTTTGCACATAAATTATTTCCCTACCTATGGTTTTTAAAGAGGAGAAAAGAATCTATACTGAAGTATTCTTAAAAATTTGTACTGGACCCCCACAAGAAAACTGAGCTTTTAAAGTAGGTCTCTAACATCACAAATGCTGTGTGAGTTTAAAGCTTTTCTTTAGAACACACACAAAACAGAAGGAAGAAAAACCTGGAAGCCAAATAACAAGAAGGAATGTATTGGGGGAGTGGAGGAAGGGAAAAAACCCCACAAACAAAACCTGAACTTACATCACGTCAGACTCTGAAGAGCTTTCTTCCATGACAAAAGTGCTGCTTTTAATTGCCTTTTTAGCACGTGCTGGAGTCTTTTTAGCTCGATCAGCTGCTTTACTGGGTGTAGAAAAATCAGCAGGGAGCTCCATGGAGACCTCAGTGAGGGCAGAAGCAGCATCACAGCCTCCATCCTCACCTGCAGGTGAAGGCCATCTCTTGTGTCCCCCGCCCTGCTCTGAGGGTGGCAGAGCTGCCCCCTCTGAGTTCTCCTGCACATCCTGGGCACTGCCCTCTTTCCTCTTCTTCCTCTTCTTTTTGGATTTCTCTTTGTGGCTCTTGCTGTGTTCCTCAGAGGGAGGCAGCTCACACACCTCATCCACTTCAGGGTGCTTTTCTTTCTTTTTCTTCTTGGGTTTTTTAAAATAAACATAATCAG
Source organism: Rhabdornis inornatus (assembly GCA_013397075.1). Lineage (NCBI taxonomy): Eukaryota > Metazoa > Chordata > Aves > Passeriformes > Rhabdornithidae > Rhabdornis > Rhabdornis inornatus. The sequence goes on along the minus strand of VWZS01000747.1, from coordinate 200,420 downwards.
CAGCACGTTCCTGGCAGTCCTGGCTGCTGTATTGATTCACAAGGACACAGGTGACATCACTGAGCTCATCAGTGCTGTCCAGACCCTTCTTCTTGCTCTTCTTCCTCGGGGAAGCAGCTGCTCCAGTCCCATTGCTCATTTCAGGCTCCACCCTCACCATGTAATTATCCATCAAAGCCTGCTGCTTCTCATCCTTTTTTTTTTTCAGTTTTTTCTTCTTTTTCCTCTCCTCCCTGCCCTGTGCTGCTGCATCTTCAAAGAGCACCAGGGAAGCATGGCTGAGCTCTGGATCTTCCACAGTTTCAGCATTTTCATGAGTGTTGTTGGAATCGTTGTGTTTCCTCTTCTTCTTTTTCTTCTTCTTGACAAAATCGTGGACTTGAAAATCATCTGCATGCGCTTTGCTTTTCATTTTTTTTCTCTTAAGTAAAAGAGAGGAGTTTTATTGAAGTGTTGTCGTTTATACACAGTTTGTTTAAAACATACACCCCCCCCAAAGAAAAAAAAACAACAAAAAGCACAAAACCCAACCAAAATCTTAACAATTAAAACCTCAATTTTATCTTAGACGCTTACTTTTCAATACAGTTAGTTTTGTAAAGTGCCTAGGAAAAGCTGATGCCTTCTTTGTCAAACGGATGGGCATCACAGCTGTCCCCAGCCTTCAAAGTGCCTTCCTACAACAACAAAAAAACTTAGTAAGTTTAACAACTATTAGCTTTGATTTTGAATAACTAAGCAACGCTCAACTCAGCTTTCAGCACTGAAAAAGCAGCAAGCTAAAAGCAACAAACAAATATGAGACTCATCAGCACTAAACCCAAAATGATCTAATTAGAAGTTTCTGATGGGTCGAGCTCAGTCCTGCCGACTCTGTCCCAGGACAGGGCAATTGCTGCAGAATTCAGTCACACAGAGGAGGCAAGTAGCATTTTTAGCACATTTTCTACATCCAGCACATACAAAACACTCCCTACGCAGCAGCCCCGTCGCGTTTGAAACAGGCGCCCTTGAATTTCGCAGGCCCAGGGCAGTTCGCACCGCCGGCCGGTCCCGGGCATCCCCTCCCCGCCACCGAGGGGAACGAGAGGCCCCGAAGGCTCAGTGGAGCTCAAACCACAGCTCGCCGCTAGGCCCAGATACCGATAAACCCCAGCTGAGCACGGACATGCGGCCGGGCCGGACCCCGCCGCTCCTCTCCGCCCCCTAGAGCTACCGAGGGAGATTCCCAGCGCACCCGCAGAGCTCTCGGCAGCCCCGAGCTGTGAGGAACCCGCAACCCCTCTCAAACCCTCCACGTTCCCATCTCCGCCCGGCCTGCGCTACCTTCACACGCTGTCCGCCCGCGCCGCCTGCCCCCACGCCCCACCCCTGGCTCATCCGTTCCCCCGGCTCATTCGTTCCCCCGGCGGAAGCGGCTCCAGCCGGACCCATCAGAGCGGCGCACCGCCTGTTGCCTGGAGACGGACGCCGCCGCGCGCGCCGCGAGTCCGGTGGGAGAACTCCGGGACCGGGGCCGTGCAGAGACCCCCGAGATCGGGATCAAGACCGGGACCTGGAACACCGACAGAGTCCCGGCACCGGGACAGCCGCGACCGCCCCCGGCACCAGGATCAGGACTGGGAGCGCCCAGACCCCCCAAGGCCCGGGACCGACCTCCCCCCGCCATGGTGGGCGGCAGAGCGGGGCCCCGGCGGCGGCCGATGACCTTGGCCGAGGCGGGCCCGGGCACGGAGAACGAGCGGCTGGGCTTGGTCCGGCTCAGCATGCTGCGCAACCCGCTCATCCTCAAGGTGAGCCCCGCGATCCCCGTTTCCTCCGCCCCCGAGCCCTGCCCGAACACGGCCACCTCCCATCCCATCGCCACGGCCACTCCCCATCCCATCGCCACGGCCACTCCCCATCCCATGGCCATGGCCACCTCCTATTCCATCGCCATTGCCACCTTCTGTCCCATCGCCATGCCCACCTCGCATCCCACAGCCAACGGGACCCCAGGGAGGGTGGGGGGTCACGGTCAGCGCCGGGAGCTCCACAGCAGAAAAGTTTCCCCTTAAAACGGTTAAAACCAGTTTTTTCCCCCCACCAATGTATATGACAAGGAAATTGTGTTTCCCCGCTGCTCCTTCACAAGCATGGTCGTGTTTTAAACACCCGGCGGTCTCCAGCCGGTGATGGGCACAGAGGAGGATGGATTCTGCCTCTGAGGGTTTTCCCAAGTCGTAAATCCCGAGGTCTGGGAAACACAGGGGGACAGGGACCGAGATGTCATTGGGGCTACTCTCCATCCCAAGACACCAGCAGAGGGGTCCCGGAGAGAGGGTCACACAAAATGCATCCACCTAAATTGCCACCAGCGTTGGACGGAGCTGCCCAGGGAGGTTTGGAATCACCATTCCCGGAGGAGTCCAAGGATTTCCTAGACGTGGCACTCAGAGCTCTGGTTTGGGTGACAAGGCGATGATCGGTCACAGGTTGGACTCGATGACTTTGGAGATCTTTTCCACCCTAAGTGATTCTGTAATTAGGATTTTTAGACCTGCTCTAAGGTTCTGGTCCCTTTCCCAAACTCCTGGCACTTCTCAGATTGTTAATCCCCTTCCCATCCCTGCCCTGCCCACCGGCTAAGAAGCATCTCGCGTGGGTCGGTTCCTCCTCCTCGACACCCGCAGCCAGCCACGCTTTAACCCCCGCCTCTCCCGGAGCAGCGGCTGAAGTGCAGCTCCTGTCCCCTGGATGGCACTCGCAGAACGGCTTCGTGCCCGAACCGGCGCTCCCAGCCGGCCCCGAGCCCCGAGCCCCGAG